>SJYA01002804.1:1042153-1222324 GCA_006410615.1 Neotragus moschatus
AATATATTAATATATAAAATATATATTATAATAATCTTATCATTATGATTATAATAATCTTATTATTATGGTTATTATTATCATAATAATCTAGGCATGAAAAGATACAGGGCTGAACCAAACAAACTGAATAGAAGAAATAGGACAAATTTCAGGAGAGGGAAATTCAAATTTGCAGGAGAGGAATTCAACAATCTCTGCTGATCAACTGGACATGAACATCTAGACCAAATGACGCATCCAAAAGTACCTCCAGGATTCTGGCCTAGTCACCTGGATGGAGAGTGGTGGCATTAACTAAGACACTGAATACAGGAAGGAAAATTTTTAAGCTGGATTTTTCAATTTGAGGTGCCTTTAGGAGATCCAGGTGAGAAAAATAAAGCAGGCAATATGGTAACAGATCAGGTTTGGAGATATACAGGTGGGAATCATTTGGAAGTAACTCAAATCAGAGTCATAGACAGGGCTGACCAGGGAAGAACATCATGACTGAGTCATAGGCCAAACTCTGGGGGTTTAAAATAATATTAATAGGACAAAGGAGGGAAAGCAGATGGAGAAGAAGCTGCCAGCAAGATAGGGGGAAAACCAGGAATCTCACAGAAATCAATAGGTGGAGAGAAAGATAAACCACCTTACAAAGGTCCCTTATCTGATATAGGAGACAAAGGTCAATGAAGATAAAAAGTGGAAGTCAAAAAAATAGAAGTTTGTCCCTAATGGCTATATACTATATACTTCAAAAAATTAAATTTCTCTTAGAAATTTCTCATAGAAAAATAAACTTAGATAAAATATAAGCAAATCAAATATAATGTTTTATAAAAAGGTACTCTACATCAGTGGTTACCAGCCTTTTTGGCACCAGAGATTGGTTTTGTGGACAATTTTTCCACAGACAGGGGTGGCAGGGGTGAGGGTGGGGATGGATGGTTCCAGCGGTAATGCAAGTGATGGCAAGCGGCAGATGAAGCTTCGCTCGATTGCCTGTATTCAACCTCCTGCTCTGCTGCCCAGTTCCTAACAGGACCAGTACAGTTCGCAGCCAGAAGTTGGAGACCCTTGCCCTACATGACCAAGTTGGTATTATTTCAGGGATGCAAGGCTGACTGGTATAACAATCAATATAAACAGATTACACACAATCATATTAGCAGAGAAATAGACAGGGTGCCAAAGAGGTGTGAAGTATATAGAATCTAGAAAATGGAAGAACTGCCTTAAAAACCAGATAAATAAACTCTATTCTACTTTTGTGACTGCCTTATCAGCATATTTATCAACTCTCTATTTACTACAGCAAAAAAATGTCACAGTCAACACTGATAGTCATATCCTATCCATCACATATCATAGCTAAGACTACAGTAAATTGCTATTCTACTGATTTACTATAAAAATACAATTCAGGGCAGTTTTAATACCAGGGTGTACTTCTAAATATTCCAACTTAATAAGTCAAAGTGACCCAGGTATCTGTATTTTTAAAAAACTCCAAAGATCGGTCTTATATCAGTGTTTCTCAATCTGGGCCTCAGGCAAAGCTTTTAAAAAATATTAATGCCTGGGGCCCATCTTCAGACACTCTGATTTAACTGACCTGAAGTAGGGCCTAGGCATTTTTAAAAGCTCCTCAGGTGATGTTACGTGAATAAAATTACATGCACTTTACAACTGTAAGTTTGAACAGTAAGCAGTAGATGAAGCTGATAGTAGCTACATGGTAAAAATGAGCAAGCTTTAGCTGTATATTCCTTCACTCTTCTAGGCATTAAATTACTCTGTTCTGACATTAATTTGTATTTATTTACACACTGCTTACAACAGGTAGTCAAATATGGTAGAGGATATGTTCTGTTCAGTATTTCTGACTATAGAACTAAAAATTCAAGAACAAGCACTTTTAGTTTTCTCCCCCATCTTTTTACATGTTTAACCAAAAGAGATGAAGTCTATTTAAAAGAAAAATCATGAAAAATTAAATTGTAAACATTACTGCTTCAATATTGTTATAAAAAATGGGTTTTACTACAAAAGGAATGAATCTATGCTTAAATAACCATCACAGGGTTTTTGGATTAATAAGAGCAGAACAACTTAAAGTCTACTTTCCCATTCCATGGATCGAGTAAACTGATAACTTACCAGTCTACAAGGCAAAGGACCAAACAATGGTTTATCTTCATCACTTAAAATTCTTTCTGTGGTTAAAAATAGTAAAGATGTTAAATTTTACGCTTTGTATATTTCAAGTTTTAAAAAAAGTAAAAAACCATTCTTTCTGCAGAAAGCATAATATTGTCAGGTTCTGAAATCTTTAAGTCATTTCACAAGAATTAACTGTGCATGAGAAGTAAAAGTGAAAATACATAAACTGACTAGAAGCTATAACCACCACTAAAATGAGTGCTCTTGGGGCTGTGGTTAACTTATAAACCGTCAATCTAATATTTTGTCAGTATACTACATTTCCTGCTTCAAAGTTTTTATATTATTGCTTAAGAATGTTGTCCACTTTAAATATCTTATTTAAATACAGAAATCTGCACACAACTCATGTCAATGTATGCTTTCAGAATTCTTGAGGTACTATTTCATGCCAGTCAGAATGGCTGCTATCCAAAAGTCTACAAGCAATAAATGCTGGAGAGGGTGTGGAGAAAAGGGAACCCTCTTAAACTGTTGGTGGGAATGCAAACTAGTACAGCCACTATGGAGAACAGTGTGGAGATTCCTTCAAAAACTGGAAATATAACTGCCCTATGACCCAGCAATCCCACTGCTGGGCATACACACCGAGGAAACCAGAATTCAAAGATACACGTGTACCCCAATATTCATTGCAGCACTGTTTATAATAGCCAGGACATGGAAGCAACCTAGATGTCCATCAACAGACGAATGGATAAGAAAGCTGTGGTACATATACACAATGGAGTATTACTCAGCCATCAAAAAGAATACATTTGAATCAGTTCTAATGAGGTGGATGANTTGGTGATGGACAGGGAGGCCTGGTATGCTGCGATTCATAGGGTCGCAAAGAGTCGGACACGACTGAGCAACTGAACTGAACTGAACCTGACTTTTAAAAAACTGGAGACCTTTGTATGACAAAATATAAAATTAAAAGACCAGTCATTAAACAACCAAAGCAAAATAAAACTGTACAGTGAGGGATTTTCTTTTTGGTAAAATTTTGCCATGGTTAAATAGCAACTTATCTTTGATGACAAGCCCCTCAAAGCACACAGATATATATTTTTACAGTTAATTACTATGTGTAGGAGTTGAGGCATCTTCCTCACTTGCCTGCTCTGCTCCAAACCTGCACAGCAGCCCACACCTGTCCCCACCTTTCCCTCCTCCCTGTTCAGCAGAGAAGGTGTCCCCTCCAGAGGCGACCTCACCAACCATATTTGCAACCCCAGTCCCTTCTACCATCTCAGGGACCTCAACTCTCCTTCTGTTTTTTCTTTATCTGCAACTTCTCTCTTCTTATTGGACTCTTTACTAGACTCTTAATAGTATTCAATTACAATAGGCTCAAGTCTCCCATATTTGAAATGAAGTGCTCCTCCTGACCTTAACCCAACTCGCCTCTGTCTACTGTTGCTTTCATCTCCTTTAAGCCTAACCACTCCAGGAAGTCACCTTCACTCCCAGTCTCCTCTCCCTTCCATCCCACTCACNTATTCAATTACAATAGGCTCAAGTCTCCCATATTTGAAATGAAGTGCTCCTCCTGACCTTAACCCAACTCGCCTCTGTCTACTGTTGCTTTCATCTCCTTTAAGCCTAACCACTCCAGGAAGTCACCTTCACTCCCAGTCTCCTCTCCCTTCCATCCCACTCACTCCTGTCCACACTCCAGTATGGTCTTGGCCCCACAGCACTGGTTACTGATGGATCTCAGTGTAGATCGGTTGGATAGGCCTATAAATGACAACCCACTCCAGTGTTCTTGCTTGGAGAATCCCAGGAACGGGGGAGCCTGGTGGGCTGCCATCTATGGGGTCGCACAGAGTCAGACACGACTGAAGCTTCTTCTCAGCAGCAGCAGCAGCGAGGCATATGGTTCTCTGATCAGGGATCGAACTCGCAGCCCCTGCATTTGGATGGCATAGTCTTAACCACTGGACCACCAGGGAAGTGCCTGCATTCAACATGATTGACCACTCTCTTCTCTTGTCTTCTCCTGTCTCCTGACTGCTCCTTGGCCTCTTGGGCCAGATTATCCTCCTTTCATGTGGACATTCCTCAAGCATTGTCCTAGGACCCCCCTTTCTCTTTTTCTTTGTACTTTTTCCTAGATGATTTCTTCAACACCCACACCTCAGTTGCCATCTAGATGCAACTAGATGATTCAACCCTGATGACTCATGCTTATTTTACTCATTGATATTTATTCTTCTCTGAATGCCCTACTCATTGATCACATTGCCCTACTGACAGCTGGTCCTGAACTCAACATGCCCCAAACTGAATTCTCTTTTTAAAAAATTTATTTCTTTGGCCCACTTTTTGATTGGGTCGTTTATTTGCAAAGGACAAAACAGACATTTCTCCAAAGAAGACATACAAATGGCTAACAAACACATGAAAAGATGCTCAACATCACTCNCAGAAAGCATAATATTGTCAGGTTCTGAAATCTTTAAGTCATTTCACAAGAATTAACTGTGCATGAGAAGTAAAAGTGAAAATACATAAACTGACTAGAAGCTATAACCACCACTAAAATGAGTGCTCTTGGGGCTGTGGTTAACTTATAAACCGTCAATCTAATATTTTGTCAGTATACTACATTTCCTGCTTCAAAGTTTTTATATTATTGCTTAAGAATGTTGTCCACTTTAAATATCTTATTTAAATACAGAAATCTGCACACAACTCATGTCAATGTATGCTTTCAGAATTCTTGAGGTACTATTTCATGCCAGTCAGAATGGCTGCTATCCAAAAGTCTACAAGCAATAAATGCTGGAGAGGGTGTGGAGAAAAGGGAACCCTCTTAAACTGTTGGTGGGAATGCAAACTAGTACAGCCACTATGGAGAACAGTGTGGAGATTCCTTCAAAAACTGGAAATATAACTGCCCTATGACCCAGCAATCCCACTGCTGGGCATACACACCGAGGAAACCAGAATTCAAAGATACACGTGTACCCCAATATTCATTGCAGCACTGTTTATAATAGCCAGGACATGGAAGCAACCTAGAGGTCCATCAGCAGACCAATGGATAAGAAAGCTGTGGTACATATATACAATGGAGTATTACTCAGCCATTAAAAAGAATACATTTGAATCAGTTCTAATGAGGTGGATGAAGCTGGAGCCTATTACACAGAGTGAAGTAAGTCAGAAAGAAAAACATCAATATAGTATACTAACGCATATATATGGAATTTAGAAAGATGGTAATAATAACCCTGTATGTGAGACAGCAAAAGAGACACAGATGTACAGAACAGTCTTTTGGACTCTGTGGGAGAGGGACAGGGTGGGACGATTTGGGAGAATGGCATTGAAACATGTAAATTATCGTAGGTGAAATGAATCGCCAGTCCAGGTTTGATGCATGATACAGGATGCTCGGGGCTGGTGCACTGGGATGACCCAGAGGGATGGTATAGGGAGGGAGGTAGGAACGGGGTTCAGGATGGGGAACACGTGTACACCCGTGGCGGATTCATGTTGATGTATGGCAAAACCAATACAATATTGTAAAGTAATTAGCCTCCAGTTAAAATAAAATAAAGACACAATTCTAAATCTCTTACCTATGCTTTGGATGGTATATGCACAACTACCCCAACACATTATGGGCACACGGGGATCCTCTTCATTGGGATGAACTTTTAATCCCACCTTATATGTAGCAGTTCCAAACGTTGCTAGCATTTCTTTTATGCTTTCAGAATAAGGGTTCCTGAAGTGAACATGCATAGCATCAGCTCACAACAATGTGCTCACATCAATCAATGGCTCAGTTTCTTAACCGCTATCTTCTATGTTGGAACTGAACCCCTTAAACTATCTAAAGACAGTTGTATGAAAAGGGGGAATTAAAGACATGCAGACAGTCCCTGCCTGAGAGTAGTTACGTTCAACTTGAGTTGGTGGTAATGAAGCACAGGCCCGAAAACAAAGTATTCGGCTGAAGGTCTACATATTAAACTACAGGACCCTTGACCTCTTCCTCCATCTCAAGAACATCAGCAATGTACACCCACTGCCATAAATTTTAGTTTCTCCAGTGACAAATCCTCATAGAAAAGCCAGCTTTACACAATGACATTTTCAGAGTCCCAAGAAAAAAAGACTGGTAGGGGACTGATCTCCTCACTGCAAGGCTCATCTGTCAGGAAGCTCTAACCTGCCCACCAGATATCCACTGAGCTTCCTAGTGATTTATTCTTTAACAGTCACCCAAGGGCCAATAAACATTTAAGGAAAGAATCAAACATCAAAGAGAGAAACACCAAAACAGAGAAGCCCCGAAAAAGGAACTCGGGGAAGGAGAAACAGTGCAGAAAACAGCAAGTTAATTCAGAAAAAATTAGGGGATCAGTCTAAGAGGGCCAACAATGAGCTAACAATGAGCCCCAAGAGGGCTAACAATGAGCTCGAAGAATAGAAAATCCAAGAAGAAAAAATTATCTAAGGAAAAACCAGAAAAAATTCCCAGAGTTGTAGGATATGAATCTTCAAAGAGCCTGCTGAAAATACACATAGTGAAATGAATGAAGAAAGATTCACACACCAAGGAATATCACAGAGAAATTCCAGAACACTGGGAATTAATGAGATGACCACAACAGATTCTGGAAGTAATAAAATTACAAAGGAATAGGAATCAGGTGTTAATTTCTTAATGGGTGCTGCTGCTGCTAAGTCCCTTCAGTCATGTCCGACTCTTAGCAACCCATGGACTGCAGCCTGCCAGGCTCCTCTGCCCATGGGATTTTCCAGGCAAGAACACTGGAGTGGGTTGCCATGTCCTTCTCCAATGCATGAAAGTGAAAAGTGAAAGTGAAGTGCTACAAGTTAGTAAAATAATGTGTTCAACATTTAGATGTGAAGTTACTTCTAACCTATAATTCTATACCCAAACCATCCATCAAACATACGGAAACAAGAAATGTATTTTCAGACATGGAAAATTTAACATCCAGGCGCCTTTTCTCAGGAATCTGCTGAGGGATGCAACATGAGGGAGTAAATGAAGAAAGAGAAGGATACAAGATCCAGTAAACAAGAGAAGCATGGCCAGGGCGAGTGTTAGGGCAAGAATTGTGCCCCGTCCTGACTGGTGAGAGAGGACAGAAGCTGTGAGAGGAGGGCTTCAGGGAAGAAGATCAT
Organism: Neotragus moschatus; assembly: GCA_006410615.1. Taxonomy (NCBI): domain Eukaryota; kingdom Metazoa; phylum Chordata; class Mammalia; order Artiodactyla; family Bovidae; genus Neotragus; species Neotragus moschatus. The sequence goes on from SJYA01002804.1 coordinate 1,049,525, forward strand.
CAAATGGATCCAAGCACTAATAGCTACTGCTGGGCATCTGACAGACCTACAACAGCATTTAGGAAAAAAAGTATTATATACACAGAAAACCAAGTACATTAAAAAAAAAAAAAAAGAAAAGAAAAGGTAATTATTAACCACAGGAAGACAAAATTGTAGAAGAAAGATTTATCACACAACTTAATCAGTATTAACAATTATAACGTAAAAATTGACAAATGATTTAACCAAAAATTGTAGAATAACTCTACAGGAAGATTGATGAGGAGTAAGTGAATAGGGAAGAGGTAAAAGCTGAATCCTACATTACTACAGTCTCTGTAAAGATACTTTAAAAAAAAAAAGATGAATCAAGACACAGTTTAATTAGAAATAAGGAAGTAAATACTAGAAAGAACAAAACGACAGGGCTGGGGATGGGAAGGGAGAATGTGGGAGCACATGACTGATGTTTATTCTATTTAAACCTTTTGGTACTAATTTTGCCAGCTTCCTAGGTGGCACAGTGGTAAAGAATCTGCCTGGATCCCTGAGTCAGGAAGATCCCCTGGAGCAGGAAATGGCAACCCACATCAGCAGCAGTATTCTTGCCTGGGAAATCCCACGGACAGAAGAGTCAGGTGGGCCACAGTTCACAGGGCTATAAAGAGTTGGATGCAACTGAGCATGCATACATGCACTGGACAGTGACAGTGACGTCATCGCTCAGTCGCGTCCAACTCTTAGCGACCCCATGGATTGCGGCCCAGCAGGCTCCTCCATCCATGAGATTTTCCAGGCAAGAGTACTGGAGTGGGGTGCCATTGCCTCCTCCAGGGGATCTTCCCGACCCCAGGATCGAACCCAGGTCTTCTGCACTGTAGGCAGATGCTTTACTGTCTGAGCCACCAGGGAAGTCCGCATACATGCACTACTTTTGCTGAGATATTTCATACGTGCCAGGCATAGCCGCCAGATAACTTTAAGTGCATTATGTCACTTTATAACACATATGAGGTAGATATTATTTTCTTCCCTTTACAGATGAGGAAATTGAGTGAGGTTAAGTGATCTGCACAAAGTCGCACAGCTAACAGTGGTGCTGGAACTGAACAAATGTAGCATAGTTCTAGAATCTGGGCTATACTTTGTAACTTACTGGCTATGGGGTAAAATGTGGCGAACTATGGTGTTGGAGAAGACTCCTGAGAGTCCCTTGGACTGCAAGGGATCCAACCAGGCCATCCTAAAGGAAATCAGTCCTGAATATTCATTGGAAGGACTGATGCTGAAGCTGAAACTCCAATCCTTTGGCCACCTGATGCAAAGAACTGACTCACTGGAAAAGACCCTGATGCTGGGAAAGACTGAAGGCAAATGGAGAAGGGGATGACAGAGGATGAGATGGTAGGATGGCATCACCAACTCGATGGACATGAGTTTGAGCAAGCTCCCGGAGTTGGTGATAGGGAAGCCTGGCGTGCCGGAGTCCATGGGGTTGCAAAGAGTTGGACACGACTGAGACACTAAACTAAAATAAAGCTGAAAACACTCTGGTTTTGATCCAGAGTTACTAAGAAGTTGGTTGGACTGTAAACAGAAATACAGAAGTCAGCAGGAACCATGGACTTTGGTGAGGAGGCTGAGCAGCTTGGATTTAGATGTACTGATTGAGGTGCTATCAAGGAGAGCCAGATAAAGGGGTACAGTAGGGAGTAAGCAACACCTAGGAGAAGTTTGTGAGAATGAAACATGCCACGCAGGTCTTAGGTGTTTATCAGTATTCCTGCATTAAGTCTCAGGATTTACTAAGATCAATGTCCTGTAACATTTTGCTCCTCTATTTAACAAGTTTATATTCTTACTAATGGCTAATTTTTCATTTCAAGCAGACCAAATGTAAAAGGGGTAATATACTCACTTAGGATGAAAATCAGGCCTAAATCCTTCAGGAAGGTGCAGTTCATCCATATTTTCTAAATTCTTCGATGAGGCAGTAGCTACAGAAACAAGCATTTTATACAATTATTGTTCAGTCCACAATATTTCTATAAATTTCAGCCATAAATTTCTTTCTAAATTAAAACAGGAAAAATTCCCATAATGAAAACTGGTGTAATATACATTCAAAGCATGAAAAGTACTATTGCTCTGGATGAGCTAGACACCTTCCTCAATCATTGTGCTTCTCCTGATAATGCAACCACTGGAGGAGTACGCTGTTTTGTTTCCTTAAAACCAATGGTATAAATTCTGCTCAGCTCACTTTCCCTCAAGGTCGGAAGTGCAGTGCATACCTATCAAACTTGGGAAGGTTTTGGTAATGCCAACAATAAAGTGAGTCAGCTCATGGAGAATAAAGCCAGCTCTTTGATACTCAGTTACATCTCCCCCACCCCCAGAAGCTCTTCAATAAAATGGGGGAAATAAGTGAGAAGTATCTATCATAAACTACACATGAGTTTGTGTGTTCAAGGAATAAGGAGTAATGTAGCAGTTTCAAATTTAGTTCATTAAGATAAAGAAAATTTGAGTAAGTCAAATTTTAAAATGTGAGGTTTCACTTTTAAAATATTTTACAATAATTTATTCTGGAACTGTATTTTCCAATGGTCTCAGATGTTAGGGAAAAATGAAAGCAGGTTATCAGAACTTACTAGGAGTACTTTCTTCTTTCCTAAGAACCTGTAATGCTTTTATTTGCTGAGATATTGTTCTAATCCACTGAGTCAGATTTGGTTGGTCTGAAAAATTTAACCTGCTAGAAAAGATTATAGAGAGTGTTTAGTATTCTGTTGTTGCTTAGTTTAAGATACAAAAAGACTCCTTAAATCATCACGGGTATATTTTAAACATACTTCAAACATTAAAATACTAAAACAACCAAAAAAACTTGGGGAAAATTTGTACTTTTAAAAGTTAGACTAGGTATTTATTTGTTAATGGAAATGAAAGTGTATTATTTGTCAATATGATGCTACTAATTATTAGCATAAAATTGAGTTGTCAAAAATTGTACTTTTCTAGTATCAGAATTTCCAAATATTTTTTAAATATCACAAACAACACATCATGGATACTATTTATTGAGTGCTTATTATGCTGTAAGCACCTAGTTATGTTGCAAGCATTTCATAGTATTAGATTTAATCCTCAAAATTTTCTTAATAAAATAGGTTATATTATTGTCCCCATTTTACAGATGAGGAAACTGAGGTTTTGAGCTATGTAACTTGACTAAGGCTGTATATGGGACAGATGTGGCATTCAAACCCAGCTACATCAGACACAACAGCTTGTCTTCTTAATAAATGTGCCATAACTGACTCTCCTGGGGAATAAAAGCAAAACCTAAACCACAGAAGTGAGTTTTTTCTCTTTACACGCAGAGAATTCTATTCTTAATCTTACAGTGACTAATTTCTTTATCAGTTCAAATGCAGATATAAGTCAGCACCATGATATTTCTTTTCTGATTAAAAAAGCATGAGCTTACATTGTATCTAATGGTATTTTAAGAGCATTTTGTGGTAGCATAGACTAAGACACCATAGTTTGAACTCTTAAAATTGAAGAGAAAAAACTGACTCTGCTTTAATTTAAACCCAATTAGGAGCATAGAAATATAGATGATTCATATTCATAAAACTTAATGTATACAAAGATCAGATTTGAATAGGAGATACCATCAAATTCATATTTGAAAGGAAAATGATCATGAATAACTAAAAAGCACACTAAACATCATGAAATAACAAAATTTTTACATTTTAAATACACTAACAGATATTCACTTTTTGGCCCAATTCTTCAATTGGCCAGTAAATTGCAAAAAATAATATTTAATTGTTAGTATGCTCAATAAGGTCAGTTTGAGCTGCCTCTCCTCCCACTGATTTATTGAGTATCTCAAAAAAGTATGAAGGAGATATTTAAAGTGGGGTCTTAGAAATAAAGGAGACAGTTTTCATGAACCCATGGGAATTTTAAATCCTTTATAAGTGTTTATAGGTGATCAAGAAACTTAAATTTTGGTCTGTTCCTTTCTAAAAACTAAAATTGTATCTCATAGGTCAGCTAGAAGAAATGACTAAATAAAAAGTTTGCAAATGACTAAATAAAAAGTTTGCAAAGTACCTGGAAAACATGCATTTACCTAGAGGGATATCCCCACCCAGCTGTGGTTTATCATTTCATTACCTTCTAAAGGAAACGACTTTTTTGATACAAAGGTTTTATGAGCCAAAACTTACCCATGAAAAACATTTCTTGGAGGAAGCAGCAGAGGAATAACAGTATTACTCAAGCATTCACAAAGGGGACAAAGGAATTCTCCATTTTCTACATCATAGCTTGTATGTAAGCGTAATCTCTGTTGCCTTCGCTGTTCTTTAGCTTGAACGGAATCAAAATACCTTCACAATTAGAAAACACGAGGTATCAAAAACAATGGCAATTTTTTTTTTTAAATGAGAGCCACAAGCTTCAACATTTTGTTTCCACAAAACATCTAAAAATTAAAATTTTAAAATGACCTCAATTATTTTTAAAAGTGATACTTTACGTTGTAGTAATTAGCAAAAAGGGCTAAGAGTTCTAAAACAAGAGAATTAAAAACATTGCCTTGGAAACAGTCATTCACCAAGTAGCATATTTCTTGGCCCTAGTGCTCCGTGGTTACTCCCTCAGGGCTAGTGCCACTTACTCGGGGAGGTTCAGGACAACTCAGCGAGCAGAGTACTAGAATAACGGCACTTCTGTTGCTGCAGAAGCACAGAAAGCACCAAAACAGAGTAAGTTTGAAGTTATTCCATATTAGCTCAGGGAGCCATGACAATCTTCAGAGGCAACTAGGCAAGTGCTAGCATCTTCAGAATCATGAGTTGTTCACCTTGGACCCGAAAAAAAGACATTCTTCTTGGGTTTATACCACTGTAAAAATCCTTTTCTTCATCCAGTCTATTAGATTTCCCATATTAAAAAATACAGACCCCTAAATTAAAAATTGTATTTGATATACTATGAAGTTTCTAAGTCACTCCTTTACATGGACTGACAAAGCAAATTAATTTTAATTGTTGTTAGGCAGTAATAATGGAGTCTTTTTTCCTTCAAATGTGTTTAGTTTTCTCCCCTTTCTCCAGAATGGAATTTCCTTTATTAAAGTCTGGGTAAGCTTCTCTTGACTAATATTAAGAATATAAATTACCTTNATTAAAAAAAAAAAAAAAGAAAAGAAAAGGTAATTATTAACCACAGGAAGACAAAATTGTAGAAGAAAGATTTATCACACAACTTAATCAGTATTAACAATTATAACGTAAAAATTGACAAATGATTTAACCAAAAATTGTAGAATAACTCTACAGGAAGATTGATGAGGAGTAAGTGAATAGGGAAGAGGTAAAAGCTGAATCCTACATTACTACAGTCTCTGTAAAGATACTTTAAAAAAAAAAAGATGAATCAAGACACAGTTTAATTAGAAATAAGGAAGTAAATACTAGAAAGAACAAAACGACAGGGCTGGGGATGGGAAGGGAGAATGTGGGAGCACATGACTGATGTTTATTCTATTTAAACCTTTTGGTACTAATTTTGCCAGCTTCCTAGGTGGCACAGTGGTAAAGAATCTGCCTGGATCCCTGAGTCAGGAAGATCCCCTGGAGCAGGAAATGGCAACCCACATCAGCAGCAGTATTCTTGCCTGGGAAATCCCACGGACAGAAGAGTCAGGTGGGCCACAGTTCACAGGGCTATAAAGAGTTGGATGCAACTGAGCATGCATACATGCACTGGACAGTGACAGTGACGTCATCGCTCAGTCGCGTCCAACTCTTAGCGACCCCATGGATTGCGGCCCAGCAGGCTCCTCCATCCATGAGATTTTCCAGGCAAGAGTACTGGAGTGGGGTGCCATTGCCTCCTCCAGGGGATCTTCCCGACCCCAGGATCGAACCCAGGTCTTCTGCACTGTAGGCAGATGCTTTACTGTCTGAGCCACCAGGGAAGTCCGCATACATGCACTACTTTTGCTGAGATATTTCATACGTGCCAGGCATAGCCGCCAGATAACTTTAAGTGCATTATGTCACTTTATAACACATATGAGGTAGATATTATTTTCTTCCCTTTACAGATGAGGAAATTGAGTGAGGTTAAGTGATCTGCACAAAGTCGCACAGCTAACAGTGGTGCTGGAACTGAACAAATGTAGCATAGTTCTAGAATCTGGGCTATACTTTGTAACTTACTGGCTATGGGGTAAAATGTGGCGAACTATGGTGTTGGAGAAGACTCCTGAGAGTCCCTTGGACTGCAAGGGATCCAACCAGGCCATCCTAAAGGAAATCAGTCCTGAATATTCATTGGAAGGACTGATGCTGAAGCTGAAACTCCAATCCTTTGGCCACCTGATGCAAAGAACTGACTCACTGGAAAAGACCCTGATGCTGGGAAAGACTGAAGGCAAATGGAGAAGGGGATGACAGAGGATGAGATGGTAGGATGGCATCACCAACTCGATGGACATGAGTTTGAGCAAGCTCCCGGAGTTGGTGATAGGGAAGCCTGGCGTGCCGGAGTCCATGGGGTTGCAAAGAGTTGGACACGACTGAGACACTAAACTAAAATAAAGCTGAAAACACTCTGGTTTTGATCCAGAGTTACTAAGAAGTTGGTTGGACTGTAAACAGAAATACAGAAGTCAGCAGGAACCATGGACTTTGGTGAGGAGGCTGAGCAGCTTGGATTTAGATGTACTGATTGAGGTGCTATCAAGGAGAGCCAGATAAAGGGGTACAGTAGGGAGTAAGCAACACCTAGGAGAAGTTTGTGAGAATGAAACATGCCACGCAGGTCTTAGGTGTTTATCAGTATTCCTGCATTAAGTCTCAGGATTTACTAAGATCAATGTCCTGTAACATTTTGCTCCTCTATTTAACAAGTTTATATTCTTACTAATGGCTAATTTTTCATTTCAAGCAGACCAAATGTAAAAGGGGTAATATACTCACTTAGGATGAAAATCAGGCCTAAATCCTTCAGGAAGGTGCAGTTCATCCATATTTTCTAAATTCTTCGATGAGGCAGTAGCTACAGAAACAAGCATTTTATACAATTATTGTTCAGTCCACAATATTTCTATAAATTTCAGCCATAAATTTCTTTCTAAATTAAAACAGGAAAAATTCCCATAATGAAAACTGGTGTAATATACATTCAAAGCATGAAAAGTACTATTGCTCTGGATGAGCTAGACACCTTCCTCAATCATTGTGCTTCTCCTGATAATGCAACCACTGGAGGAGTACGCTGTTTTGTTTCCTTAAAACCAATGGTATAAATTCTGCTCAGCTCACTTTCCCTCAAGGTCGGAAGTGCAGTGCATACCTATCAAACTTGGGAAGGTTTTGGTAATGCCAACAATAAAGTGAGTCAGCTCATGGAGAATAAAGCCAGCTCTTTGATACTCAGTTACATCTCCCCCACCCCCAGAAGCTCTTCAATAAAATGGGGGAAATAAGTGAGAAGTATCTATCATAAACTACACATGAGTTTGTGTGTTCAAGGAATAAGGAGTAATGTAGCAGTTTCAAATTTAGTTCATTAAGATAAAGAAAATTTGAGTAAGTCAAATTTTAAAATGTGAGGTTTCACTTTTAAAATATTTTACAATAATTTATTCTGGAACTGTATTTTCCAATGGTCTCAGATGTTAGGGAAAAATGAAAGCAGGTTATCAGAACTTACTAGGAGTACTTTCTTCTTTCCTAAGAACCTGTAATGCTTTTATTTGCTGAGATATTGTTCTAATCCACTGAGTCAGATTTGGTTGGTCTGAAAAATTTAACCTGCTAGAAAAGATTATAGAGAGTGTTTAGTATTCTGTTGTTGCTTAGTTTAAGATACAAAAAGACTCCTTAAATCATCACGGGTATATTTTAAACATACTTCAAACATTAAAATACTAAAACAACCAAAAAAACTTGGGGAAAATTTGTACTTTTAAAAGTTAGACTAGGTATTTATTTGTTAATGGAAATGAAAGTGTATTATTTGTCAATATGATGCTACTAATTATTAGCATAAAATTGAGTTGTCAAAAATTGTACTTTTCTAGTATCAGAATTTCCAAATATTTTTTAAATATCACAAACAACACATCATGGATACTATTTATTGAGTGCTTATTATGCTGTAAGCACCTAGTTATGTTGCAAGCATTTCATAGTATTAGATTTAATCCTCAAAATTTTCTTAATAAAATAGGTTATATTATTGTCCCCATTTTACAGATGAGGAAACTGAGGTTTTGAGCTATGTAACTTGACTAAGGCTGTATATGGGACAGATGTGGCATTCAAACCCAGCTACATCAGACACAACAGCTTGTCTTCTTAATAAATGTGCCATAACTGACTCTCCTGGGGAATAAAAGCAAAACCTAAACCACAGAAGTGAGTTTTTTCTCTTTACACGCAGAGAATTCTATTCTTAATCTTACAGTGACTAATTTCTTTATCAGTTCAAATGCAGATATAAGTCAGCACCATGATATTTCTTTTCTGATTAAAAAAGCATGAGCTTACATTGTATCTAATGGTATTTTAAGAGCATTTTGTGGTAGCATAGACTAAGACACCATAGTTTGAACTCTTAAAATTGAAGAGAAAAAACTGACTCTGCTTTAATTTAAACCCAATTAGGAGCATAGAAATATAGATGATTCATATTCATAAAACTTAATGTATACAAAGATCAGATTTGAATAGGAGATACCATCAAATTCATATTTGAAAGGAAAATGATCATGAATAACTAAAAAGCACACTAAACATCATGAAATAACAAAATTTTTACATTTTAAATACACTAACAGATATTCACTTTTTGGCCCAATTCTTCAATTGGCCAGTAAATTGCAAAAAATAATATTTAATTGTTAGTATGCTCAATAAGGTCAGTTTGAGCTGCCTCTCCTCCCACTGATTTATTGAGTATCTCAAAAAAGTATGAAGGAGATATTTAAAGTGGGGTCTTAGAAATAAAGGAGACAGTTTTCATGAACCCATGGGAATTTTAAATCCTTTATAAGTGTTTATAGGTGATCAAGAAACTTAAATTTTGGTCTGTTCCTTTCTAAAAACTAAAATTGTATCTCATAGGTCAGCTAGAAGAAATGACTAAATAAAAAGTTTGCAAATGACTAAATAAAAAGTTTGCAAAGTACCTGGAAAACATGCATTTACCTAGAGGGATATCCCCACCCAGCTGTGGTTTATCATTTCATTACCTTCTAAAGGAAACGACTTTTTTGATACAAAGGTTTTATGAGCCAAAACTTACCCATGAAAAACATTTCTTGGAGGAAGCAGCAGAGGAATAACAGTATTACTCAAGCATTCACAAAGGGGACAAAGGAATTCTCCATTTTCTACATCATAGCTTGTATGTAAGCGTAATCTCTGTTGCCTTCGCTGTTCTTTAGCTTGAACGGAATCAAAATACCTTCACAATTAGAAAACACGAGGTATCAAAAACAATGGCAATTTTTTTTTTTAAATGAGAGCCACAAGCTTCAACATTTTGTTTCCACAAAACATCTAAAAATTAAAATTTTAAAATGACCTCAATTATTTTTAAAAGTGATACTTTACGTTGTAGTAATTAGCAAAAAGGGCTAAGAGTTCTAAAACAAGAGAATTAAAAACATTGCCTTGGAAACAGTCATTCACCAAGTAGCATATTTCTTGGCCCTAGTGCTCCGTGGTTACTCCCTCAGGGCTAGTGCCACTTACTCGGGGAGGTTCAGGACAACTCAGCGAGCAGAGTACTAGAATAACGGCACTTCTGTTGCTGCAGAAGCACAGAAAGCACCAAAACAGAGTAAGTTTGAAGTTATTCCATATTAGCTCAGGGAGCCATGACAATCTTCAGAGGCAACTAGGCAAGTGCTAGCATCTTCAGAATCATGAGTTGTTCACCTTGGACCCGAAAAAAAGACATTCTTCTTGGGTTTATACCACTGTAAAAATCCTTTTCTTCATCCAGTCTATTAGATTTCCCATATTAAAAAATACAGACCCCTAAGTTAAAAATTGTATTTGATATACTATGAAGTTTCTAAGTCACTCCTTTACATGGACTGACAAAGCAAATTAATTTTAATTGTTGTTAGGCAGTAATAATGGAGTCTTTTTTCCTTCAAATGTGTTTAGTTTTCTCCCCTTTCTCCAGAATGGAATTTCCTTTATTAAAGTCTGGGTAAGCTTCTCTTGACTAATATTAAGAATATAAATTACCTTTGCCAACAGTGTGCATGCATAATATGCCCACAGCTACCAGTATGTATTCCACAAGACAGATCAGGGTGCATGAATAATGGATCATAATTTTCTGCATTATAAAACAAACAAAAAACATAAGAGAAAACTCAAGCATTTAATATTCCTATAACAAATGTACAATGTTAAATTGTGAAATCCTTACTAAGAGCTTGTAAACTTCAAAAGAAATGCTAGTTTATTCCTTTGAGATACCAATAATTTATATAAGACCCTAGATTATTTAGAATATAGGACTCTCTAATTTTCATTACCCTGAGCAAATTAATGAAACTTCCTTGAACTGTGAACTGAAACTGGAATCCTGTTGTTGTTTAGTCGCTCAGTTTTGTCTGACTCTCAGCTATGTCTGACTCTTTGCAACCCTATGGACTGTAGCCCCCTGTAGGCTTCTCTGTCCATGGCATTTTCCAGGCAAGAATACTGGAGTGGGTTGTCATTTCCTTCTCCAGAGAATTCTGTATTTAAGTACATCTAATTTTTTGAACACATCACATTTTCAGGGCACTGAGAGACTCTTATCTCCCACAAATGATGGAGCTGTCTTTAATGCCTTCAGGGCAGTTGGCTCACAATGATCTTGAACAAAAAAGATGTCCTGGCAGTAGTGGGGCGCTCCCTAGAGGAGATTCTGCATAAGGACACTCATGCAAAATACCAGGACAGCAGTCCAGACCAGAGTAGGGAAAAAAGGGCAATTCACACAGTCTTCTGTTCTGGCACTAATTTTTATATTCAAAGGAGATGAAAAATGAAGACAAACATAAAGTGGCTAGCTGGCTTCTTCAGGAATTCTTGGAATTCTCTACATAAATTAACATAATTTTAGAAATTCTCTAACAGTAAAATTACTTGTTTCAATTTGCTTTATATAATAGAATAGTACAAATTTCACAGCATAAAGAAAATCTTTAATGATCTAAACTGTGAAAGTCTTAAAAAAAATCCACTTATAGCCAGTCAGTTTTTCCAAGCAGGTAACAAACTAAATACAGGTGATAACTTTATCTTCAGCCTAGAATGAAATTTGTAAACCATCTGGTACAAATGGTCATTTCTTAAGATGAAGCAGACTAATTTTTCTTAACAAGGGGGCTTGAGAGCCACATTCTGAAGACTTTCCATGTAGAGAGAAGGCAATTTTACCAGTGGGCTCTCAAACTTCCTTCTAGTCTTACAATGTGAAAAGCGCTGGCTAAACAAGTGCCTTGGAAATTAAGACACAGTTCCTGTTCTCACAAAGTTTACTGGTATCACTAAGGCACATGCACATATAAACAAAAAGAAGAGTAGAAGCATCAAAGTATCTACGGTGGACACAGAGTATAGCCCAGATGCCCCTGCAGGAATGAATGACTTACTCCATCAGCTGTTAAAAGAGGGCATTCAACTGTTATCCCTCTTTAAGAGACTTTGCTCGGGGTCACACTGCTTTGCTCAAGGTCACACCTCTTTCCAGAGGCAGCCCACAACCAGTTTATTATCAGTGTCAGGGGATAAAAAACCCACTCCCTTACCCCAACTCAGGACAGCTTTGAGCTCTGTCTAGCTCCAGAGCACCTACGGGGTTGGCTAAGGTCTTCTGGGAACTGTACCACAGCTCAACTTCTCTGTCTGGCCAAACCTGCCCCTTCCCCTCCATTCCATAGATACTGATTCCAAGACTTCTGAAGAATCCTGTGCTACACGGTAGTCTCTATCTCAATAATCTAAATGAGAATCTGGCTCAAGGACTGCTTCTCACAAGGCTTACTCATCAGGATTTCACCCTGGAACCATCCAAGAGAAAAAATTATTATTGTCATTTCAGTGTGTCAACTAAGTTTTGAAACTTTACAAATGTGAAGAATGGGAAAGACTGTTAAGTACCAAAGCATGTTAATGTTCTATCACAAAGGATAGCTTTCCTCTGAATCCCTGCTGTTTGTCAGCTGTGTACTTCAGGCATGATATCTAACCCACTGAAACGTTTCTGCATTTGCTAAGTGAGGAATTCCCACCCAAGATACCACCAAGCCTACAGTTATCATCAGATTAATAAAATCTCTGTATGTCACTTACCATATTAAGTGGCAGTCATTTTAATAGGGCAGTTGAGGACATACCTATGACTTACCTGGATCCTGAATGAATTTACTTCTATCTTTTGATAACACAGTTGATCTCTGCACAAATGCTGCCAGGACCATTGCCTTGCTTTCTGCATTCACCTCTTGCTCTTCCTGACACAATATACAGGTGACACACTGTCTCTGTTCAGGAACCCGAGTCTGTGCTGGGCCCAATGCTGTAAGAGTCATATCTGAAACCACAGGGCTGCAATAAAAAGGTTATGAGAATGATTAATGAGCCTAAGAAGTTTCTATAGAATCACAGAACAGTGATTTTAGGTATGTACATATTTAAAACACAGTTTTGATGATTTGAGAGACAAAGTCTTTCCTATCTATTAAATTATCTCCTTCAGTTCTCACAGCAATCCAATATTTAACACAGAAGCCAGATGCTAAGTTAACGGAGCCTAGTGTACTCATTCATTTATGAATGTCAAGGGTTTTTTGAATAATTTACATTTTAAGCATACATAGGAATTATTCTATCTATAGTCAGAGACATGCTCATAATTATATGCTAACTAGCTCAGATTTCTAAGATTAAATCCTCTAACTACATGGCCACACAATTTTTCTATCAACTCTTCATAAATTACTCTAGGATTAAGTGTACTTATAAAGAAAAAAGGGGATTTCCCGGTGGCTCAGCAGTAAAGAATCTCCCTGCCTTGCAAGAGACACAGGAGATGTGGGTTTGATCCCTAGGTTGGAAAGATTCCCTGGAGAAGGAAATGGCAACCCACTCCAGTATTCTTGCCTGAAGAATCTCATGGAGAGAGGAGCCTGGCGGGCTACAGTCCATGGGGTCACAGAGTCAGATATGACTGAAGTGACTTAGCACACACACATGCATGCAAAAAAGGAAAAAAAGAAACCAAACCAAACATCTTCCTCAACTGAGAACCACTGGTTAAGCGTTTCAAAAACTGTGATTAATTTTTACCCATTATCAAGTGCAGCAGAGATAGAGGAATCCAGTTCTAACGTCTGCTGAAAGAGTTCTTTGTTCTCATCAATAAAGTGCCGCTGCATCTCAGACATCTGAGCCATGATCTTTTCTCTGCGTAATCTGGCAATCTCAGCTTTTCTCTTCCTCTCAGCTTTGTCTTTGTCTCTCGAACTCTGAAATTACACTTCATTTAATTAGACCACTGGAGGCTAAATGCACATTTTTCCCCCAAAGGAGAAATATTTTTATTGTAAATACTAATTATATTTTTAACCAACATGCTAAAGAAAAAAAAAAGGCAGTCCAAAAGATTGCTACAAAAATAAACAAATAGTGCCACAATTTCCTTGGATTACATGTTTGTGAATAAATTTAATTACTGCAGATAAATTTAATTGCTTAAAGTGACCTTGCCACAACTTTTCAGTATTACCACACTTTACATCTTTTACCTCTTCCATTATGGTTCCTTCTGTCTCTGCCACAGGACTGGTGGATGAACTCTCCCTTAACTTCTTAATAGCATTAAAAGTCTATGAAAAAAAGTATCAGTTACTCTGAAGCTATGAAACATTATAAAATTTAAAGATAAACATTTAATATTTTTCACAAAAAGCAGAGTGATGTAGGAAACTTTACCTTTAATATCCACTTAATCATATCTTTGTGGACTTCTAGGTAGGGAGCATTCTGCAGTGTTTCCAGCATAGCTAGTATACTAGGTGAGTTGTTTGGAGCCTCACCAGGTTCTAAGGTGGAAGAAAAAATGGACATGCGAACAACAGTTAAGACTTCATAGTGCTTACTACCAGGCAAAAGAAGATAAAATGAAATTGCTTATAATATCAGCCCATCATTTGATTACAGCTCTTTTAGAAATTTTCAATACTTCTCAAAATGTGACATATTTGTATTTCACAAACAAGCTGTTAACAACTAGAACGCTTTCATCATTCAAAAACTGACGTCTTACACCATATGATTATTTTAAGATAGCCTCTAGCAAAATTCAATAAAAACCCAGCTGAAAGGTCTACCTGAGACTTTACAAGTCTAGGAAAATGAATTAGGTTTGATAAGTACACAGGCTCTGATAAAATACACAGGTAAATACAGATAAGCTCATAAAACTGGATTCAATATAATCTACTTAAAACCTGTATGATCAAATAAAAGTGGTTATACTACACTTAAAAAAATCACTCATATGTTGAGTTAGTTTAGTAAAAGTTGTATACATACTTGATATCTTCTGCGTGAAGGTAAATGTTATGACATGCTCCTCCATGACATTCTCTAAATGCTGTTTTTCTTCTCGTAGTGCCATTCCAATTAAATGTAATACCTAAAATACAAGTACATAATTTTGTAAGAAAAAAAACAAAAAAGAATCTACTACTGAAAAAAGAGAAATTAAAGTATTAAAGATTAAGTATAGTAAAAAATAATTCAAAGTACTAATTTTTGTTAAATCCAAACTCTAAAGTTCATTTTCTAATAAAGAATTCTCAGCAAGGAAACAAAATTTCTATTTCAGCTAGGAAGAAAATTCAATTGCAAATTCTTAAGGTAAGTTAAAATTACTACCAGCTGTGACTAGCAATTCATATAATTTTCAGTTTTATTCCATCCCTACACTACAGTCTTAAAAAACCATTGATTCTAAGGATCAGTGGTCAAATAATTAGACCTGAAAGCATCGATCACATAATTATCTATAATACTAGTTTAGTTTTTCTAAGGACTAAAAATCATCTCAAAGACATACTTTTATCTCTAATGCCACATCATTTATAAAGATGTTCAGCATACCTGATGGAAAATTCATTGCTAGACTTCTAAGAATATAACTGCACTGAATCTGTCTGATTTTTATTGTTCTTTACCCTGCTCTCCAATTTTTGAAGGAGATATGTGCGTGGTGTCTCTGTATCCTTCCCTATACATAGGGATGTTGTGATTGTCAAGACATTTGGAAGAACATTAGTGTGAATGATGTAA
Organism: Neotragus moschatus; assembly: GCA_006410615.1. Classification (NCBI taxonomy): domain Eukaryota; kingdom Metazoa; phylum Chordata; class Mammalia; order Artiodactyla; family Bovidae; genus Neotragus; species Neotragus moschatus. The sequence continues at coordinate 1,064,914 of SJYA01002804.1, forward strand.
AGCCAATGTATATAAATGATGTTCATTCCTCTTTTCTCCATTGTTTCCCACAAATCTTTTGCTCATATAATACTGACAGTCTCAGTACACCACAACTCCATGCTTTTACATTTTATTATTTTTAATTTTTGTAATCTCATTTTATTTTTTAGTTTAAACTTTTTATTATTGGGGTATAGCCAATTAACAATACTGTGATAGTTTCAGGTGAACAGTGAAGGGACTCAGGCATACATACAGGTATCCATTCTCTTCCAAAATGCCCTCCCATCCAGCCATGCTTTCACATTTTTAAGTGTATGTTTATAAACAGGAGGGGAGTATACATATACAAATATCTTAGCCAGTGGGATACTTGCTGCTGAGACAATGGGAAACAGCTTTGAAGCAAGGCTCACCTTCATCTGAATTCTGGCTTCACTGCTTTGAAGCTACATGCCTTTAGGGAGTTCCTCTGAGCCTAACTTCATCATTTTTAAAATGGGAAAAAAACATTAGCTTCCCTCTAGAGTTTTCAGGCTTACCAGTACAGTACATAAAAGTGCCTGGTAAGAACAGGCTAATTCTATTAACTGAGTATTATTATTATCTTACTTTCTAGTTGAATAACATGGACCAGTTAACTGACTCTCACTGAAACTTGCCTTCCTCATCTATACAGAGGAAAAACTACTATCTATATAGGGGTATTATGTGAATTTAGTGAGCTAATAATTTATGAATGACTTACATTAAAGCTATAAAGTAAAATACAAACAAAGGTTCCGAACTTACCACTAATTAGCTATAGGACCGTAAGTACCTGACTTTCAATTTCTTCCATTGCAAAATATAAGTATTAATGAACTCACAAGTTTTTAAAGAGAATTAAGTAAAAAACAAATGCAAAGATAACACATTATACAAATATCAGAGTACTGTATAAACAAAGACAGATCAGGACCAGTTAGTGAGAGGAAGATCTGCCAACAAGAGCAGGGTAATCACAACCATGTAGTGTAAAAACACCTGCCAAGCTCTCACTTTTATTCTTAGACACAAAAATAGAAACAAAATACTTTATTTCAAAGTAAGATAACACTACATTTTAACCTAAGTGCCCCATGTACAGATATTGAAAGAGTATTTTGTATTATGGTTTTTACTACAAAACCACTGAAATATAAATAATAATTGTCTTCAAACTTACCCTTTGCAGCATGGACTCAGACCAGATATGTCCACTATGTTCTACAGTCCACTGCAATACTGTCCTCATGATTAACAACATGACATCTGACTGCAAAATGTTAACCAGACTTGCAAACAGAGGGCAGAATGGGGGCAAAATTGGAGGTGGAAGTGCTGAAAATAAAGATATTATTGGCTTCTTTTGTAGAACGTGCTTTAAACCAAACCAAACCAAAAAAAAACTATGACCTTATTACATACTTTTGATAGCCTTCAAAGAATATTTGCATCTTAAAGCTGTATTTTACCTTCTCAGGTCAGTTAAATGCATAAAAGTAGCTCCATAAATAGCAGTAGTACAAAAGAGCGTCTTTCTTTTCCCTAGAAATGTCTGAAGACCTGAGATAAAACCATTAACTCAGAGGTGACTCAGTACAAGACAATGTCTATATTAACCTATATTAGCTCTTTAAATGTTCATTCATTCAGAAAACTTACATTTAAATCTTTCACTTCACTAAGGATCATTATCATAGTCTATACAAAACAATTAAGAGACTGACATGAGATTTTGGGAAAGATTAAAAATACCTGTATCTTCTTTATTTTGTCTTTTCAATTTCCGTTGAGCTTCCTCTGCCTAATAAAAATGAATTAATTTGGACACAGAATAAATAATATGAAACAATATCAAAAACTACTGATATAAGTTAATCTTTCTCATACTAACTTCTTCTTCTTCTTTTTTTTTTTTTTAAATCTTTATTGAATTTGTTACAATATTGCTTCTGTTATGTTTTTGGCTTTTTGACCATAAGGCATGTGGGATCTTAGTTCCCCGGCCGGGGATCAAACTTGCACCCCTTGCATTGGAAGACAAAGTCTTAACCACCGAACCACCAGGGAGACCCCTCATACTAACTTCTGATTTTAGGAAATTTTTATCTTTAATTTTGCCATCACCCTGAAATTGATTATCAAGGTTAATTTCCCCTTCCACTAAGAGAATCCCCCAAGTGGATTCTTTCTTGGTTTAAAATTCAGGGGAAACATGTATCAACCAAAGTCAAAAAATTATTTAAGTTTGAGCTCTATTTCATGCATCAAAAATGAATAAACACTGCTATATATAAAACAGATAACCAACAAGGACCTACTACACAGCATAGGGAACTATATTCAATATTTTATAATAACCTGTAAGGGAAAAGTATCTGGAAAACTATATATATAAAACTATATATATTTTTATATATATAAAAACACTGAATCACTGTATTGTATACCTGAAACTAACATAACATTGTAAATCAACTATACTTCAAAAAAAAAAACCAACTAGTAAACAAAAGCTTCATGTTTAAGTTTTGTTTAATGCCATTTATTCAAAACTTATTTTTAAGAGTAAACTGCTAAAAGTCAAAATTTAACTAGTTAAATTTCATAAGTCACCATGAGAAAGCATAATGTTAAGCACTAGCAATTCTGAAATGGGTGTAAAACAGGTTAACTGATTACCATACAGGTTGATGATTTGTCTTCAAAAGCCAATAAAATACATACAATTAGATATGTGTAGGTACGTGTATAATTATATAGATCTCTTTTATGTATGCACAAAATACTAAGGGGAAAACCCCATATGTTAAGTGGTGGTATTATAGGTAATCTGTACTTTCTTCTTTATACCTTTTAATATTTTCCACATTTCCTACAATAAAAATGTGTCCCTTTTCAATCTATGTGAAAAGCAGTAGGAAAAAACAAAAACAAAAACACTCCAAGCAACCCCTTCCCAATATATTTTTAACTTTCCCAATTACCTTGGATTGCTCTGCCCTTGAAAAGTGATAGAAATACAAATTGAACTCTTTGGCACACTCTGGTTTCAGTTCATACATGCCTCGTCCTGTTAATCCAGGTTTCCTTTGGGGAAGAAAAAATTCTTAAATCTCATATACTAGACTTCCCTTGTGGTCCAGTGGTTAAGAATCTGCCTGCCAACGCACGGGACATGGGTTTGATCCCCGATCTGGGAAGATTCCACATGCCACCAGGCAACTAAGTTTGTGTGCTGTTACTACTGAAGCCACGCTCCTACAGCCTGTGATTCACAAGAAAAGCTACCACAGTGAGAAGCCTGTACAACTAGAGAGCATCCATGCATAGCAATGAAGATCCAGGGCAGCCAAAAATTAAAAATTAAAAAAAAAAAAAATAATGATACTTAAAAAATCTCATACACTGCTGGTGAGTATAAGCTGGAACTACTTTCTGTGGATTCATTTGGTAATCTATATCCAAGGCTTTATGTGCATCCATTTTTATCTAGCATGTCCACTGTGGATTTATTCTAACTGGACATGGGAATGTGATGGTCATTGTAGTGACAACAATTTGAAGTCTAACAATAATGAACAGGTAACACACATTACGCTATCTCCAAACAATCGAAAACTATTAAAAGTAATTTTAACTTCTATATTTTGACATGTAAAGATGTCTATGAAAAGTTCTGCCAAGTGAAAAAAGCAGGTGTAATTTGGGTTGAGAGAATTTTTTTTTAAAATCTACTCTATTTGTATTTATTTTGGCTGTGCTGGGTCTCTGTTGCTACATGGGCCTTCTCTAGCTGCAGAGAGCAGGGGCTACTCTTCGTTGTGGTGTACAGGCTGCTTGCAGTGGTTTCTCTTACTGCAGAACAGCAGCTCTAGGTGCATGGCTTCAGTGGCTGCTGCACTTGGGCTCTAGATCACAGCAGTTGTGACCTAGCGTGGGCTTAGTAGTTGTGGCACACGGGTTTAACTGTTCCATGGCATCTGGGATCTTCTTTGATCAGGGATTGAATCCAGATCTCCTGCATTGGTAGGTGGACTCTTTGCCACTGATCCACCTGGCAAGTCCCTGAGAGTGTCTTTTCTAGTTGTTGTTGTTTTTTTTTTAAATACTTCCCCTAAAAACATGTATTGTTTTTAAAATCAATAGAAATAAAGACACTGTCATTGAAGTAAGGAGCAAAGAAAAAGCAGATTAAGAAACTGCCTCAACAACTTTAAGGAGAAACTAGTTTACTGACTGGGTGACACACTGGACACCAAAGAAGGCATCATTCAGAGACTGACCCACCGCTCAGGCGGCACATTCAAATGGAAACAAAGGAAGCACAATGCATTTACCTACGATCAGGTTAATTTCAGCTATTTGAAACTACTAGCTATAACACCGATTTTGAATATCATGAAAATTCTCATCTATCTACTTTAAGTTGCTAAGCATAGGGCTAGATCATAAAAGAGAAATGTCAGTGAGAAATCTAGTTCAGAATTACATGTCTGAAAATGGCTGTCACTCTCTGAAAACAACAATTTTATTCTTACTTCCATCAAAGGAAACACTCTAAGAAAAATTAATGTATAACATAAAATCAAATGTGAAAAAATAGAAAATAAACTCACTTGAAATGGGCAACTGCTTCAATCACACTCTCCATGCCAGTCTCCTTGTTCTCCTAAAGGTACAGGAAATAAATGTGTTTCATGTTAATAACAGTATCTGCTGGCAGTCTGAGCATTGTGCTTTTAGCTCATTAAGCTTCATAAAACAATTGTATAAAGTGAATACAATACTATCTCAGTTTCTACAGATGAGGATTCCATAGGAAACATGATTAATATGCAGTTGGGGAAATTTACTTGGTAAGCTAACATTCATTCAGATTGATACAATTAAAAACAAGTCACCATATGAAATCAAGGTGACAGCTTTCAAAAGGAATGAAATAAAAACACAAAGTATACACAACATTTGAACAAAATTTATATCTTTATAATATTTGCTGAAATAGCTATACTAATTTCTTATCTGTCTTCATTTAAACAGCATTTTCCAAATCATATCTTATTTGTGACAAGATGTTAACAGGAATTGTGTGAATAAAATAATTCTCTGGTAAAAAATGTTTGGTAGATATAGATGCCATCACTTTGTACAAGGTATTTGATTTTTAAAATGCTGTTTAAATTTTATTTCTTCCTATTCTAACATCTAAGTGAAACTATAATTGTTCCCTCATTTCCTGCATTAAAAAGTATCTGCATGCACAACTAGAAATGGAAATGGCAAAAGTAGTCCATTACATAATGAGACCTAAAAAAAGTACATGTAATTTTTATTCTGAATAGATATTTAGTGATATTAAAAATTATTATTGTTTTAGGTGTGATAACTGGCAAATGCACAGGTTTTTTCTAAAAGCTTGTAACTTTTGGATCAACCTTGGCACTCCTGACATTTGGACTAGACAGGTCTTTATTGTGAGAGTCTGTCCTGTACTGTAGGATGTTAAGAGTATCCTGGCCTCTGCTGAATGGATGCCAGGAACACACACACTCAGGCCTGAGTAGTGACACTGTCAAATGGTCCCCTCCCGGGGCGGGGAGTGCCAAAACTGTCCCTGGTTGAGAACCACTACTTTAGATATATACAATTCTATTTATAGATGAAATGGTAAATCTGGTCTTGTCCACAAAACAACCCAGTGAGGGTATAGGGATTAGTGGTTAGAGTAGAAATAAGAATAAGGTCATCTGATGAAACTGGTGATGGATTCATTATACTATGTTCTCTATTCCTATAGATGTTGGAAGTTTTTAAAGTTTGAAATAAGACAAAGTTTGAGAGAAGTATTACAACACCACAAGTAAAGGTTTAAATCCCAGAAGAATGAAAATTAAAATTCAGAGTTCTAATCTATGTTTCAAATATGGGACAACATTGTGAAAAACCTTTTCCAACTGTAATTGGGGTTTCTGAAGAGCCCCAGGGCTGAAAAATAGGTGGCATAGGACCTTAAGATTCTAGGAGGAAAAACAGCTACAACTGATCTACGAATGCCCATATGAATGTTAATTTACATTCACTAAAATGAGAGGAATGGCCTTAGCAGTCTTTGGATGCTTTAGAAGGAAAAACTCTAGCAAACTTTAGTTTATTCAACATAGCTGAGTAGGTATTTCTAGGTTATAAAGTGTTATCTCTGTCCATCACAACTTTGTACTAAACACCCTATCAACAATCCTTCTTTAATGGATATGTAAATTCAGTTCTAAGGAACACGTTTTCTTTTATTTAGTAGCCTTATGTCTTTCAAGGCTTCACTATAAAGGATTCTATTTCTTTGCTGCTTTTCACTCCTAGTACCTAGTATTTTCTTTTTCTATTTATTTCTAACAAGAGTGACTAGAGTTGTACATGTGCTAGCACTGCAGTTTTTACAATTGTGGAAAAGGTACACAGAAGTCAATCTATACACATACTAGACTGACAGTTAAAGGTTTAAATATTTCCATATATTTATGGAAAGGTTTACGGAAGGATTTCCATATATTTTTTAAAATGTAGGTACTTACATCTTCAGGTAAAGACTTTACCAATTCACTATGAGCCATAGGTTTGATGCTCAACTGATGGATAATCTCTCGTTTAATCTCATCTGTAGCATTAACCTGTCCAACTCCAGGACTAAATCTCTCTCCTGTCAACAATGAATAAGGACATATACACACACTTAACAATCATAATATTTATAAGCAACACATTTATAATTCATGCAACACAATATATTTTTCTTTCTGTACAATGGAAAAGCAATGACTGGTCAGGCAATAAAGCAGGATGAGAGCAGCTCCCAATCATCTTTCTGAGCCTCTGACACAACAGGTGAGTGTAGTCTTCAGCCATGGAGAGAGAACTCTGGTTGCTGTTTTCAAAGAATGAGATCAGAAGGTGGGAAGGGACTAGAAACAGCAGCTGTACCAGCAGCCTAGGAAACTGCTTTCAAGTTATCTGCCATGCGGTAGGAGGAAGGGAGCCCTCCTTTGCCCTTTGATCTAGTGGCAAATAAGGTATCACCTTCTGAGATCTCCTTCTTTGGTATTACATCCTGACAGCAGCCAGGATTCTCTGCTCCAGGACTGCTGAGAGTCTGAAACAGTACAGGAAGAGGGAGAAAGTAAAGGATACAATAGGAAAGATGGAGGCGACGGGACTTAAAATATAGTGAGAACACTTGCGCACCACAAAGCCATGGAGAGACGCAGCTAAGATAAAACGTAACAATAAATAGCTCCTAAAAATCCTATTCTTGTTTGCTAAATTCTCCTGTCCCCTGTTTTATTCCTAACTCACAATTTTCCAGTTTATCCTGCGTTAGCAGTTGTCCTCACCCCTTCTTCCAAAGCACTGTAGGGCTGTTACTCTCATCATTACAGTAACCAGAGGGGAAAATATTTAAAAATATACACTCTAATCCCCTTCCTCTAAAACTGAGGAACTGGTCAAACAGAAGAAACAGTTCAGATTCTAAACTACTCAGATTCTAAATACAGGACTTCCCTGGTGATCCAGTGGTTAAGAATCTGCCTGCCAACACAGAGGACATGGGTTCAATTCCTAGCCCAGGAAGATTCCATGTGCTGTGGGGCAACTAAACCCGTGTGCTACAACTACTGTGCTCTGCTAAAGAGAAGCCACTGCAGCCCGTGCACCTCAACGAGAGAAAGCCCACACACAGCAACAAAGACGCAGCACAGTCAAAATAAATAAAAATTTAAAAAACTTAAAAAAAAAAGTCAATATAATACATAAATGTTTCAAAATATCCAAACTTACCAACAAGCATTATAATGAGGTAAAGCATTTCTTCTATTAGAGTGTTGTTCTGCTGAACTAAATCCTGAAACCATCGGGGGCAATGGAAAAGAGCAAGTTCAGAGATAAGAATAAGAATCATCTGTATTACCTCAGATGATTAAAATAACCAAAAAGAATGAAAGGCGCTTCTCTAACAATTGTGTTGTGGTCTCATAAGGCATGCTCTTACCTTATGGGGAGTCTCAGAACTAATTTTCTTCCCATAATCTGGGGTACTGAAAATCTGATAAAGTTCAAAGCGGCTAAGCATTATCATCAGGAAATGATTTGGATCCATCATGGAGACACCTGTCTTTTTTTAAAATGTATGAAAGAAAGGAAAAGAGGAAGGTCAAAAGAGCTACTAAACAATTAGTGAGACATATTCTGGTTTGCACAAGAGAAAGCAGCTTACTCGTTCATCAATTCTAATAAAAGATGAGGACTCATTTAGCCCCAGTCCTTACTTGTGATAGCTACCAGTGTGGACAGGAATCTATGCTGGTAAAACAAAACACGCCTTGAACCCACATATCATAATAACATGGACTATACGTTTTCTTCCCTTTTAATGCTTTGAATTAGTTGTATCCCTATAAATTCAGTTCAAGGTTTTATGTCAGTGTTGTTACTGTCAGAGGTACGACTCTGAGAGAAATGTGGTATAGTAATAAAACTTTCAGTATTTTTTTTTAAATGCATATCATATTAAACTCTTTTCAAGAACTCAAACAAATTCTTAGTAATAAATGCTATACTAAGTGAAATGCTGGCTTTTAAATATTAGTTTTAATTCTCTTACAATTCCATTTGTATAGATTCTCAATCAACTTGAATTTTGATTTTTTTGAACCAATAATTTTTTTAAATTTACATTTTGTAACTTATTCTATACTTTCTAAATTCACTCAGCAATAATATGGAAACATTACTTTGTGACAAGCACTGTGCTACTTAAACAGACATAAAAAGGACCAAGAGAGTTGTCACAGTTTAGTGTGGAGGAAGGAAAGTAGATAGGCAACCACAATCCAGAGTTATGAATGTTCTGGTGGGGATAAGCATCCTGCTATGGGACCTCCCCAAAAGGATACACAGCCATGTTTTAGTATGTCAGCTTTCTGGAGAAAGTGATGCGAAACTAAACATGAAGATATGCAGGAAAACAAGACAGGTAGCAAACAGAAAGGAAGAGGGTGGGGTGTACAACCTAGGTAAGGAAAGAAAGAAACGTACACATTTTAAGCCTTAATGGAGTATCTGACAAATTCAGGGAGTTTTTAACATAGTTAAGTACTGAAGGCCTTGAAAATAATTTTGAGGATTTGGGGCTTTATAATCAGAGGACAGTGAAGAAAAGATGGCTTTCAGATTTCTGACTCTAATAACTGTACAGATTGTTGAACAATTCACCAAGGTAGAGAAACTCTGAAGATAGGGAAGAAGGTATGGAGGACACAGTCTTTATTTTGAATGTGTGAAATACAAGATATGATATGTCCAGGAAACCAGCTGGAAATGTCCGTTCAATCAGTTATTTTAGCCATATAGATTTGGAGCTTAGTAGATAAGGGCTAGGTGGCTTCCTTGGTAGCTCAGTGGAGAGAATCCGCCTATAATGCAGGAGATGAAGGTTCAATCCCTGGGCTGGGAAGATCTCTGGAGAAGGAAACGATAGCTCAGTCTCGTGTTCTTGCCTGAGAAATACCACAGACGGAGGAGCCTGGAGCGCTACAGGCCATGGGGTTACAAGAATCGGACACAACTTAGCGACCAAACAACAACAGATAAAGGGGAGATCGAAGTTACAGATTTGAGAGCGATCCTAAGTGTCTGGGTCCGCTGAAAATAACAAAAACTCCCCCAAACCTTTAAATTTAATGCTTTTATTTCATTACCTGAAGCATTACTATATCCTTATCAAACATTTCACGTCTACATTTCACATTGTGGTAGTAATAAATCTAAAAAAAAAAACACAAGTAATTATATTGGGTAAACAGGTTTTTATTTGTGCAGTTCTCTCCTCTCCTGACTCACCAAAAGAGCACGCGGCTTTTGTGCATGTGAGTATATGAACATGCAAACACGCACACACAATGTGGTTTCCCCAGCAGTGAATGCTATCTTAATAGAGATTAATTAATTAGAAATTTCCAGATTATAGTATGGAATCTCTATGGAACTTTATGGTTCACATTTTGCAGCCAACATTCTGGGTCTCCTAATAAAATTTTTTCAATGAGATTTATAGCTATCAAAAGTAGAGAAAAATCCTATACCAAGTCTTGGTGAGGTTTAAAAATTAAAACCTCAATTTCAGAGCTACACTAACAGAACTTTTATCTTTTTTAACCCAATTTTATAACTAAAGTAGGTGAAATCTTGATTTTTCATTATGTTTTTAAAAATATCAAACTTTGTTCTAAAAATGACTTCAAGTGAAAATTAAGTTCATTTCTATTTTTGATATTGTTTCTTAATAAAATGTGAATAAAAGCTCTAAGAAATTTTTGGTTTAACATTACATCTATCTTATCAAATAGTTTTTAATAAAACATTTTTAAGGTTCATTTCCAGCAGCCATTCAATAATTTTAATATAGATGACTTTCAAAGACTATTATAACCTCCACAGAAACTAAAGAATGGACTGAAAACTCTTCACAGAATTAAAAACCACTTACCTGGTTTACGAGAGAGAAACCATTTCTTCTCCACATTCCTGCGTGTACTTGGGCACATAAAACAAGACATCTAAGAGGGTGTTCTATCAACATGGGTGGGCTAAGTTCACTCTGTGTATACAAAAAAACCACAAAATCTCAACTCTATAAAGAAGACAGTTTTAGAGATGGAAACTTTATACAAAATACAAGTCAAAATCATTTTAAGGTATGTCTGTGTGCTAGTTAATTTTATGTGTCGACTTGGCTGGACCATGGTACCCAATTTTTGATTACCACCAGTCTAGATGTCGCTGTGAAGGCATTTTTTAGATGACTAGTATTTAAATCAGTACAGTTTTATGAGTAAAGCACATTACTCTCCATGATATTTGTGGGCCTTTTCCAATAAGCTAGAAGGCCTTAAAAGAAAAGACTGAGGTTTCTCCAAGGATGAAGAAATTCTGCTTCCAGTCTGCCTTTGGATTTCAGACTATAAGATCAACTCTTAATCCGCCAGGTTGCCAGGTTTATTTCAGACTTGCCAGGTTTATTTCAGACTTGCCAAATTCCTTGACTATGTGAGCCAAATCCCTACAATAAATTAATCTGTCTTTTCCTGTATACACACACATATACAAACACACACTCAGGTATACTATGTAATGATTTGATATTTGCAGTTTGATTCCTGGGTTGGAAAGATCCGGTAGAGAGGGGATAGGCTACCCACTTCAGTATTCTTGTGCTTCCCTTGTGGCTCAGCTGGTAAAGAATCCGCCTGCAATGTGGGAGACCTGGGATCAATCCCTCGGTGGGATGAGCCCCTGGAGAAGGGAAAGGCTATACCCACTCCAGTATTCTGGCCTGGAGAATTCCATGGACTGTATAGTCCGTGGAGTGGCAAAGAGTCAGATATGACTGAGCGACTTTCAACTTTCACTTTCTTTCACTTCTTCATAATTATGAAATGATCACCATGGTAAGTCTAGCAATCATCTGTCTCCATACAAAGTTATTACAATATTACTTAGTATATTCCTTATGCTGGATATTGTATTCTCATAACTTATTTATTATCTAACTAGAGGTCTGTAATAGATAGTTACTTGTAAATGTTCGTACTACTTACTAGAGGTAGGAGCTCTGGAAATTTATATGCCACTTCACTTTTGCTTAACAACACATGCAAACCTGCATGGGAAACAAAGATAGAAGTATTTCTATAGGTGAAAGTCATTTAGGTTAAAAAAAAAAAAAAAAGACTAAATATTTGCTCAACTTTATATCTAACTCCCTTTCTGTGTCTCTTTGGAGATCTATCATATTACACATTAAATACAAAATGAACTGCATCCATAAAAGAAGCTTTTCAACTGTTATTTTCATGAACCTCTGTATTACAGGCATGCTTAGAACCAGAGTCTTAATTACATGTATCAACATACACTGATTAAATTTTACAGAAGTAAATGTTAGAAGTGCAAACATAGCAAAAGCAGCTAAATAACTATCAAAGCAATTTATATGTTAAACCAATTTTAAGGGTCATAATCGATTGGATCATGAAGTTTGTTCCATTTAAAGTACAGTAGCAAGAGATCCTCCTGGTAACTGAACAGAGAAACTGGCCATGGAATTCAAGGTCTGCAATGATTCTGACCTCAGAATTCAGTTCCCCAGAACTTCCAGTTTAGGATCAAAGCCTCTTTCGTCCTTAATTGCAAAGGGCTTTTCATAGCTCAACCTTAGTTAATTCTGCTATCTAAGAATTGTCCTATTTATGTTGTTGTCTAAACAGAGAATGCTTTTTACAGTCTCATCATTAGATGCAGGCTGCTTGGTCAAGCCTGGTTTGAAGCTTTCCTCATCCAAGAACACCTGTACTGAGAATCCCATTCTAACAATGTGCACCCAGCCTCCATTAGCACAGCCTCCAAGTTGTTCTTGAACTGCTCTGTGTATGTTTACTTGGCTCTCCAGTTAGATTATAAGCATTCAGGCCAAGGTTTGCCAAACACAGAAAGATAAAATGCTCAAAATATTAGAGAACTGAGGCGGGTAAATACCTCGGCAAAATTAGTACATTTTTAGAGTACTGACTGTTTTCCCTGTGGATAGTTATCAGCGTTAGCTTCCACTCAGATTTTCAAAGGGCAGAAAAGATCAGTGGCTGAGTTGGAGACCCACTCAGCTACTAGAGTTGCTGAGTTGCATTCTAGTTGAACACAATGCCATACCACCATGCCATCACTTGCCTGTACTGAAGATCAATAGTTCAGCATGCAAGTATCAATACTTATGAAAACAAAACTGGGCATGAACACAAGTTATAGGAAAAAGATTTCTGCCTACAATCACAATTTCATTCCAGGTACTTTTTATTGTTCTACTTGTACTATCTAAATTCACATATCTTAAGTTCAATCTTAAATCACCACAATTTCAATAAGAATCTAAAAAAATTGTTGGAATGCTAACATCTACTGGCAAGATAATGTGGTAATGCACAGAACAATTGAAAAAAAAAAGGCTTCAGAAATGACAGAGGGATTGTTACTACTTATCCCATACACATTAAAAGGATAATAAAGAAATTTTATGAACAACTCTGTGTCCACATATTTGATAACTCAGACAAAATGGACCAATTTCTTGAAAAAACACAAACCACCAAAACTCACACAAGGAGATACAGATAATAGGAACTGTTGTATATCTGCTGAAGAAACTGAATCAATGATTAATTACCTATCAAAGTATCAGTTCCATACTATTTTACTGGTGAATTCTACCAAACATTTAAGGAAGAAAAGATACCAATTCTCCAGTCTTTTACACTTGCACACACACACACACACACACACACACACACAAACTACTTTCACGTTATTAAGTTACTGAGCCACACATTTAAGCTACATTGCAAATTCTGCAATGAGTGAAAATATTCACCTTTATAACATTACTTTTCAACATTACTGAGTTGAAAATGGAACTAAAGGGAACAGTATGTGAACAGGCTGAGAATTCCTGCACTCAAGAAATGTGGAAGAAAGTTACTATGTCTATAGAGACAGACGAGTGCATATGCAGAGTTTCTGGTTGCCGTGAGGTAGCAGCTTCAAATAGTCGAGCAAGTGTAAATACTGTGTAAATCAGCTACTTACGATTAAAAAAGCCTATCAACCCAATTTGGAACTCACTTCAACCTGATGATTAAAAAATTTATCAATAAGAAACTGCTTAGAGAGAGAGGAAGTCTAGGGTGTTTTCAATTTATTAACAATCACTTAAGTGATAGACTGATCTGAACAAGAACACTTTCAAAATAAAGCATTGTAGGTATTCAGTAAATACTAACCACAAACAACAATTCAAAAGACAATTTCAGGGTTCTCTTTTTAGGGAAAAATGTTTTACCTGCAAGTAAGCGAGAAACTGGGAGGTGAATGCTAACTTTTTCTTTGGAAACACAGTATCTGATAGTTTCCACTGAATGTCCACAAATGCTTAACGTGACTGGCTGTTCACCATCAGTAAAACCACCATGACACTGCGTCAGTACAGCAAGGCATTTCTTGTAAGCTTCAATTAATACTTTTTCCTATAAAAGAGGATTTTATGTTAAGTTTCCACAATATTAAAATAAGAATCTCAAATTCAATGATGAATATTTACCTCAAATATTAATATGGGCAAACTAAATCTTCCCTTGCAACTTGCTCCCTCTATCCAAGGCCCTATCTCAGGGAATATCTCTACAGAGGTGCAGAAATGTAGAAGTCATTCTAATATATTCCTTTTCCTCATTTCCCCATTTTTTTCTTTAAATTGAGGCATAGTTGATGTACATTTTTATAGATTATATTCCATTTAGCTATTATAAAATATTGTCTATATTCTTTGTGTTGTACAATATATTTTTATAGCTTATTTATTTTATACACAGTGGTTTGTACCTCTTAATCTCTATTTTGCCCCTCCTGGTCTTTCTCTCCATTGGTAACCGCTAGTTTGTTCTCTGTAACTGTGAGTCTGTTTCTTTTTTATTTTGTAGATTCCACACATAAGTGATTATAGGGTTTGTCTTTCTGATTTATTTCACTAAGCATAATACCCTCCAGGGTCCATCAGTGTTGTTGCTAATGCAAAATCCCATTCTTTTCCTGGCTGAGTCATATTCCACCACACCTACCCCCCATTCTTAGGCACTCGTCTACTGGACACTGTATCCTCACAATTGTGCTGCTGTGAACACTGGAGTCTTAGTCACTCAGTCAAGTCCAGCTCTTTGTGAGTGGACTGTAGCCTCCCAGGCTCATTGGCCAGCATGTATTTCTTCAAACTAGTGTTTCTTTATCTTCAGATAAATACCTAGGAGTGGGATTGCTGCATTTTATTTTTAAAATAAAATGCAGCAATCTATTTACAGCTCTATTTTTAGTTTTTTGAAGAACTTCCATACTGTTTTCCACAGTGGCTACAACAATTTACATTCAAACTAACAATTGTACAGGTTTCCTTTTCTCCACACTCTTGCCAACATGTGTTATTTGTGTTCTCTGTGATGACAACTATTCTGACATGTGTGAAGTGGTAGCTCAATGTGGTTTGATTTGCATTTCTCTTATGACTAGTGGTGTTAAGCATCTTTTCATGTGCCTATTGGTCATCTGTATGTCTACCTTGGAAAAATATCCATTCAGGTCTTCTGCCCATTTTTAAATTGGGCTGTTTTTTTGATATTGAGCTGTATGGGCTGTTTGGATAATAATCTCTTATTGGTCATCTCATTGGCAAATATTTTCTCCTCCTCAGTAGGTTGTCTCTCTGTTTTGTTGATGGTTTTCTTTGCTGTGTGGAAGCTTTTAAGTTTAATTAGGTTATATTTGTTTATTCTTTTGCTTTTGTTTCCCTTGCCTTAAGAAATACATCCAAAAAATTTACTAAGATTTATGTCAAAGAGTGTTCTATGCTTTCTTCTAGGAGCTTTATGGTTTCCAGTCTTACATTTAGGTCTTAATCCAATTTGAGTTTATTCTTTTATACGGTGTGAGGAAATGTTCTGATTTCATTCTTTTATATGCAGCTGTCCAGTTTTCCCAGCACTACTTACTGAAAAAGATCACCTTCTTTCCACGGCATATTGTCTCCTTTGTTGTGGATTAACTGACCATAATTGTGTGGGTTTATTCTTGGGCTCTATTTTCCTCGTTCCCCATTGTGCAATCTATTACCAAGCTAGCAACTTCATCTAAAATGCTCTCAAACCTGGCCACTGATATCTCCAGTCACTTAAAGGAAAGCCAGTGTGTCTCCACTGAACTTCCTGCTTCTACTCTTGCCCTCCTCCTTCCGTTATCCACACAGAGTAACTTTCAAAAACATGTAAACTGGATCATGTCACTTTTCTGCTTGGGAGTCTCAAATAGCATCCACTTCAGTCAGAATAAAATTCAAATTTCTGAACATGGCCTTGCAAAGTCATGTCTTCAACCTCTGCTCCAACTACAGCCTCTCACAGCTTCTGGAACAACCATACTCCTCTTCATCAGAGAGCATGATACAGCTTTTCCTCAGTCAGGAATATTCTTTACTCTGATCAGTTAACTCTGACACATAGTTTAGATCTCATGGAAGCTTTCTCTGATCTCCTAACTTACACCTCTCATCTAGATTTTATAGCCAAAGGCAGCCAACATAGTTTAAAGACACAGGATAAATGTACTAATAGTAAAATTTCATTTTGGGGTAATTTATAAACTTTTTATATGCTCAAAATCTTGATAGGATTATGGGGAAAAAAAAAAGAAGACACCAACATAAGAGAAACAAGTGTGGATTATAGCTTCCTCTATTTTCTAATTTCCCTAAGGCTTTAGAATTGTAACTTTTATTGAATGTATAGGTGAAAGAGGAAAATATGCTATTTTATGAGCATATCATTACTATCCTCTCCAAACTGCCTCATATTTTACTGAGGAAATTGTTTATCTCTGCCCCTCCTCTATTTATCTCCTATCCCTGACCCCAGAAGAGACTCACGTCTAAAGCACACCAGTCTTGTATCATTGAAATGACATGTGTTAATTTCATTTGTAGTGTGAAGGCTGCTTCCCACTCTGGTTCCATTTCAATATGCTGTCCTACTTGACGTGTAATTGGATCCATTCCCTTAAAGAAGTGAAAAGATTTTAAATAAATTAAAATTACATTTGTTTTTCTACATAGAAACTTAAATACTATAGAAGAAATATATACTAATTACAAAAACATACAAGAGTTTTAACAGGAAGTTTCAAGCAATATGAGAAGTCCAACTTCTTAAATTACATGTTTATATAACATTCCCTAAAATTTTATAAAGGAAAAAAATCCCAGTAAAATATAGAATGAATTACTTTAGAGGCAATCTTCTACATGTTTCAGACAATAAAATTTGTACTTCACTGCAACAATCCTTCAAAAATTCCTTTTTAGTTCTATCATCTATAGAAAAAGCTGTCAGAAGAAATTTGACAGGCTTTTAAAATGCTATTGAATTTATAAATATGTTCTGTAAAATGATAAAATAAAATTTTTATATTTATTTGTAATTTGCAACTGCAAGTTTTCAGAGTCCAAAGGGAAGCCAAACTAGAAAAAGATAAACAGCTTTTAATACAAAAGAATATACCTCTTTAGAAACTAGCCTAACTACCCTGGTGTAACAGAACTAATTAAATGATAGAAAATATATGACATTTTGAGTATTCAAATTAACCAAGGTAGCTACTGTTTCTACAGGCACAAAGCAAAAAACAGAAGTACTATAATAAATTAAACATCCATTAAACTACCACATAACATGGGAACGAGAATATATCCTAAAAAAGACAGGTACTAAAGAAAGCATAATGATATTGCTCATATTTTCTGAAATGTTCTCTATCGTTTTGCAGCCAGGGGAATTTCCTGGCTGTCCAGTGGCTAGGACTCGTGCTCTCATTGCTGAGGTTTGATCGCTGGTTGGGGACTAAAATCCCACAAGCCTCAAGTTGTAGCTAAAAACAAAACAACAACAACAACAACAACAAAAAACTGGTTAATTATACCAGTTAATTTGTTTCTAGATTTTATTTTGTATACAGAGGTGTATCCAAAAAGAAAATTAAATGGAGCAGCTGGTGAGGAGAGTTCTATACTATATCATATAAATATGACATCCATGAAACAAAAAAGAAATATGGAAACATTAAAAAAAACACACAAACATAGCTTCTTAACTAGGTTGACAATACTTCCATTCAAGCATATTCAAAACAAAACAACTAACTTGAAGCCCCCAAAGAAAGAACATTAACGGTAACCAAAAGAATAACCAAATACAAAAGAACAGCAGATGTCAGAATCTCTGCTGGGATCTCATGCATTCTACACCTTTCTAAGAGTTTCCAATTAAGAGGAGCTTCTTGGTCCAAATTGTAGCTACCCAAATTATTCTTTTAAAAATATGCCCAGAATGAAAAAAATGCAAACAGAAAGATATTTAGATCAGTAAGCCAAAAAGAAAAAAGTAAATGTTTCCCTTTTGAAATGTATCCATTTATACATACTTGCATACATTTGAGTAATTCCAAAAAAGCATCAAATCCTTCCAGGAACTTCTGCCTCAGACCATCTGACCATTCAGTTGGTTTGCTAATTAACACATACCTGAACAAGATAAATATAGTAGTGAGTATATGAATAAACAATGACCTTTTATAAGTTGCAACTGGTTTAACAACTAAACAAAAACTTACTTGAGATCTAAAATAAGACTCTGAACCCTCCTAAACTTAAAGGCTTGTAAAGCAGTATATCGTTCAAACTGAAATCTGCCTTGGACATCTCGATGTCTCAAATGATCCATGAAAGTCTTAATGATAATGGTCATCAGGTTTTCTTCTGTGATAAGCATCCGAGCCTAGACAAAGTATATCAGAATACACGGTAATAAAAAACTATTTACCAGAAAGCTTAAAAAAAAAAAAGTCACCAACAGTGGTTAGCTCTTTGACCTTTTTCAATATAACTATATAACATCATAAATGCATTATTGTGTATTTCTAAATAACAATTACTTACTCCAATTGCCACGTGTATGAAGCAACAATTATATCACGGAGAAAGATGCCAGAATGTAAGGAGACAGATCCAAGGCTCATTATTCAAAGACAATTCAGGGTGGGGGATCTGAACCAGGCTGCAAATTTTCCTTAACTGAGACATTTAGACACCTATAATGGTATGGTATAATTATTCTAGGATCCACAGGTTTATATCACAGATTCTGTAGAACTCAGTATGAAATATGAAACCATATTTCTTTTAATCTTAGCTGAGATTTATTTTTTGTTTCTATGTATAGATATACATATCTATGTATTTTTGAATAAGCAAATACACTAAATGATGCAAAAAAACATAAAAAGGTAAGTCTCTTAGCTCCTAAAGTTCCCTTTTCAAAGGCAATGTTTGTTAGCAGTTTTCTTACATATACTTCCAGAGGTGGTGTGTGTATAACATATACATGTATGCATACAGACACACACACACATATATACATTTATAGTATACATGAATAAATGTTATTAAGTAGACATAAGTATGGGTATGTAAAATGATCTCTGCCCCCTGCCTCCTGTCCAAAGGGTAGCATATTATAAACACTGTTCTGCACTTGGTTTTTCACCTGATACATTTTGGAGATTATCCCATACCAGTTAACATAAATTCTCTCATTCTTTTTAACTATCACAATTATTCTCTTCTATCATACTTTATTAGCCAGGTCCTTTACTGGTGAGCATTTGGGTTTTTCCCAATCTTATGCTATTTATCACAAAAGATACTGCAACAACAACAACAAAAAAGATACTGCAACAGTTATCTACTGTGTACAGCTGCAAGGAGATTCAGAAAATAATTTCCTAGAAGTGAATTACTGGGTTAAGGTAATATACATTATAAATTTTGACTGATATCACCAAACTCCAAATTGTCTCCTGAAAGAAGACAAAGATGTCAAAGAAGAAAAGATGCCTAATGTAGAGGTAAGTGGTAAAGTCATCAGATAAGGAGAAAATCTATTAATGTACAGTTAAACATCCCTTTGAAAAACTCTTAAATCATCATCTCATTGCCAGGACTTAGGGTCCAAGAAGCTCAAAGTCAATAGGATTAATTTATGTTAATTTTCCTAGACACTGAAGACTATAGTTCAAGTTTGAAAGAAGGAAGTAATTGACAAGTAAAATGATTTTCCTCCTTGTTTGCTGTATTAGTCAATTTTGAGACAATTAAATATGTATATGCAATTTCACTGACTTAAGAAAAACTTCTAGTCTCAGGGGACAAGCTTTTACTAATTTGCCATCAAGCACACTGTTTGCTTTAAATTTTTAGTTTTTGTTTTGCTTTTAGGTACTTTATCAGATTAAAGAAATTCTTTTATTCCTATTTCATTTGCAATGAGGTTTTATTGTTTTAAATCATGAATTTGGGATAAGCATCTGATATGATCAATTTTCCTCCTTTTTGTCTGTTAATAAGCTCTTTTATGCAAGCTGATTTTGTTTTCAAATGGTATACTACTCTTGCCTTAAAGAAATAAACAAACTTGGTTATGATACATTATCCTTTTCCCATATTGCTTGATTCTGTCTGCAATTCAATCTGAATTTTGGTAATAAGATTACAGAGGATGTCATTAGATTGTCAAGTATATTCTTTCTCTGTTTTCTAGGAAAAGTTATATAAGACAGGTATTATTTTTTTCTTAAATATTTGGAAGAATTTCCCAGTGTAGCCTTTGGGCCTGGTGGACTTCCTTGTGAGCAGATTTTTATATTAATTAAAATTTCTATTTCTTGTTTCTCTTGTAATAACCAGTGTTTTTTTCTTAGGGATCTGTTCATCTCATCTAGATTTCCAATTATATTAACTGGATCCTAATATTGCCTATTTTCTATTTGAAATCTGTAAGATTTGTAGCTTTTGCAATCCTTTTTAAATTAAAATTTTTTCTATTTTTCTTATAGACTTTCTAGAGATCTATCTCCCACCAGTTTTGCTTTTGTTATCCTCAAAGAAAAATTTTTTGTACATTTTGTTTTGTTAATTTGTGTTCTTTACTATTTCCCTTTTTCTATTTCCTTTAGAAAACACAGAAGTAGTTGTATTACAATGGCCTTCAAGGTCTGGCACTATCCACTCCCATCACACCCCATCCCCAAACTCAATGACCTCACGGATCATTCTCCTCCTCAGTCACTCTAGCATTATTGGCCTGGTTTGGGGTTTTTCTTCTAAAACATCAAATGCACATGCACCTCAGAACTTTGCACTTGCTATTTTTCTCTGCTGAGGAGACTCTTCCAACAGCTAAGCACATCACTTACTCCCTCATGTCTCTGTTCAAACACCATCTCTCCAAGAGGCTTTTTTTGGGAAAACCTTGTATAAAATATGACCCTTTCACTGTCATTCTCTAACCTTTTAATCTGCTTTCCTACTTTATGGCACTTCTCAACAACCTTTATTTATAAGTAGTATTACATACATGTATCTCTTCCTAGTTAAGATTATAAATTCCATGGGAACAAGGGCTTCCGGCTTTTTTGTTTACTGCTCTACTCATCTCCAGAGCCTCAAACAATGCCTAGTTAATAAAAATTCTAAATAAATATGCTCTGAATTACAAATACATGTTACTTTTCTAGCGCTTCTAGCTAAACCAGTCAGGTTAGAAGCAAACATAAAAAATTGAAATATTAGAAAAAAAATTATTATATGCAGATTACTAGAAATTCTAAGGAATTAACACAAAATATTAGAGAAAATGTTAATAAGAAAACCAGATAGATACAAGATGGATATATAAAAATCAGTAGTTCTTAATATATTATCCATAATGAGATTAAAACTGTGAGTAATTTATAATAGTGTCAAAAATATAAAACATAAAACACTTTTAAGACAAATTATGTTCCTAGATGGGGATATTCAATATTGCAAAAATATCAGTTCTTCCCAAGTCATCTATAGATAAAACATTTTTTCAGTCAAAAACTCTAACGTGTTTTTGAAACTGAAAAATTTACTTTTGTTTGTTGTTGTTTAGTCATCAAGTCATGTCTGACTCTTTTAAGACCCCACAGGCTATAGCCCACCAGGTTCTTCTGTCCACAGGATTTTCCAGGCAAGAATACTGGAGTGGGTTACCATTTCCTTCTTCGTGGATCTTCCCAACCCAGGGACTGAACTTGCATCTCCTGCGCTGCCAAGAGGATTCTTTAACACTGAGCCAGTAGGTTTTCAGTCAAAAACCCTAATGTGTGTGCCTTTTTTTTTTGAAATTGACAAAATGATTTTAGTCCTTTAAAAATAAAAAGGCCTAAAATAATTACGAAAAACATTTTTTTTCTTTTTCTTTTTTCAGTTCAGTTCTTATATTTACTTGCATCAGGTTTTTTAGTTGCAGCACATGGGCTCTTCAGTTGCTGCATGTGGGATCTAGTTCCCGAAGCAGAGATTGAACCCGGGCCCCCTGCATTGGTGGTTGGGGGTGGGGGGCGGCACACAAAGTCCCAAGAAATTTCTTGGAAGAATATTAAAAGGAGATCTAGAACTCAAAGGAGATCTAGAGCTCTCTATAAAATATTAAAATGGAATATTAAGCTAAAATTATTAAAACTGAGCACTGGCATGGAAATGGACAAAAGGATCAATGAAAGAGAAATGCAGATTTGATTACACATGGGATTGTCTCAGAGGCGTCTCAAACTCACCGCTGACTAAACTGAAAGCAATACTTTCCCTCTTTACAAGTTCTACTCATTCTCCAAAACGTCCTATGCAAGCGGCAGAGAAATCTACTTGGTTACAATCAGAAATTCAGGAATCACCTTTACATTTTCCCCTCAAACCCAATAACCAATGACTCACCAAACCCAACATTCCTGAAACTCAAAGTGTGGTTGTTTAGTAGATTTCACTACTTACATCTCTCTCACAACTTCTATACCCTTTGCCACAATCCCTAACAGGCTCCCCACAACCACTACTGCCACAGCAAATTTGTTCTCCAAATTACATACAGCTTCATCTTTTAAAAATCACAAATGTGATGACATAAGTGCCACTTCAAACTCCTCAATGCCTTCCAATGCTCTTAAGATAAAAATCAAAATTCTTTATTTGGACCAAAATATCTCATTAGTGGGTAAATAGACTTCAGATAGCTTCAGCTGTGTTAGAATATACCCTTGAATATAAAAGTATCTGAGGAAAAAACAGTCATTAAAAAAAGAAGCTGGAACAGACACCTTATTAATAAAATAAGTGTAGCATACTCTTACGGAGAAGGCAATGGCACCCCACTCCAGTATTCTTGCCTGGAGAATCCCAGGGATGGTGGAGCCTGGTAGGCTGCCGACTATGGGGTCGCACAGAGTCAGACACGACCGAAGCGACTTAGCAGCAGCAGCAGCAGCAGCATACTCTTAACATACAGTTACGTCCTTGCCTATGTTTCTGGTCTAATTTTATTCCATGTTCAAGGATGTTCGACTGCACTTCTTTCCTTCTATTTCCTTTATAGGAATGTACCTACTTTAGGGTTTTCTCAAGTGCTGGTTCCTCTGAATAGATTTTCCTTCATGAGCCTGCATAAAGCTACATAGAATCCTCTTCCAAACTGTGGAAAAAGGTCAGATCTTTTTACTTTTCTCTCAAAACAACCAAATTCTTCAGATTTTTTATTATAGCTTTAATTAACCATTTATGTGTCTTTCCCTCTGCAGTTAAGTTTCATGAGGGCAAAGACTATGTCTGTTTTTGTTCATCATTTCATTCCCAAAACACAGAACTAAATAAATAATAGGTGCTCAAAGTTTTGTTAAATGAATTAAATATTAATTATTCAATATTACGAAAACATAAGGATGCCTGCTGGAACAACTAGTGAAACTTAGTACAAGATAACCGAATCATCATGATTCAATTGCCTTAGTAATCCCTTCCCTTAGGGTGGAAAAGGAGGCTTCTCAAAATGTGAGATTATATACAATGGGCTGTTTCTTCCTTCCTGTCTTTCTTTTTTGGCCGCACTGTGTCGTCTGTGGGATCCTAGTTCCCCAACCAGGGACTGAACCCAGGAGCTGGCAGTGAAAGCACTGAGTTCTAACCACTGGACCGTCAAGGAATTCGCACAATATGCTGTTTCTAATGGATAAAGTTGTTAAACTAATGAGTTTAATTAACTTGTCAGTTCAAAACCTCAAGGAAATACTATGAGAAAGTACAGATTGAGTTCAAATAACTTTCCCCCTCCAGATTACACATTCTAAGTTATATCTTCTGGTATATAAGGCATCTGAAGTCTTATCACCCATTAATAAAATATTTTTGTATTCAGAAATATACAGATCTCAGTTCTCTATTATTTTAAGGCTTTACTCCTTCTAGTGGAAAACAAGAAAGTTCTTCTTCATCTTTTAGTACTTACAAGTGAAGGGACTGTGAAAATCTGAACCGAGAAGTCTGCGATTGAAAACTCTCTGTCGTGGTCATCTGTCACATAATCACTCTGCAAACGCTCATAGTTCTATTAAGAAGGCAAAAAAAGGCAAGGAGTGCCAGCTATCAGTGACAAAGAAGAGGCAAGCACGACTCACCAGAGTAGGTGCGGTGAAGAACTGGACAGACAGAGCAGTCACGGACACTGCTCGCTCGTGATCATCCTCCATAAAATCTCTCTGCAACTGCTGGTAATTCTAAACAACAAGGGGGAGATTCACCTCTAATCCACAATGACCAAATGTTTAAGGATTATAATGAAAAATCAGTGCTGGAGGGGTCAATAAGATGTGTGATGAGAATAACTGGAATGATTTCTACCAACTACCAATATACTAATCTATAAAAACACTGATGCACTATTCAATCTTCTTGAGCACAATGGCAGTTTATGAGCTCAAATAGGAGTAACAGCTATTAAAATCCTGGGCTGTCACTGAACACAGGTGGAGCTAAATCACAGTAGCTTTACACTGTCTCTGATGAAATCAGACTTTCATTACTTCTGAATGCCTATCACAGTCACCTGATGGCTCTTTCAAAGTACACATGATTGGACCCTATTCTTGGTTAATTCTCTTCAGCAGGTTTGAGAGTGGAAAACACAAACATGTATATTTTGAAAGAGCTCCTCAAATGATTCTTATATGTTTCCTTTGTTAATAATCCCTAATTAAGGTGAATAAAAATAACCAAGCAGTTAACTTAAGGGAGAAGAACATAATTCAATGATATCAACAACCTAGAGTTCATGATTTTTAAATCACATCCATATACACATGTCGTTTCAACTAAGATTATCTTTTCCTACACAAAATTTAATAGGAATAATATCATAATTCAGAATGGCATAGGTTTAAAGTTTCCATTTATCACTTCATGTCATATATACTGCATAGATGGATATTCATATTATCATGGCAGGTTATAAACATGAAAAACCTCACTGCTAGACTTTTATTCTATTGATAAAAGATAAAACGATAATTTATGAAGTTTTTTAGAATTTAAAATCAACACAATGACAACATTACTATTAGCTACTAATTTTACAAATGCTGGATATAGTCATGGACTACAGCTATTCTGTATATAATCTATTTTATTACTCTTCAAAAGTGACAAACTACTTACCTTTGCAAATCGAACAGCAAACAGTTTCTTGTATTTCAAATCCATAAGTAGACTGCTCATGAACAACTGATGATACACACTCCTAGCACCTTTTACAAAAAGAGCAGATGTAACACGACGATATGCCAAACAAGCCAAAAATTACATTTTCAAATTTTCCTATGATCAATTGTATTTTTAAGTCTCAAGAGCAAAACTCTACATGTATTCCTTAAAACACGTGAAACTTGCTTCTTTAAAAATCAGTATTTCTGAATGTATTCTTCCAATAAAACATAAAGGTTATTTGAGTCATGGATCCTCAAATCTGTTTTTTCCCCAAAGAATAACAATGCATGAGCTAATTCTAAAAACCATAAATATATTTATTAAATATTTCCTCAAATGAAAAAGAAACTTAAATATCCCAATTACCTATGAAAGTTCCCCTTTACCTTACAGTAGTTAAGATATTTACCTTTCCACAATTTGGAATCACTAAGCATCAATCTATCCACTAGAGAAGAGTTTTCACCATCTGGCCCTTCTTGTAAACCAACTTGACATAAAATTCGGCGAAGGCCATCTTAAAACAGAAAGAAAAACAGTCAAGAAATAGTTAACTTCAAATATTAAAATAACATATTAATAAAAATGTTCAAATGGACTTACTATAGAGTTTTTACTTGCTTTTAAAAGGTCAAATTTATTCAGAAAAAGTAACTATATTAACTATTTTATTAACATTTTCACAAAATGGAGAAAAATTCCAAGTCTTGCATTATATACCAATTTTTATTCCAGAATACCAAAACATCTGTCTATCAGAATGGCAATGATCTTTTATGCTTAAACAATTTAAACAAAGAATCCAAAAGCCACTGAAGTAAACAGTTTTCTGAGCATCTATGCTAATTAAACCAGGTATTAATAAAATTATACATTAGTTAAAAAAAATTATATATTAGTAAAATTATATATCCTATGATAACAGAAGATAGGTATAATATGAAATTATGCTACCATTTAAAAGAATACATGCTCTGTACTTTATATATACCAGTCCATTTTATTGTTATTATGCAAAATGTTCCTCATTAAACAAAAATACAAAAATATATACTTATGTATACTCACTATATGAGAGGCTTTGGAAGGCAAATTCCTACATATTCTAAATGCTAAACTTAAAAAAAAACCTTCAAGTATTAATGCAAGCATTAACAAAACTAGAACTGTAATATCTTCCAGTTTCATATTTTATATTTAAAATCACAGTTTTTAGTCATCTATAATCATGCAAAATAATCTGAAACTTCTTTTTAAATTTAATTATTAGAGCCACCAAACAAATTTTTTAGAAGGCTACAGAGAAAATTTTATATACATATTAAATAATAGATGATAAGGTCTTTAAATTGTTGATGATAAATTTTCTCAAAGAAAATTTTTAGCAGAAAGCTGTTTCCATGACACTATTTATTAATTCTGTAGCACAGTACTTGGCATTCAGATAGATACCCAATGGAAAACAGCAAAGTTAAAAAAGGTTAAGAAAACTAATTGGAAAGACATTTAAAAGGCAAGCAAACATGTTCTCCTAAATTTCCACACCTCCCGATTTTCACCTGTCAGTTCATAGTTGGCAATACTCTTTCTAATAGCTTCTTAATACAAATGTTTTAGAAATTTTCTTTATAGCAAACACTGTAATATCATCTATTCAAACCACATCCCTTGCCTGCAGAAATGTAGGACAGACAGCTTAGATGTATTCCTAGTTTATTCTTCAGTATTACACAACAAACTTGTATTTTTGGTATTAGACATGAAGGCTCTTAAATATTACCACTTCTTTTAAAAGATTATCTAATCTGTAGATTGTGGAAAAACAAAAACTCAAATACACAGTAACTTCAAATTTGCATATTTTCAGGGTTGCAAATTATCAGTAAACACAAATTGTAGAAATCAAAACAAAGATATCCTTTAAACAATTAACTATTTAGGTTCTATTTACAGTAGCATTTTGTAGCTTGCTTTGTGGAAAAGAATTCCACAGGATGCTCCATTAAAAATAGGTTCTTTTATCAAGTTGGTAAGATTTAGATTCATTAGCATATTAAAATCATTTACAATTGTTTAACCCACTGTTTCCTTTATTTATTTGAAGATAAATAAATATCTTTCATTTATGTATGAAAATACACAAATGTATGCATATGAAAAAGATCCCATAGATCAAAATTTGGGAAATTTTTTTTTTTGTATATAAAGATATTCTGAGATGACATTTTAAAATATGAAACTAAAGCAAAGGAAAAAAAAAAAAAAGAACACCTGATTCCATTTGTTACTTTTCCAAAATAGTTTTGCTAGAGCATATGAACTCATTTTTAAGTCAATTTGTAAAAGGTTTTATGGACCTACCTGAATATCCAATAATACTTCCCAGCCAAGACAAAAGTTTCAAACCAAAATTCTGATGTGCAACAATAGACGAATGCATAACTTGAACTTTGAGTGGCTTTGTCTGTCTACTGGTATTTCTCTTAAAAAGAAATGACAGGATGAAAACAAACTTAAAAAGGCTATTTTATAGAAAGTCAAAATTTTATTTAATGTAACTACACTCTCATCATTATAGGTGAGTTATTCATGTATGTGTGTAAGAAAAACATAACTTGGGTTGCTTTATTCAGATTCTAACTTTCTGGAAGGAATCCTAGGATTCTTACAAAAAAGTAAGAAGTTACAGTTTTAATCTGAATTCTTGGTCTTATATCTGAAAATGTGCCCCACCAATTACAAATTATTTAAGTGTTAAACTGGCTGCATGTTTTTAAACTAATTTCTTAATGTAATTACACTAATTTGAATAATTTACTTCATTGCACAAATGTGATGTTACTAATACTTTTTAAAAAATTATAGTAAATACACAACACTTTCCAGCTTAACCATTTTTAAGTATGCAGTTCTGTAGTGCAAAGGACACACTGTGTGCAACTGATTTCCAGAACTCTTCATCTTGCAAAACTGAAACTCTGTACCCTCTCTGGTACCTCATACAAACAGAACCATACATTACCTTCCTGTGACTCTTTATTTCACTTAGCATAATGTCCTCAAGGTTCATCTACACTGTGGTGTGTACTAGAATTTTCTTCCTTTTTAAGGCTGGATAAAATTCCATTGTATTTATATAAATTCTGTTTAACCATTCATCCAGTTAAATTGCTCCTTAAGTGTCATCAGTGGATGAATTGATAGACACTTTTTGTCAACTGAATAATGCTGCTATGAACCTGAGATTCTGCTTTCAATTCTTCTGTGTACATAATCAGAAGCAAAACTATTGGATCACATGGTAATTCTAGTTTTACTTTTTAGAGGAAGCACCATACTGTTTTCCATAGTGGTCGCACCATTTTACATTCCCACCAATAGCACACGAGGGTTCCAATTTCTCTATATCCTTGCCAATACCTGTGATTTTCTGTTGTTGTTGTTTATAATAGCCATCCTAATGCATATGAGGTGCTATCTTACTGTGGTTTTTACTTGCATTTCCCTAATAATTAGTAATATCGAGCATGTTTCCATGTTCTCTGCCAATCTGCATATCTTCTTTGGAGAAATATATTTAAATCTATCAAAACTTTTCATTTAACATGTTTTGCCCACTTTTCCTTTTGAATCATCTCTCTATCCATCTCATCGCATCTCCATAACCCACTTTAGCACAGTATACCTTTGCATATTTTATCCACCTATATGTATCAGATATGTACACAGTTATAAAGAATTTTGATTTCCAAAAAAATGGAATATTACCATACTCTTTTGCATCTTTGTGTTAATAGATTTCTTTTGGGGGGTGCTTAATGACTCATCATATACTGTTGTGTGGATTTATTTAAACATTCTCTAGAGAAGGGTATCATATTCTCTCTGTTTCAATCTTCTATGACTACAACAAAGGTAGTACTGAACATCTTTGTACACACACTAACTGGTGCTTGTATTTTTATGGGATAAATTTCTAGGAGAGGCAACATTTTAATATATGCTACTAGATTGTTTTCCAAATAATTCATGCATCTCTGCCTGCAAGGTACTTTATCACTCTAATTTCTCCATCTGTTGGGTATGAAATCTCCCTGTCATTTTGCTAATTACTAGTGAGTTTGAGTCTCTTTTTGCATATATTTATACCATTGAGATTATCTCTGCTGTGGTTGTCTTTCCATACCCCATGTCCATTTTTCTATTCTGTTGTTTGCTCCCTACNCCCTGGAGGCAGGGCGTCTCCTCACCGCTGCCCCTCCCGACCGTCAACGTGGGACAGCTCCTCCAGGCCAGAGGCAGAAATCTTAAAGACCTTGAAATAGATTTGGACTTTTCCATCCTAAGAGCAATCCAGGATTTGAAATGGTGAAATAAGAGCTATAGTTAGATTTGCCTTAAAATTCACTGTGGCTACAGTGTGGAGAATGAACTGAGGGAGACAAGAGTGGATATGGCAGTCTGGTTAAGGGTATCATGCTGTCCAAGGTCAATGAAATGAATGTAATTTGGACTACCATAGTAATAATGCAGATGAACAAAAGTAGAACAACTTGACACAGGGGGAAGCTGCTGGACCCGAAATCTAAGTGGGTATATGGGTGATTCAAGTTTCTGGGTAGATGAAACATCATTTACTAAGATGAGAAAACATTACAAGAGAAGTAAGTTAGATTGTTTTCCCTTCTATGCCGGTGATCTCAAACTTAAAATGGAACAGAAAAATAAAAACACAACTTTTCTATTCTCTAGGGTCTCAATTTGGATTTTAGATTTAGATCTTAGTTGGTTACCAACTCAAAATACATGAAGATAAAGTTATGAGGTTAACTAAGTCATTTTCAACATTTCCAAAAAGAAATGTTAACATTTCATTAAGAAACAGAAACCATAACCTGATTATTTGGAACACTGTTGAGAAAGCAAAAAAAAAAAAATACAGCACCAATGTCCTTTAGACTCTCACTTGTATTCAACCTTGAGTATGAGTATGATTCCAACAAGCTTGGTTAGAATTAAAAATAAAAGAGAAGGCTGTTCAAGGCAAGCACATTCATGTGAAAACGGAAGTCCTTAGCCGTAATACAGCTATAGCAGAATCCAGCTCTCTGGTTGCAAATTTACAGTCTCCTCAATAATTTAAGAAAAAATGGTTATAAAAAAAAATGTCAGATGTACATCAAAAGAAGCACAAAGTATAAACTTTAAAAAACTTCAGAATCAAAATGGTTAAAACTGAATTTGTGCATTTAGTCAAACCAAAAAACTCATTTCACTTAGGTCACAGTGCTCATTCCCTAATCAAATCTGACAGATGAAACAAAAAGAATTATCAAGTTAACAGCTTTAACACAAAAAGAAGAGAAAAATGCGCATGCCTGCAACCAGTGGTACAGCTTTGATGTGGCTAAAATATGGCTATAAATCAGCTAAAGCAACCAACAGGGAAAAACCTCTACTAATTAAATGGCTCACATATATTTTAAAACAATAAAATCAAGGTTATTATTTTGTTGAAAACTAATAGTTAAAAAAGATTATGTTCAATCCTAGCTGTATTAATTTGAGGAATTAGAATCAAAATGGTTAAAACTGAGTATAAGCAAATACCAAGAATAAATGGGTTGTACTTACATCATCTCTAAATCTGGTGGCAATTCACTTTCTTTTTCCCAGGTTAGTATCTCTACGGCATATCGAAACATAATAGCAAAAATGTTATAAGTTCTTGCTATCACATCTTCTGATAAATGGACAAGAGGATCCTGAAAGAAGAAGAAAAAAGCAACCATGTTAAAGGCACATTAATGCTGGTTTTTTCCATTCTGCCTTCCTCCTCAAAATACTACTGTAAAAGGCTAACTGATCCTCCGGCGTCAATTTCTCTTCAATTTGATCCTATATGTTATATCTCAGCAAATCAAACTTCTAAAACACTTTGTCCAAACTAATCCCTACTACTGAATCTTCTGAATCAAAATATTCCAAGGCTCTCCAATGCCTAATTGGAGAAGGAAATGGCAACCCACTTCAGTGTTCTTGCCTCGAGAATCCCAGGGACGGGGGAGTCTGGTGGGCTGCCGTCTCTGGGGTCACACAGAGTCAGACATGACTGAAGCGACTTCGCAGCAGCAGCCAATGCCTAATAAATCCAAAAATTTTGGAATGGCATTATGGGATCTTAAAATTTAAGTATGTTTACAGCTTCATATCTCTCTAATCTCCAATTTCCAGGACAAACAAAGAAAAGTTATCTAAGGACAGACAAGCAGTATTTAGTTTTACAGGTATAAAGGGAAGCCTGATTTTGAGGATTCTAAAGGGGAGAAGTCAACAAGATCAGAAAACTGCTCCTTGATGCAGTTAAGAATCAATCACTTTCAGCGAGACAAGTTGTGTATGCATGTAACACGGAACTTCACACATTAGACTTAACAGTGAATGTCATTAAATTTCAAGGCTAATGTAAAAAAGTATTACTATAAACATACACTAAATTTATTACGGTATCTTTTAGTCAGGCTGGCAAAATGTTTTACACAATCTTTAATCTTAATGCTTTATCTTATGCTTAGATTTAAGATAAACATGTTATTCAGCTTAATGGCTATAAGTGTTATATTCATCTCTCAATAAGAAAAGCAATATATTCCACCATGATGGAATGGGAACCAGCACATTCTTGCAAATATACATAAGGATACAGAAACATTTTTGTATATCCTCACCAAGGACCAGCTTAATGGAACTGATATAAATCAATGGAGGAGAGTAATAACAAGAATGAAGAAAAAAGGAAAGATTCCTAAAGAAGATGGGTGCAGGGCTTAAAGAGCAAGAAAAAGTAAAGTAAGGTTTTCCAAAGTCTTACAGAACTTTCTATCTATGCGTTATATGTTCTATCAAAAAAATTATTTTTATACTGCTACCAGGTTTGCTACCATTTCTTATGGAGACTTTAGAAGTTAACATGGTAAAATCATCTATTATAAAGAAGGTACTGGAACTGGAACCTTTTGGGGATTCATAGAAGAGTGGCTAGTAATCATAAAATGAACCTCACACAGAACTAAAATAAAAAGTAGAACCAAAACTCAGTTTTCCAGGTTACAGTATCTCACTATATAATCATCCCGTTTCTTACAATTATATCCCATAATACAAGGCATTTTAGAGGACTGAAGAATTATGATAAACAGGATTTATAAGAATTAAATGGTGTTGGGATAGAAACAACTGCCACCTCTTGAGAATCCAAGCCAGCAGTGTTCAAACTCTGTTCTACAATATCCCAGGGCCTGGCAGAGATGTTTATTTGAAATACACATCTGTTTAAAAATATATGATTATCTATATTTTTAAACAGTCTCCAGATAAAGATTCTTCTGACATCTTTGTATGTACATGTTAACTTCTTGAAAATGGTTACGGATTAAGAAACATTTCTGCAGTGAAGAGATGCTAGGCTGTGCAAGTCTGTCCATGTGTACAATGGGAAATCAAATGCTATTTGAAGAGACCTCTGTTCAAAGTGCTCTTATCACAGCATAAGTCAGTCAGAATGAGAAAATAAATGACCGTCTTATCCTATGTTATATTACCTATTATGATTAATAATGGTTTTGATGACATTTATATTAGAGAACGCAAGCCTTTGTCAGTGAGTTAAAAAGGCTAAAAAGGCTACCATTATCATATAAGACCATGGGAATTACAGAGAACTTTAATCTTTTATGTGATACACTTCTATACCTCTATAATGTTTGAATTTTTAGAATGTCAAAAGAAGAAAAAAAGAGAATTCCTTGGTGGTCCAGTAGTTAGGACTCTGAGGTTTTTACTGCTGAGGGCACGTGTTCAGTCCCTGGTTGAGAAACTAAGATCCTGCAAGCCAAGTGACATAGCCAAACAGAAAAAAAAAGAAAGGGAAAAAAAGTAACCATATAATATAAGGGTTTAACTGCTGTCTTATGCAAATAAGGTATGAATGAGAGCTTTCTTCACACTGCCCAACTAAAACTAGAAATTAACTAGAAACAAAATAATCACGAATGCCTAACAAGTAAATAATATACATTTCAACTTATAAAAAATAAATTCATTAATAATACCAAATTTATGTTTTACTATTGGGATTTAATAAAACTTTATTTTAAAAAATTCCACTGCCAAAAAATGTTTCCAAAAATCAGTGTAATGTACTATCAGAGTACTATCAATGTACTAAATACCTGGGTTTAAAGCTCAGCACCACCACTTTCTGTATGGGGTACTGCAGACAACTTTCTTAAAATAAGATTCAAGTTTCCACAGCTAGAAAATATGGGTAACAGTAGTATGTATCTTACACAGCTGTTTTAAACACTATTCCAACAGAAGTATATAATCTAATTTTTCCAACTTTTTCTTAAGATGTAGGCTGAATGTATAACAAAAATAAAATTATGTTCAATAAAAACAATTATATGACAGACTAAAAAGCCATGTTCCAAGTATTACATAGCTTTCTTCCATTTCAAGCACAAAATATAGAAAACTGAGATAATGTATGAATTTAGTGAGGGGGGACCAGGTATGCTAAACAGAATGCTATCTTTTTAATACCTCCTAGTCTTTCCTCAAAGACTTCATTCTCTTAACTGAATTCTTAAGTAGGAATTAAATGGCAGAGTCTGGAGGTTTGATTTTCTATCAAATTGCTGGAATATATAGTCTCCAGGCAGGACCATATAATTTCACTCAAGCAGGTATCTTGCTGGCATTTTATTTTTTTTTCAACAGTATTAAACTTTAAATACTTATTTATGTTTACTGCACTGGGTCTTCACTGCTGTGCACAGGCTTTGTTTAGTTGTGAACGTGGGTTTCTCATTGCAGTGGCTTTTCTTGTTGCAGAGCACGGGTCTAGGTGCTCACACTTCACTAGTTGCAGCATGCAACTACTCGGGCTCAGTGGTTGCAGTTAACAGGCTTAGTTGCTCCACAGCATGTGAGATTTTCCCAGACCAGGGACTGAACCTGTGTCTCCTGCATTGGCATGTAGATTCTTAACCACTAGACCACCTGAAGTCTCAGTATCTTCTGAAAATTTAGGAAATTAATCTCTCTTCACTACTTGATAGCTACCCCACTAACGTATGAGGATAAAGCCAACAGAGTAACTGCAAGCAGACTCATAATTTTTCTTAGAAAACTTAAAGTGAACAATCTGCTGGTATCTAGTACCTCTTATTGAGCCCCGAACAGCTGTATCTAGTTCTAAAACATTTCTATCACTTCAGAGTAAAAGCCCTTACCCATTAAGCAGTTTTTCTCCATTCTTCTCTTCCCAATCCCCTGGCAACCATCAGTCTGTTTGAAACAGATTTCTCTTCTGGATATTTCATGTAAATGGAATCATACAATATATGACCCTCTGTGTCTGGCTTCTTTGACGATGTTTTGAAAGTTCATTACTTCATCTCTTTTTATAACTGAGTAATAAGACACTGTATGTTTATCTATTCACACACTGAGAGACATTTTGGCTATTTCCACCTTTTGGCTACTACGAATAATGTTGCTACTAACATGTTTTTGCATGTATCTATCAGAATATTTGTTTTTAATTCTTTTGCATCTATACCTAGAAATGAAATTACAGGTTTATATGGCAATGTTTACTGTTTGAGGAATAGCCAAACTGTTTTCCACAGTGCTGAGTCATTTTGTATTCCCACTAGCACTGTAAAGTCCCAATTTCTCTATATTCTTTCCAATTTATTTACCACTTTTTTTGATTATGTCCATCCTAATGGGTGTGAAGTGGTATCTCACTGTGGTTTGATTTACAATTCCCTTATGACTAATAATCTTGAGCATGTTTTCATGTATTTGTTGGTCATTTGTATTATATCTTCTTTGGAGAAATATCTATTCAGGTCCTTTGCCCATTTTCAATTGTGTTGTCTTTTTGTTGCTGAGTTATAAGATATATATTCTAGATACCAGAGACTTATCAGATATCATTTGTAATATTTTCTCTCAGAATCCTAAAGTTTTATACTAGTTCTCAACTTTTTCTCAAAATTTATCTTTGTTTGCCTTGCTTGTATTTTTATACAGAATTCCAATCCAATATGTAACAGAGAAAAATGGAGCTGTTCCAGCTGCCAGTGGAGGAATCGGAAACCCTGATCACTTAGCATCTCTCTTTAGCAGATAATCCCAGAACACATGCACAAAGCAAATGAAACATAAACATGTTTCCTATAGCACTGAATCATTTTGCACAAACTTCATCCATCCAAAACACAGTGGAACACAGTTTAAAAGACACTGTCCTACACCGTAAGTTCTTTGGTCATTCTGTTAAAATACTCAAGACCAGGAAGATATATGCACGAGGAAGGACTAGTAATGTCCACTTGCCCCAAATCTATATGAGATCTAGTTACTAACAATGCATAAGTACTTTAAATATACCCACCTCTCTGCCATTTAAATTAAAATCTGAAATAAGATCCTAAATCAAATATCAATTGCCACAACAGCAGAGTTTGAAGTTATTTATTTAGTGAGAATCCACTGAATCATCCCAAATATCATTTAAAGAAAAACAATGAAGGATCAATGACAATTTTAGAAAGCACTTTATATACTGGAGTAAGTATAATTTGTACTGAGCTATCATCCCAATGTTTGTCCCATCATATATCCAATGACGCTGATTTACTGGGAGACGACGAATAGGACTGGTTGCCATGGATGACTACAGAAAAGAAAGGTATCCAGTCTACAAAGTCTTGGTCACAACACAAATAAAAATCAACTAAGCTAACTGGTCCACATGTATACAAAAATAATCTTTTCAATAAAAAATGAAGACTTAAAAAAACTCATAGGCTTAAAACAAATGCAAAAGTCCAAATTAAATTAAATTTCTAGAATTTCAAGTGTGTTCTATTAGTAACTGTATGGCATCCATAAAA
Organism: Neotragus moschatus; assembly: GCA_006410615.1. Classification (NCBI taxonomy): domain Eukaryota; kingdom Metazoa; phylum Chordata; class Mammalia; order Artiodactyla; family Bovidae; genus Neotragus; species Neotragus moschatus. The sequence continues at coordinate 1,101,196 of SJYA01002804.1, forward strand.
TGCAAAAAAGCTTTTCAAGTATACTTGGACACTTTATTGTGAGAGGACTATTTTACTTACACAATTCTATATTACAACCTAATTCTAGGTCTGAAATATTTCAAAAACATAGTTAAAATAGTATTTCCTTAGTAACAATTTTGTGAAAACGTTTTTACCTCTTCTTCCTCAGTTTCATAGGTGTTAAGTTCATGTTTCTGACAGTAAGGACCCTCTTTCCAAGCTTCAGTATCACCACAGTCACAGAAACCTCCACCTCCTGATGTTGTCATCTTGAAAAGAAATTGTAAAGTATCTTGTCAGTAAGTATTTACTGAGGACTATCAGCTTATAAATAGGAATATCAAGTGCTAAGGAAATAACATTGCTAAAATGTTTAATTTCTTTGGAGGATAAAATCAAAATGTCAAATCTTTCAAAGTTTTAAAACTTATTTTAAATAAGCCTATAGGCTAGTTTAAGTGATATCAAAATAAAATAAGATACTTTATAGTGTTTAGTAAGCAACATTTTTAATTTATTTTTAATTGAAGAATAATTGCTTTACAGTATTGCATTGGTTTCTACCAAACAAGGCTACATCTATTTTAAAGAGGTAAAATATGTCCACTTGTATGAGTTTCTAATTAATAAAAATCACAAGGGTTTTCTTGCTAGGTTTTGGCTAAACTGATATCTGTGCTACCAGGCTATAACATACTATAACAGATTCAAGAGTTACAAAGATTCCTAAAACTGCTATCTTCTACAAAAGTCTAATAAGAGTGCTGCATGTGTATCAGAAAAGTGACCAATGAAAACTACAGAAATCATTTATTTTTTCTTTTCTAAAACTCTCTAAATAGCATTCTTCAAAAAGGAAGAAAACTCTGGAAATACCACCTGGCCACAAAACCTTTTACCACTTGTAGGGGTCAAGAATTATTCCTGCTTCCTTAAAATACAGCAGTGATTCAAGGAATCTGACAAGATAAAACTTATTATTTAATAATTAGGAGATTGGAAATTCTGCTTCTGAAAACATGCTGTGAGTTTATGCATGGGTATAGGTACAAATTTTAGAAAGAGCCTTTCATATTTTCCTCAAGGAAAGTATTTATGTGTTACATATCACAAGGTAATTAATGTAAACTCACAAATGACGGTTATTCTTAAGGGCTGCAAAGATACCAAGAAACATGAGCAGGCAGGCATATGGAAAATGATAACTTCACCCTATAGCTCTTATGCGTGTTCTGGTTACAAAGATAGGTAGAACAGCCTAAAGGAAACTAGGATTCTCTTGCTGATTTATGAAAATAAAAAGAATATACAAAAATATGAATTTAATTTTGCAGCTGTTTTAGTTATTATCAATACTTGGTAGAGTAAATAAAAACAAACAGGAGAAAAAGTCCTGAATTAATAAAATGAATTAATAAAATGACTGCAATATTTCTTCTCTATCATTTTACTTGAGATTAGAGTCAGAAGTTCCAGCTACTAACAGCTCCCTATATTTTTGAATGTTCATAGCTCTGGCTTCAATTTCCAATAGAAGAACCAGGATAGGCTTAGCAATAATCTGCCTATGTATTCTGTGGCCCTGATTTAAAAGCAAACACACTTGATTTTTAGAAAAGTATTGATTGTATTATAGCACTAAAACAAACAAAACCTGGTTAGCCTTATGGTTTGGAGTTGGCTCTCTTCTACACTGTATAATAGTAGGTGCCTCTTTAACATTAAGAAACAACAAATATTCTGTAGAAGTTCACCAACAGAATATTTCTTAAAGGTATAATTCTGTCATTTTTCCTTATTTTGCTCAGTCATTCTCCCTTCAGAATCTCCCTTTCACATTTTAACTCTCACCTTTATTCTCTAATTTTTGATAACCTGCTTTATAAACCTAGAATTAGAAAGATAATAAACATTAAACAGCAAAGCAAACTAGCTGAAAACCAATACTGGAACATCTGTCTTGCCTTTCTTAAACCATGTATTCCATGAAATCTGAATTCATAATTTGTCTCTATACTGCCATCACATGTTTAATGGTACTTAAATAACACATTTCTTAACCACTCTCCCCAGTGTCAGCATTAAATCTTGGAATTTTAAAAAGGAAGAAAATGTATTGAGTATAAATTTCAATACTAGGTGTGGTTATCATCTGGATATTACTAACCCTATATCGGTGGTCTCTGTGAATACTTCCCAAAAAGCACTCCATGCATAAAACACAAGTTGGATCAACTGCACAGTCTCTGTAAAGTTAAAGAAAAAACAATCAGAATGTATAAAATAACTGTATATTTTACAATGTAGTATTTCAAACTAGAATCTATCTTAGAAGAGCCAGAATAGTGAAAAGCCTTGCTATAAGAAGAAAAAAATTATTGCTCCTGAAGATCTGTCAGACCTTTGATCAATGAAGTCTGCTTAAGAAACTGTTTCTCATATTGGATGTATATTAGGGGGTCTTAGAGGACACACATTACCAGAATGGCAATTTTCCCTAAAGATTTGGGGAAATTGTATTTTATATTAAAACACACAGATGTATATAGAATCGATTTTATATATTATACATTCTTAAGATATATCCTCAGATTTCAAGTAACTTTATCCAAACAGATAATTCAGACCAAGGGTCACTGAAGTGGTTTCTATGTACACTCCCCAAAGGCAAGATGCAAGAAGACAATATTAAACATAGATCTATTTAAATTTTCACTAATTTAAAAGGCAATCACATACTAAGTATTCAATATAGAGGCTGACATGGGTCTCTACATTTGTAGATCTGATGGTCGCACACTTATGGTTCATAAGACATCCTGATGGGAGAGTAAGATTCCACAAGGTGCATGGGTTGACAATGGTAGCCTCAGTCACTCCACTTGCTTTTATCATACTGTCAGTTAGATCTACTTACATATCATACTTTAAATAAGACAATCTCTATGATTCTATGAAATGAGATGGGAGTCATGAAAATCTTTACACTTCCCCTTATCCTGTTTCTGTATCCTCATAGGCAACCACCCTGCTGCTGCTGCTGCTAAGTTGCTTCAGTTGTGTCTGACTCTGTGCGACCCCACAGATGGCAGTCCACCAGGCTCCCTCGTCCCTGGGATTCTCCCCGAAAGAACACTGGAGTGGGTTGCCATTTCCTTCTCCAATGCATGAAAGTGAAAAGTGAAAGTGAAGTCGCTCAGTTGTGTCTGACTCTTTGTGACTCCACTGACTGCAGCCTACCAGGCTCCTTTGTCCATGGGATTTTCCAGGCAAGAGTACTGGAGTGGGGTGCCATCGCCGCCTTCTCTGAGGCAACCACCCTACTATCCTTATTATTGTCTTTTATTTGTATATGTTAGTGGCCCAATCACGTCCAATTCTTTGCGACCCCATGGAGTGGTAGCTCGCCAGCCTCCTCTGTCCATGGAATTCTCCAGGCTAGCCATTCCCTTCTCCAGGGGATCTTCCCGACTCTGAGATTGAACCCGGGTCTCCTGCACTGCAGGCAGATTCTTTACCTACTGACCCACCAGAGAAGCCCTTTATTTGTGTATGTTCTTGCAAAATGTTTTTGAGTACATGTATTTTTTTAATTCATTTTAAAATAGTTTTACAATATTTTATTAGTTTCAGGTATACAGCAAGGTGATTCAGATACACATATACACATATATATTCCAGATTCTTTTCCATTATAGGTTATTAAAAGACACTGAATATAGTTTCCTGTGCTATACAGTAAATATTTATTTACTAAGTGCATGTATTTTTGATGTGTGCAAATCTTACTGTTATGTATCATTCTGTCTCATTCTGTTCTTTACTTTTTCAGTTCTGCAACACAATCCATTCATTCTGTATGTGTACATTTGATGTGCTGCTTCTAATTTTTATATAATACGTCATGGTGTGTTCCAAAGCATTTTTTCCCTATACTATCCCTGCACCAGATACCTGGATTACCTCCAATGCCTTTCTACCACGAATAATGCTGCAATGAACATCCCTGTAAATGTTCTCTAAAGAGCTGATTGAGATTTTCTTTGGTAAATCAACTCTAGAGCAGAACTGCTGGGTCATATACATATATAAAGTTTTTACTCTGAGTGCCATGCTACTGTAGAGAGTGGTTTCATGTATCCCAGCAGTGTGTAAGGGGTTTTATAGCCCTGCTTCTTCACTAGAATTAGGTTTTCCTCTGGTTTGCTTATATGTACAAGTCTAACAGGGGCTTCCCTGATGGCTTAGCGGTAAAAGATCCACCAGCCAATGCAGGAGATACAGTTCAACCCCTGGGTTAGGAAGATCCCCTGGAGAAGGAAATGGTAACCCATTCCAGTATTCTTGCCTGGGAAATCCCATGGACAGAACTTGGTGGGTTACAGTTCATGGGGTCATAAAAGAGTGGGACACAACTTAGCAACTATACAACAACCAGTGTAACATGTATGAAATGATAAGTAAGTGTTAGTCGCCCAGTCGTGCCTGACTCTTTGCGACCCCATGGACTGCAGCCCACCAGGCTCCTCTGTCCATGAGATTTTTCAGGCAAGGATAGTGGAGTGGGTTGCCATGCCCTCCTCCAGGGGAATCTTCCCAACCCAGGGATCAAACCCAGGTCTCCTGCACTGCAGGCAGATTCTTTACTGACTGAGCTACAAGGGAAGCCCTATGAAATTATACTTTACTATTTTAATTTTTATTCTTCTAATACATTTGAGCAACTCTTCATATACTTACTGCTTTGAGGATTTCCTTTTCTATAAACTGCCTGGTCATATCCTATGCCCGTTTTCCTGCTGGGGTTGCTTCATCTTCTTTATTTGCAGGAGTTCTCTGTATAATTTAGTCTAGTGAACATTAATCACTTGGCCACCTAGACACTGTAAATATTGTCTCCCATGTGTCACGTATGTATTAGTTTTGCCCATGGGGTCCTCTGTTAAACAGAACTCCCTATTTTGATGCAATTAAATTTACACACAAATTGGTTTGTGCTTTGAGGTTTTTAGAAGTTCTTTTCCCAATCCTAGGTCACAAAAATATATGCTTTTAAAGAAAATAATTTTCTTCCATGAAATCTTTTGGTATTTTCCACATTTAGGTGCTTCATCCATCTGGAGTCTACTTTTGCATATAATAGAGAACAGAGATAACTTTTACTTCTTCATAGATAATGAGCTGCTTTCTTTGTCTGAAACCATCTAGTAAACAATCTAATTTTTACCTATTGATTGTGGTGTCACCTTTAAACATATTAAGTTCCATTACTTAGGTCTATATGGAACTTATTAGAGAACTTAGGTTCTCTAAACCACACTGTATTACTATGGCTTTTTGTAGAATATCTTAATAACTGATAGGATAAACTCCCTTTTATTCTCCTTTTTTAAAGGCTGAATCACATAAATTTACAGAGTTTCTCAAAAATACTCAGCTAAAATTTTGACATGGATTACCTGGAATTTATTGATAAAATTCAGGAGTAATAACATCCTTTTAAGAGTAAATTATCTAGGTACTTTCTAGGTTTTGTTGTTTTAATGACACACATTAAAATTTTTTTTTCATTTTCTAGTTAGTTAAGGATGAGGAAACATTATCGATTTTTAATACCCTTGATAAACTTAAGCAATTTTAATAGTTTGCTGATTCTTTTTTCCCCTGAAGTAAATGAGTATATAGACTGTACACAATGACAATTTTTTTCCTTACAACATTTATATCTTTTACTTTTCTTCCCTTATACTGTTGACAAGGACTTTGAGTAAAATGTTAAACAGCAGCAGTAATAGTAGGCATCTTTGTCTTGGCTTTAGATATTAAACACATCTAAAGGTTCTTATTAAGTATTACATTCACTGTCAGTTTACTTGGAAAGTGATAAACCTAGTGATATCACTCATTAAGTACTATGTTCACTGTAGGTTTAGTAAGAAAGTGCTCTTCTAAAAAGAGTCAAGCAATTATCTTGCCTTTCCTATATTAAACTGTGCCTCAGGGTAATCAAAGGATTGATGAGGGATTGTATTTCTTCTTTATAGAAGACTAGCTAATAAACAAAAAACGGATGATAAATTCGAATAGCACCATTTTGCGACCACCTAACAAAATAAAGATCCAGGCAGCAAGCCATCACTGACTGCTAAAACATTAGGCAAAAAAACTGGTAGAGGGAATTCCCTGGCAGTCTCATCGGTAAGACTCCATGCTTTCAATGCAGAGAGCATGAGTTCAATCCCTGGTTGGGGAAATAAGATCCCACAAGCTGCATAATGCACAAAATGAAGAAATAAATGAAAGGCTGATGGAGACCTTTACAATGGTTGAATCTGCCAGGTACCTAAACCTACTGGTCAATCTTAAAAGCAGCCAAGCATTACATGCCTCCTGATATGAGGGAATAAGAAGTTATGCCTCTGACTTTCCTGGGGTGGCAGAGTGGCTAAGAATCCACCAGGCAAGGCAGGGGACACATGTTTGATTCCTGGTTGGGGATATTCCACAAGCTGCAGAGCAACTAAGCCCATATGTCACAACTACCGAACCCGCACCCTGGAGCCCACGCACTGCAACTAGTCAGCTTGTGTGCTGCAACTACGGAAGCCCTTTCACTCTAGAGCCCATGTCCTCCAACAAGAGAAGCCACCGCAAGGAGAAGCCTGCACAACACAATGAGGAGTAGCGTCTCCTCACCGCAACTAGAGAAAATCCACTCACAGTAACAAAGATCCAGCGCAGCCAAAAATAAATAAATAAGCAAGTGTCTGATGGGCAGGTCAGTTAAGATATAAGGAGTTTATTAAAAGAAGTTATGCATCAATAATTATAAAATTATTATCCACCCCCTTCCCTAATAATAGAAGTTAACCAAGCCTAACTACCTGTTTAGAAGAAAGACCAGGAAAAAAGAAAAATGTTAAGCAATATCATGTGGCCACAATCAGCCAAACCTAGAATGTGGAAAATTCCACAGGACAAATGACCTGGTTTCTTAGTAACATAAATAGAAAAATGAAAAAGAGAAGTAACGGAGGTATTATAGTTGAAAAGAAAAATGATTAACAGCCAAATGCAATGTGTGAACTCTGAAGCCACATTTATGAGTCAATTAAGACAAGTTCAACCCTGCTACACAGTAGATAATATTAAGGAATTAGTGTTAATTATTTTAAGACATTAATAGTTATAGAGAAAAAAGGCATATAGTGAGTGTTGATTTTTTTTAAAAGTATGCTATCTGGAATGTTCTTCAAATTAATCTGGCAGGGCAGGAAAAAGTGTATAAGCCTGTACGTGTGCACAGATTAAAGAGCTGCCATATACTGGTAATTACTGAAGCTCACCAATGAGTACTCTCAGGTATATTAGACCACTCACTCTACCTTTATGCTTGAAAATGTCCATAACAAAAAACTTAAAGAAATCTAATATACAAATACTCAATTTAAGTTCCCTTATATAGTCTTTGTTTGCTAAGAATTAAATCACAAACAATAACTGAAATTTATAAAACACTTTTCTGATTCAAATCAGTAACACATTTTTATTTTCTCAATGATTAAAATGGTGAATTACATTAATAATTATTTTAAAGATGAACTCTCTTTGGATTTCTGAACTAAATTCTGTTTGATCATGATGCATCACTCTTTTAGTATATTTTTGGATTCAGATATTTAATATTTTATTTAGGATTCTTTCATCTATATATATGAATGAGGGAAATGGCTTTATAACATCTCCTTGAATTTATCAGTGTTTGAAATCAAGCTGATAAGTAGCCTCACAAAGAGGCAGTTTTCACTATTTTCCCATTTTCTGTAGTAACTTGTTTAAGAAAGGAATTAACTGTTCCTTCAAAATTTGATAGAATTCACCTGGATAGTCATCCAGTATGGGATTTTAGGGAGGGAAGATCTTTGATTACCCTTCCATGTTTTATACTATTTCACATAATATATTCAAGTTGCCTATCACTATTCTACAAATTTATCCATTTCATCTACATTTTCAATTTTTTTTTTTTTGCATTTACTTGTTCATAATTCTTACATTTCAGAGGTTGTTACACTTTCTTGGTTCAAGGCATCTTTAGCATCTCAATAGTTTCCTTCAGGGCACCATTATACCAAATGAAACACCTAACAATTCTGTTTATCAAACACTTAGACTCGAAGAATTTAGCACCTGTTGGACACTGCACAATTTCTCAAATTTTAGAATCAAACTGGATACTGCCACCCTCATTTCTTATTTCACAGGTATGTGCTTTTTGAAAATCAGCAACAGAGAGGACTCAGCTTTGTAAGAAATGACACCACCAAAAGGAATGCAGTGAGTGTATCAATCTTCATTCTGAATTTTATATATGTTCACCTTCTTTTTTTCTTACTTGGTCTTCTCAGAAAATTGCCTTAATAATTCCAAAGAGTAAGTATCCCAACTTTTTACTTGTGTTTCATTTTCTGATCTTTTAATTTCCTTTCTTTCTCTTCTTTTGAGTGTGCTCAATTGTTCTAACTTCTTGAGCTTCGTGTTGACCTTCTTTTTCTATCTTTGAAATAATTTTATTTATAGAACAGTTGCAAAAATAGTAGAGTTCCTTACACCCATACTTTTCCTTAAAAGCTTTCCTTAATGTTAACCAAAGTACAAGTAAATTAACATTGGTATCTTATTATTAATTACACACTTAATTTAAACATCATCAGTTTTCCTACTAAGGTCCTTGACTTCTCTTCTAGGTTCCATACAGGACCTGTCAACCTTTTGGAGACTGAGGTGATTAAGGAAAAAATGCCATCTAATATAATGTGGGAGTCTGTGTTGGATCCTTAATAGAAAAAGAACAATTGAGCACACCCAAAGGAAAAAGAAGAAAGGAAATAAAAAGAAAGGAATAAGAAATGAGGGTGGCAGTATCCAGTGTGATTCTAATTAGAAGAGCAGGGATACAAGGAAAACTGCTAATTTAGCTTTCTTCTGTATCATACTTTATGCCTGGTATATTTTTCTCCACTGTTTATATTTCTATTTTTAATGACTTTCTGTTTTACTTTGCCTCTGATAGATAACATTTTGGAATTTTAAAAACCTGAGAACCACTGTCTTTATATTTTATTGTTGTTCAGTCCCTAAGTTGTATCTGACTCTTTGCAACCTCATGGACTGTAGCACTCCAGGATCCTTTGTCTTCCACTGTCTTCTGGAGTTTGCTCAGATTCATGTCCACTGAATCTGTGATGCCATCCAACCATGTCATCCTCTGTCATTCCCTTCTCCTCCTGCCCTCAATCTTTCCCAGAATCAGAGTCTTTCCCAGTGAGTTGACCTGTAGCATCTGCTGGCCAAAGTACTGGAGCTTCAGCTTCAGCATCAGTTCTTCCAATGAATATTCAGGGTTGCTTTCCTTTAGGATTGACTGGTTTGATCTCCATGTAGTCCAAAAGATTCGCAAGTCTTCTCCAGCATCCCAATTCAAAAACATCAGTTCTTCAGTGTTCAGCCATCTTTATGGTCCAACTCTCACATAAATATTTGACAACTACTGGAAAAACTATAGCTTTGATTATATGGCCTTTGTCAACAAAGAGATGTCTCTGCTTTTTAACACTCTGTCTAGGTTTGTCATAGCTTTCCTTAATCAGAGCCTAACCTGCTGGGGTTTTATCAAACTGACTGGAAAAGGGGAAAATACTCAATTCTAGCTTGCTCTAGCCATCCTGTCCCAACTAAATTAGGGATATGGGGGATATCGAGAAACACATGTGAGGTTCACAGCCCAGAGACACAGCCTCACTAAAAGACTGAGACCTAATCACAAGACTACAGAATGCTTAATTTACAGTATTAATTTCTGTTGTACAGCAAAGTAACTCAGTTATAGACTGTTTTTTATATTCTTTTCCATTATGGCTTATCACAGGATACTGAATATAGTTCCCTGTGCTATAATGCAGGACCTTGCTGTTTATCTGTCATATATGTAACAGTTTGTACCTGATAATCCCAAACTCCCAGCAGTTCCCTCCCCCACACCCTTCTCCCTTGGCAACCGCAAGTCTGTTCTCTATGTCTGTACCATCACATTATGAAAGGCCTAATTACAAGAGTCCCCTTCACCCAGTATACTGTATGTCTAGTGACCAAGAACAAATATAAGATATACTAAAAGGTCAAAAAATACAGTTTGAAGAGACAGAGCCAGGATCAAAATCAGACTCAGATATTGGAATTACTAGGCACAGAATTAAAAACAATTATGATTAACATGCTAAGAGCTCTAATATATATAGTAGATAGCATTTAGGAACAGATGGACAATATAAACAGAGATGGAAATCCTAAGAAAGAACCAAAAAGAAATGCCAGAGATCAAAGACACCGAAACGGAAATGAAGAATGATGGATTTATTACCAGACTGGCAATAGCTGATGTAAGACTGAGCTTGAGGATATCTCAATAGAACGCACTAAGACTGAAAAGCAAAGAGAAAAAAGACTGGAAGGAAAACAGAACAGAATATCTATGAACTGTGTGACAACTACAAAAGGTTTAACACATATGTAATGGAAATACAAGAAAGAGAGGAAAGAGCGAAAGGACCAGAATATTGAAAACAGTATGTAGGACCTCTCTGGTGGTACAGTAAATAAGAATCCGCCTGCCAATACAGGGGACATGGGTTCAACTCCAGGTCCGGGAAGATTCCACATGCCCCAGAGCAACTAAGCCTGTGTGCCACAACTACTGAGCCTGCATGCTCCAGGGCCATGAGCCACAACTACTGAGCCCGTGTGCTGCAAGTACTGAAGCCTGTACGCCTAGAGCCTGTTCTCCGCAACAAGAGAAGCCACCACAATGAGAAGCCTGTGCACTGCAACAAAGAGTAGCCCTGCTCCTCACAACTAAAGAAAAGCCCACATACAGCAACAAAGATCCAGTGCAACCAAAAAAAAAAGAATATAAATAAATAAGAGAAAACATTTACTGAGAAAATTTCCTTAAATGACTCAGACACCAAACCACAGACCCAAGAAGTTCAAAGAACATCAAGTGGGATAAACACCAAAAAACTTTGTACCCAGGTACATCATTTGCAAAATACAGGAAGTCAAAGAAACAAGAGGAGAAAAAAAATCTTACCTGTAGCAGAACAAAGGTAAGAATCATATCTGACTTCTTAGAAACCATGAAAACAACAGAAAAGTAGAGTGAAATATTTGAAGTGTTGAGAGAAAAGATGCCTACCGACCTAGAATTCTGTACCTGTAAAATTATCCTCCGAAAGTGAAAGAAAAACTTTAACAGGCAAAGAGGACTCTTACAAGAATTAACAAATGATAAAGGGGTCAATATATCAGGAAGTAACAGCAATTATAAATATCTATGTATGTGGTTAATAAAGAGCTTTTAGACAAATGAAATATAAACTGATAGAACTAAAAGAAGTAAATAAATGATAATCATATATGGAGATTTTCATACCCCTTTCTCAGTAACTGAAAGAACTAGTCATAAAAATCAGTAAGTATAGAAGAACTGAATGGCACAATCAACCACTTTGTTCTAATCGACAGTCATAGATTATTATATCCAGTAACTGCAAAATACACCTTTTCAGGTGCATACAGAATGTACAAGACTATGTTGCTAAGTCATAAAACAAACCTCAATAAATTCAAAGACTGCAACCTCCTTATAGAACTTTAACTGTGTTACAAACCAGTCACAACATGATACCCTGGAAAGCCTCAAATATATGAAAATTAAATAGCGCACTTTAAAATATGAGCACATTAGGTCAAAAATAAGTAGAAAGAAGAGTAGAAACCAAACACACAAAACAGATAAAAAAGAAAACTAATAAAGCCCCAAACTGATTCTTTAAACAGTTTTATGAATCTTTTCAAAGAGAAAATACAAATTATTAATTTTACAAAGGAAGAGACCTCACAATAGATACCATAGATATCTTATGACATAGATACGCAATGACATAAGAACTTAATGCCAATAAATTTGGCATGATACAATGAAACATATTTCTTGAAAAGCACAATGTACCAAACATGACACAAGATGAAATAAAATTCTAAATAACTAATAAAGTATCAAAGAAATTTAATGTGTTATCAAAATTTTCCTCTGAAGAAAACACTAGGCTTTGATGATTTGTTTTACTGTAAAATTCTATCAAACACTGAAGGAGGGGTGAGATGGGGAGGGAGATGGGAGGGAAGTTCAAAAGAGAGGGGATATATGGCTGATTCAGGTTGAGGTTTGACAGAAAAACAACAAAATTCTGTAAAGCAATTATCCTTCAATAAAAAAATTTAAAAAATTTAATAAAACTTTTCAAAACTGAAAAAAAAAACAATGAAGGATGAACTCATACCAATTTTATACAAACTCCACAAAGATATAGAAAAAAAGGAATATTTCTCAACTCATTTCATAAGGCTAGCATAACTGTTACCAAAACCAGATAAAGACATTACAAGAAAGTGACAGATGCTATATTTCATGGATTATAGACACAAAAAACCTTACTAGCAAATTGAAACCAGCAATATATAAAGGTTATAATACATGATGATCAAGTAGAGTTTATCTCAGTAATAAAAACCATTTGGGAAAAAAAAAATCAATGCAACTATTTATAGAATAAAAAAGGAAAATTATAATAATCTTAAAAGATAGAATAAAAGCATCGGATAACATTCAGTCATTTATTGTAATAATAATAAAACGCAGCAAACTAGGAACAGAAGGAAATGTCCTTAATGAGATAAAGTGTGTATATGAGAAAACTGTAACAACATACTTTATGGTAAGACTGAATGCCTTCCATCCAAGGCAAGGATGTCCTCTTTCATCAGTGTAGTAAGGCACAAAAAAATACAAGGCAGAAAGTTTGAGAGGGAACAAATACAACTGTCCCCATTCATAGAGGACACAATTATGCAAAAATCCTAAAGAACCAAAACCAGAAGAAAACAAAAACTACTAGAACTACAAATGAGTTTAACAAGCTCACAGANCCAAACCACAGACCCAAGAAGTTCAAAGAACATCAAGTGGGATAAACACCAAAAAACTTTGTACCCAGGTACATCATTTGCAAAATACAGGAAGTCAAAGAAACAAGAGGAGAAAAAAAATCTTACCTGTAGCAGAACAAAGGTAAGAATCATATCTGACTTCTTAGAAACCATGAAAACAACAGAAAAGTAGAGTGAAATATTTGAAGTGTTGAGAGAAAAGATGCCTACCGACCTAGAATTCTGTACCTGTAAAATTATCCTCCGAAAGTGAAAGAAAAACTTTAACAGGCAAAGAGGACTCTTACAAGAATTAACAAATGATAAAGGGGTCAATATATCAGGAAGTAACAGCAATTATAAATATCTATGTATGTGGTTAATAAAGAGCTTTTAGACAAATGAAATATAAACTGATAGAACTAAAAGAAGTAAATAAATGATAATCATATATGGAGATTTTCATACCCCTTTCTCAGTAACTGAAAGAACTAGTCATAAAAATCAGTAAGTATAGAAGAACTGAATGGCACAATCAACCACTTTGTTCTAATCGACAGTCATAGATTATTATATCCAGTAACTGCAAAATACACCTTTTCAGGTGCATACAGAATGTACAAGACTATGTTGCTAAGTCATAAAACAAACCTCAATAAATTCAAAGACTGCAACCTCCTTATAGAACTTTAACTGTGTTACAAACCAGTCACAACATGATACCCTGGAAAGCCTCAAATATATGAAAATTAAATAGCGCACTTTAAAATATGAGCACATTAGGTCAAAAATAAGTAGAAAGAAGAGTAGAAACCAAACACACAAAACAGATAAAAAAGAAAACTAATAAAGCCCCAAACTGATTCTTTAAACAGTTTTATGAATCTTTTCAAAGAGAAAATACAAATTATTAATTTTACAAAGGAAGAGACCTCACAATAGATACCATAGATATCTTATGACATAGATACGCAATGACATAAGAACTTAATGCCAATAAATTTGGCATGATACAATGAAACATATTTCTTGAAAAGCACAATGTACCAAACATGACACAAGATGAAATAAAATTCTAAATAACTAATAAAGTATCAAAGAAATTTAATGTGTTATCAAAATTTTCCTCTGAAGAAAACACTAGGCTTTGATGATTTGTTTTACTGTAAAATTCTATCAAACACTGAAGGAGGGGTGAGATGGGGAGGGAGATGGGAGGGAAGTTCAAAAGAGAGGGGATATATGGCTGATTCAGGTTGAGGTTTGACAGAAAAACAACAAAATTCTGTAAAGCAATTATCCTTCAATAAAAAAATTTAAAAAATTTAATAAAACTTTTCAAAACTGAAAAAAAAAACAATGAAGGATGAACTCATACCAATTTTATACAAACTCCACAAAGATATAGAAAAAAAGGAATATTTCTCAACTCATTTCATAAGGCTAGCATAACTGTTACCAAAACCAGATAAAGACATTACAAGAAAGTGACAGATGCTATATTTCATGGATTATAGACACAAAAAACCTTACTAGCAAATTGAAACCAGCAATATATAAAGGTTATAATACATGATGATCAAGTAGAGTTTATCTCAGTAATAAAAACCATTTGGGAAAAAAAAAATCAATGCAACTATTTATAGAATAAAAAAGGAAAATTATAATAATCTTAAAAGATAGAATAAAAGCATCGGATAACATTCAGTCATTTATTGTAATAATAATAAAACGCAGCAAACTAGGAACAGAAGGAAATGTCCTTAATGAGATAAAGTGTGTATATGAGAAAACTGTAACAACATACTTTATGGTAAGACTGAATGCCTTCCATCCAAGGCAAGGATGTCCTCTTTCATCAGTGTAGTAAGGCACAAAAAAATACAAGGCAGAAAGTTTGAGAGGGAACAAATACAACTGTCCCCATTCATAGAGGACACAATTATGCAAAAATCCTAAAGAACCAAAACCAGAAGAAAACAAAAACTACTAGAACTACAAATGAGTTTAACAAGCTCACAGATACAAGTGTGATATCAGAAACCAACTCTATTTCTTTATATTCACAAAAGAAAACTGAAATTAAAACTAAGAAAAAAATACCATCACAAAATACTTAGGAATAAATATGTAACAAAAGGTATGTACAACTTTCATATAAAAACTATAAGACAGTTAAAAGAGATTAAAGAAGACCTTAATAAATGGAGATACAGATAGAAGATGTTCATGGACTGGAAAACTCAGTATTGTTAAAATGTCAATTCTCCCCAAACTGGTCTATAGAGTCAATGCAGTCCTAATCTTAATCTCAGCAGTCTTTCTTAAAAATAAACACTGACAAGCTAATTCTAAAATTTATAAAATGCAAAGGATCTGAAATAGAGAAAAGAAACTTTAAAGAAGTAAAAATAGAATCAATATGAAGTTTACTACAAAGTTACAGTAATCAAGTTAATGTGGTTATTGGCATTAGAATAGCTGTATCAATGAATGGAATTGATGAGTATTTTGAAATAGACCCACACTCATATGGTCAAGAGGTCTTCAGTAAGGCACCAAAGCAATTCAATGTGAAAAGTAAAAAAACGGTGCTAGAACAACTGGATCCCCACAAGTAATAAGAAAATGAAGCTCAATCCTTATACCTCAAACTTTATTTAAAAAAATCAGTTTTGAGACAGATCACAGACCCAGATATAAAACCTAAAACTTCAAAGTTTATAGGAGAAAACAGAGAGAATATTTTTGTCACCTTGGAAAAGGGAAGAAATTTCTTTAACACAAGAAACAATCCTTATAAAATTTAAAAGTTGGAAAGTTAAACTATTATATTTAAAACTTCTGCCATCATAAGATACCATACAGGCAAGTCACAGACTTGGAGGAGACACTCATAAAATCTGCCTCGCAAAGGGCTTGTATCCAGAATACATAAACAACTCCAAAACTCAGTAATAAAAAGATAGTGAAGCCAATAAAAAAAAAAAGACTTGAAGAAAAACTTCATTAGTTCAATGGGCAATGAACACATGTAAAACTGCAGCAACATCATTAGTCATCAAAGAAAATTAAAACCATATTGAGATATCACTATATAGAACAGCTAAAGTTTAAAAGACTGACAAATCAAACGCTGGTGAGAATATGGAGCAAATGGAACACTACTGGTAGGAAAAAAATTTTTTTAGAAAAAGTTTTGGCAGTTTCGTCTTAAGTTCAAACATACTTGTCCTTTGATGTAGCAATTCTACTCCTGGGGTAGAATCCACTAACAATTAAATGTGTGCGTGTGCACGCACGCATGCGTGCATGTGCATGTACATGCAATTGCTCAGTCATGTCAGACTCTTTGTGACCCCATGGACTGTAGCCCACCAGGTTCCTCTGTCCATGGAATTTTCCAGGCAAGAATACTGGACTGGGTTGCCATTTCCTCCTTCAGAGAATCTTCCCAGCCCAGGGATCCATGTCTCCTGCATCTCTTGCATTGCAGGCAGATTCTTTACCACTGAGCCACCAGGGAAGCCCATAATTAAGCATACGTCCACACAAAGACTTGCTTGCAAATAGTCATGGCCAGCAACTAACTAATGGATCAGCTAAGAGTGTTCACTCTATCAGAATAATAACAGTATAGAAAAGCTTATCTTACTGGTGTCTTCCCTGGTGGCTCAGTGGTAAAGAATCTGCCTGTGATGTAGGAGACGTGGGTTTGATCCTTGGGTTGGAAAGATCCCCTGGAGAAGGAAATGGCAACCCACTCCAGTATTCTTGCCTGGGAAATCCCATGGACAGAGGATCCTGGGCAACTTGGGAATAAACAACCAACAACCAATTGTGTCTTAATATTTCTAAAGTGTGCCATAAAAAGCTGAAGATTTTTAATAGTCTAAGATTTATTATTTGGTCTTTTATTTTTAAAAATTGCTTGGCTATGCCAAGCAACATGCTGGATCTTCATTCCTCAAGCAGGACTGAACCTATGCTCCTTGCAGGGGAAGCTGAATTCCAACCAATGGACCACTAGGGAATTTCTTTATTGGTATTTTAAACACAAAGATTTAAAATAATACTTAATAATGTTTAATACTTGAATATGTTGCATTTAAAATAATGTTGGCATAAGCTGATATGATTTATGAAACAAACTACCATTTTCCTTTCCTTTAAATATTTTACATTTCTACCAAAAAATAGAATGAACTGATTTTAAAAAGACTTCTGATAATCTCAAACTGAAACAACTCAGTAGAACAATGGATTATGGGCAATTAGAGTACATTCATACAATGGACAACTACTCAGTAATACAGGTGGAAACAATTTCTAATAATTACAGGATTCTAGATGAATCAGATATACATTATGCTGAGTAAAAGAAACCAGGCACAAAGGAGTATGATTTCATTTTGATGAAGTTCTAGAATGGACAAAACTAATATAAGGTGAAAGTATCAGAATAGTGGTTACCTACGGCTTGGAGTCCTTAACAAGGAAATTTCCAGTCAGACAGAAATGTTCTCGCTTGACAGGATGTGAGTTATATGAGGATAACTATTGTCAAAAATGTACAATTAAGATTTGTGCCTTTTGAAATACGTAAATTTTCCTCTAAGAAATAAAGAACTCAAATAGGGTATCATTAGGAAAATTTGGGTGATATAAATCCAAGTTTCCTTATCTAAAAGCATTATCCCACAGTAACCTATTCATACATATTATTCCTTAACAACTGGATAAAAGGCATACATGTAAAGTTGGTATTATACCCCATGTATGGCTATGTTCAATCTTACACCAAATTGGTGCATTTAAAAAAGTAAAAAAAAAAAAGACCATAAATATCCAAACCAAGAATATAAGATTCATTTTAGACAACCACAGAAATTCAACCTAGCCTCTTGATGAAAGTGAAAGAGGAGAGTGAAAAAGTTGGCTTAAAGCTCAACATTCAGAAAACGAAGATCATGGCATCCCCATCACTTCATGGGAAATAGATGGGGAAACAATGTCAGATTTTATTTTGTGGGGCTCCAAAATCACTGCAGATGGTGACTGCAGCCATGAAATTAAAAGACGCTTACTCTTTGGAAGAAAAGTTATGACCAACCTAGATAGTATATTCAAAAGCAGAGACATTACTTTGCCGACTAAGGTCTGTCTAGTCAAGGCTATGGTTTTTCCTGTGGTCATGTATGGATGTGAGAGTTGGACTATGAAGAAAGCTGAGTGCCAAAGAACTAATGCTTTTGAACTGTGGTGTTGGAGAAGACTCATGAAAATCCCCTGGACTGCAAGGAGATCCAACCAGTCCATTCTGAAGATCAGCCCTGGGATTTCTTTGGAAGGAATGATGCTAAAGCTGAAACTCCAGTACTTTGGCCACCTTATGTGAAGAGCTGACTCATTGGAAAAGACTCTGATGCTGGGAGGGATTGGGGGCAGGAGGAGAAGGGGACGACAGAGGATGAGATGACTAGATGGTATCATTGACTCCATGGGCGTGAGTCTGAGGGAACTCCGGGAGTTGGTGATGGACAGGGAGGCCTGGAGTGCTGCGATTCATGGGGTCTAAGGAGTGGGACACAACTGAGCACTGAGGAGATATCAACTACCCACTTCCTGTTACTTTCCCAGGTTGGAGAGAGCAAAGTAGAAATACCAATACATTGAAGACCACAGTGATAGTACACAGCAATGAAATTCTGTTTCTACTAATAGGTATTTATCTTGAAAAACACTAAAATGCATATAAAAAGAGATGTGTACAAATAGGTACAGAATGTTCCCTCTTGTATGGTTTGCTACAGGATAAAAAAAAATCTTAGAAATTTTCCATTTCTCATTTCATTAATAGGGCAAACAAATAAATCATGGCCTGGCCTTACTGTGGAAATACAGCAGTTAAAAGAATGAAGTAGATTTATATAAACTGACTGAGAAAGATCTCTAAGACAAATTGTTTCATGAAAAAAAGCCACATTTACAAATACACACAGCATAATTTCACTCATGTATCACATTCATAATTAGGGGTAACCAATATTTTTTAAACTAACACAGCATTGATTTAGATCTCTGGACCACTCATGTTTTTAAAAACAGTCTTAAAATAGAACTCTCCAAAAAAAACATCAAGTGTTCAAGTTTTTTAAAAAGCAAAAAATTGAACAAATTCTTCTTACTGAAAATAAGTGTTTCTTCCATATTAGAGTTCTGTATTTCCAGAGAGAAAAGGAACGAAACCACCTCTTTCCCTCTGCCTAAGATATTTATTACTCATGGCTCAAGAATGAATTTTAAGACTGAGTATTCGGCTTAAAAAATCTTACATATAAAAATTTCTTATAGTTCCCTAAGTGTTTTTCTATACTATACCTCTTTTTATCCTAGCAACCTTGTGAGGAAGGAAAAATAACACTCAAACTCCAAAGATCACTGAAAACACTTCCAATGTTCATCCATTTTCAAGTCTGCATCTGTACCAGACATAGGAAAAATACACTTCCTTGCCCTGTTTTGCAGTCAGACAGAGGCCTTCTAACTAGTTCTAGGTAAAGGGATGTCGGCATGGTCATCACTTTTGAGCCAGAGCAATTTATTTGCTGTTTAAGACCCTCCTCTTTCCTTGCTCTGGTGACCCTTAAAAACATATTAAGTTGACAGAGAAGCCACACAGTATAAAGTAACAACTTAGAGCAGGGCCCCCACTCATCACCCCCACCAATCTGGTCACACAGTCTGAGTAATAAATGTATTTTGGGTATTTAAAGTCTCTGAGATGGTAAGTTTGTTGGTTATTTTTAGCATAACCTCATCTATCATTACTGACAGACTCAATGTTTAAAAATATTAAACAAGCAAAATTGTTCATAACAAAGAATCATAAAGTACTATCTGGAAACATGTGCTAAGAATACTCCTAACTGATGGCAGCATAACTCCCAACTCCAGATTCTGGCTATCTGTAATATTCAAGCAATAAGCTTTTAAATGTTAAATAAGAATGTTTTTAATTTAACTTTGCAACAAAAAACAATGGAACTAACTTAACGTTAAACTCATAAACCAAAGTATGATTTCATATTTTACTAGTATTTTATTTTTCTTAATGGTTATGAGATGTCAAAATATAAGTACTTATGATCAACATCACACTAACATGATTGTCCCTAATACCAATCATCTCTATTTATTTAGAAAGAAATAACAAATGCCATGTTTGATTCCATTTTTCCTAGAGAACTAAGTATGAAAAAACAAAAGTCAAAGTAGCTCAGTCGTGTCCCATTCCTTGCGACCCCATGGACAGTAGCACGCCAGGCTCATCTGTCCATGGGGATTCTCCAGGCAAGAATACTGAAGTGGGTAGCCTTTCCCTTCTCCAGGGGATCTTCCTAACCCAGGATCGAACCCAGGCCTCCTGCATTGCAGGCGGATTCTTTACTGTTTGAGCCACCAGGGAAGCCCAACTAAGTATAGACAAATATAAAAACTACCATACTGTCTGAAAACAGATAGCTTTTCTGACATCACAGTGGCTTCAGCTAGATCACCTGAGATCTACATGATTTTAGAAATGATGAACAAATAACAGAAAAATTAACCTAATTTCCTTCACAGATTCATTTTAAAGACTCCTGAGTATCTTATTTTCTGATTAAAGAACATCTCCAACCTACAGACATAAGTCACCTTTCTCCTAAAGGGTCTAGTTTAGAAACTCTCCCAGAATTCCAATAACCATATTTCATCTTCCAAATAACAGACTCCATGTCATCTTATCAAGGTACTGGGTTTCATGTACTACTTTAAGCATAACACATTCATCCTCAGACCCCAGCACGGCCATTTACCAAGAGTTTATTATGTACCAAATATTGCGGAAAGCACTACACAAAGGACCTCTTTTACTTTCTTAACAACTGTGTGATAAAGAGTTTGGCTGACCTTTGCCTGGGGTTCCTAGGAAGTAACTCTAAATCCTTGAAATTTCCCATATATAGGAGTGTCTTTGTTATTCACAATTCCACTCCACCCACATATCTGAAAGTTTATACTAATGAGGTAATTTTTTAAAAATTTTATTTTTAATTGGCAGATACTTACTTTACTCTCTTCAAGAAAATTTGAGATACCAAGGGAACATTTCATGCAAAGATGGGCACAATAAAGGACAGAAATGGTACAGACCTAACAGAAGCAGAAGATATTAAGAAGAGGTAGCAAGAACACACAGAAGAACTATACAAAAAAGATCTTCATGACCCAGATAACCACGATGGCATGATCACTCACCTAGAGCCAGACATCCCGGAATGTGAAGTCAAGTGGGCCTTAGGAAGCATTACTACAAACAAAGCTAGTGGAGGTGATGGAACTCCAGCTGAGCTATTTCAAATCCTAAGAGATGATGCTGTTAAAGTGCTGCATTCAATATGCCAGCAAATTTGGAAAACTCAGCAGTGGCCACAAGACTGGAAAAGTTCAATTTTCATTCCAATCTTAAAGAAAGGCAATGCCAAAGAATTTTCAAACTACGGCACAATTGCACTCATCTCACACTAGCAAAGTAATGCTCAAAATTCTCCAAGCCAATTTTCAACAGTATGTGAACTGTAAACTTCCAGATGTTCAAGCTGGATTTAGAAAAGGCAGAGGAACCAGAAATCAAATTGCCAACATCTGCTGCATCATCGAAAAAGCAAGAGAGTTCCAGAAAAACAGCTACTTCTGATTTACTGACTATACCAAAGCCTTTGACTGTGTGGATCACAACAAACTGGAAAATTTTTCAAGAGATGGGAATACCAGACCACCTGATCTGCCTCCTGAGAAATCAGTATGCAGGTCAAGAAACAACAGTTAGAACTGGACACGGAACAGACTGGTTCCAAATCAGAAAAGGAATATATTGTCACCCTGCTTATTTAACTTATGTGCGGAGTACAATATGTGAAATGCCATCTGGATGAGGCATAAGCTGGAATCAAGACTGCTGGGAGAAATATCAATAACCTCAGATATGCAGATAATAACACCCTCATGGCAGAAAGCAAAGAGGAACTAAAGAACCTCTTGATGAAAGTGAAAGAGGTGGCTTAAAACTCAACATTCAGAAAAGTAAGACCATGGCATCTGGTCCCATCACTCCATGGCAAACAGATGGGGAAACAATGCAAACAGTGAGACTTTATTTTTGGGGGCTCCAAAATCACTGCAGATGGTGACTGCAGTCATGAAATTAAAAGACGCTTGCTCCTTGGAAGAAAAGNATTTGGAACCAGTCTGTTGGTCCATGTCCAGTTCTAACTATTACTTCCTGACCTGCATATAGGTTTCTCAAGAGGCAGATCAGGTGGTCTGGTATTCCCATCTCTTTCAGAATTTTCCACACTTTACTGTGGTCCACACAGTCAAAGGCTTTGGCATAGTCGATAAAGCAGAAATAGATGTTTGTCTGGAACTCTCTTTCTTTTTTGATGATCCAGCATTTGTCTTTAGGTGCTTTTAAATTTCCTCTTTGATTTCTTCAGTGATCCACTGATTGTTAGCATATTGTTAGCCTCCAGATTTTTGTGTTTTTTGCAATTTTTTTTTTCCTTATATTGATTTCTAGTCTTGTGGTGTTGTGGTGAGAAAAGATGCTTGATAGGATTTCAGTTTTCTTAAATTTATTGAGGCTCATTATGTGGTCCTCCATGTGATTTATCCTGGAGAATATTTCATGTGCACTTGAAAAGAATGTATATTCTGCAGCTTTTGGATGATGTGTTCTTTATTATCAGTGAAGTCTATTTGGTGTAATGTGTCATTTAAGGCTGCTGCTGCTGCTGTTGGCTAGTGTTACCTTATGGATTTTCTGTCTGGATTATCTGTCCATTCATTTAAGTAGGGTGTTAAAGTCCCCTACTATTAAGTTGTTATTGTCAGTTTCTCCCTTTATATCTATTAATATTTACTTCATGTATTTATGTGCTCCTTTGTTGGGTACATATATGTTTATAATTGCTGTATCTTTTTCTTGGATTGATCCCTTGATCACTATTTAATGTCCTTCTTTGTCTCTTATAACAATCTTTATTTTAAAGTCTATTTTGTCTGGTGTAAGTATTGCTACCCTAGCTTTCCTTTGATTTCCATTTGCATGGAATAACTTTTTCCCTTGTTTCACTTTCAGTCTGTGTGAAAGATCTGAAGTGCGTCTCTTGCCGGCAGCATATAGATGGATGTTATTTACATATGCATTCAGCCATTCTGTGTCTTCTGGTTGGAACATGGTTCCATTTACATTTAAAGTAATTATTGATAGGTATGTACTTATTGTGGAGTTGTTCTGTAGTTTTGCTTTTTTTTTTGGTTGTTCTTTTCTTCCTCTTTTGGTCTCTTCCCTTGTGATTTGATGACTATCTTTAGTGCTGTGTTTGGATTCCTTTCTCTTCTTCATCTGTGTATGTATTATAAATTTTTGGTTGGTATTTACCATGAGGTTTACATATAGAAATCTATATGTGATTATTTTAAGTTGCTGATCGATAAAGTTCAAATGCATTTTGAAGAATTCTGCTAATTGGGACTGCCCTGGCAGTCTGGTGGTTAAAACTCTGTGCTTCCAGTGCAAGGAGCACAGGTTCAATCCCTGGTCAGGGAACTAAGATCCCACATGCCATGTAGCCAACAAATAAATACTTAAAAAAAAAAAAAAGAATCCTGCTAATTACTCTTCCCTACTATGTTTACTGTTTTGACATCAAATTTTATATTTTTCTGTTTTCTGTGTCCTTTTACTACTTAGTATGGATATAGATGATTTTACTACTTTTATCTTTTAACCTTACTACTAGCTTTCCCTTACCCTACTGCTCTCCACTCGGGTGCCCTTTCCCAATAAAATCTCTTGCTTTTTCAGCACATGTGTGTCCTTGGACAATTCATTTCCAAGTGTTAGACAAGAGCCCAGTTTCGGGCCCTGGAAGGGGTCCCTCTTCCTGCAACAAATGGCGACTCTGGCAGGGACTCTTCTTCGCTGAGACTGACATCCTGACCACTTGGGGTACTCAGGGGCCAATGGGGTACTCTTGCCTGCCAATGGGCCAGACCCTGCGGCCGCAACTGGGACCCTTTTGTCCCTGGTCTCCTCCTGACGCGGACAACTGGCCAGAGTGCCTCGACTGGTAAGGGACAAGAGACTTTATTTACCTCTCTCCCCTTCCCCCTCTCTTTCCTCTCCTTAACCCTTCCTATCCTTCCCTGTTTTACTAGTCCCCCGGTCCTGGATGCAAGAATCTGGTCGAAGGGCCCTCAGCCTGAGCTGAGGATTAGAGACTGATCACCTCTTCTTGACAGAGAACTCGAATTCTGGTTCTGGTCTGGTCTGATTTCTGGTAGGGCTGAGTTCCAGTCCTCCCTTCTCTGGAGGCCCAGGGAAATGTCCCATAACACCTGGGTATCTGTAGGTGGCAGGAGACATCTGTAAGGCCACCCCTTTCGCACCCCTTCTCCCGCCTCCTCCCCCTTCTTCTTTCAGCCTGGCTTCCTTTCCTCCCTTGAAATCTTTGATGTTAGTACTTAGATCTGAAGTTCTGTGTCTCTATAGGATGTTTTCTGAGAGACTGTATTCTTGTATTTAAGGGCTTCCCTGGTGGTGCAGAGGTTAAAGCATCTGCCTGCAATGTGGAAGACCTGGGTTCGATCCCTGGGTCAGGAAGATCCCCTGGAGAAGAAAATGGCAACCCACTCCACTATTCTTGCCTGGGGAATCCCATGGATGGAGGAGCTTGGTGGGCTACAGTCCATGGGTCGCAAAGAGTTGGACACGACTGAGCGACTTCACTTTCACTTCACTAGCTTTATACATGGTTGATTTTCTATCTTTACTGTATGTTTGCCTTTACTAATGAAATTTCTCCTTTTTTAATTTTCATATTTCTAGTTGTAGCCTTTCCTTTTTCACTTTGAGAAGTCCCTTTAATATTTCTTATAAGGCTGGTTTGGTGGTGGCTCTTAGCTTTCGTTTGTCTGTAAAACTTTTGATTTCTCAATCCAATCCAAATGAATCTTGCTGCATAGAGTGTTACTGGTTGTATGTTTTCCCTCTTTAATCACTTAAAATATATCATGTCACTCTCTTTTGGCCTTCAGAGTTTCTGCTGAAAAGTCAGCTGATAGCCTTTGGGACTCTCTGTGATTTCTGGACCTGGATGTCTTTTTTCATTCCCAGGTTAGGTAAGTTTTCAGGTATTATGTCTTCAAATATGCTCTCTGTCCTTTTTTCTGTTTCATTTTGGAACCCTTATAACATGAATATTCGGAGAAGGCAATGGCACCCCACTCCTGCCTGGAGAATCCCATGGACAGAGGAGCCTAGAAGGCTGCAGTCCATGGGATTGCTGAGGGTTGGACACAACTGAGCGACTTCACTTTCACTTTTCACTTTCATGCATTGGAGAAGGAAATGGCAACCCACTCCAGTGTTCTTGCCTGGAGAGTCCTGGGGACAGAGGAGCCTGGTGGGCTGCCGTCTGTGGAGTCACAGAGTCAGACACGACTGAAGTGACTTAGCAATAGCAATAGCAATATAACATGAATATTAGTATCCTTGATGCTGTCCCAGAGGTCTCTTAAACTGTCCTCATTTCTTTGTATTCTTTTTGTATTGAGGTTCTCTTATATTAGGTGCATATATACTATAATTGTTATATCTTCTCCTTGGATTGATCCTTTGATCATTATGCAGTGTCCATCATTGTCTCTTGTAATGGTATTTATTTTAAAGTCTATTTGATCTGAGTATTGCTCTCCTGCTTTCTTTTGATCTCCATTTGCATAGAATATCTTTTTCTAGCCCCTCACTTTCAGTTTGTATGTGTCACTGGGTCTGAGGGGAGTCTCTTGTAGACAGCATATATAGGGGTCTTGTTTTCGTATCCATTCAGCCAATCTGTGTCTTTTGGCTTGAGTATTTAGTCCATTTACACTTAAGGTAACTATTGATATATATGATCCTGTTACCATTTACTTTATTGATTTGGGTTTGTTTTTGTAGGCTTTTTCTTTCTCTAGTGTTTTCTGTCTAGAGAAGTTCCTTTAGCATTTGTTGTAAAGCTAGTTTGGTGGTGCTGAATTGTCTTAACTTTTGTTTGTCTGTAATGCTTTTGATTTCTCCTTTGAATCTGAATGAGATATTTGATGGATAAAGTAATCTTGGTTGTAGGTTTTTTTTCCTTTCATCACTTTAAGTATATTCTGCCACTCCCTTCTGACCTGCAGAGTTTCTGTTAGAAGATAGGCTATTAGCCTTTTGGGGATTCCCTTGTATGTTATTTGTTATTTTTCCTTTGCTGCTTTTCATATTGGTTCTTTGTGTTTAACTTTTGTTAGTCTGATTAATATGTGTCTTGGCATGTTTCTCGAGTGTATCCTGTATGGCACTCTCTGAGCTTCCTGAACTTGGGTGGCTACTTCCTTTTCACGTTAGGGAGGTTTTTGACTATACATCTTCTGAAATATTTCCTCATACCCTTTCTTTTTCTCCTCTTCTTCTGGGACCCTTATAACTTGAATGTTAGTATGCTTGATGCTGTCTCAGAGGAGACCTCTCTTAAACTGTCTTCACTCTTTGTATTCCTTTTGTTGTTGTGATGATTTCTACTCCTCTGTCACCCAGCTCACTAATCTGTTCTT
Organism: Neotragus moschatus; assembly: GCA_006410615.1. Classification (NCBI taxonomy): domain Eukaryota; kingdom Metazoa; phylum Chordata; class Mammalia; order Artiodactyla; family Bovidae; genus Neotragus; species Neotragus moschatus. The sequence goes on from SJYA01002804.1 coordinate 1,127,932, forward strand.
GTGTATCATCTAATCTACTAAAAATAGCCTTCTAGTGTATTTTTCATTTCAGTTATGGCATTCTTTATATCTGTTTCTTCTTTATATTTTTCTAATTTTTTGTTAATAACGTCTAACTTCTCACTCTGTTCATCTGATTTCCCTCCTGAGTTATTTGAATATCTTTATGACCATTACCTTATACTCTTTATTGAGTAGATTGCTTATCTCCACTTAGTTCTTCTGGGGTTTTATCTTGTTCTTAGTTTGGAACATATTCCCCTATCATCTCATTTTGCCTAATGTGCTGTTTTTATTTCTATGTATTTGGTAAGTATTTACATTTTCTGACCTTGGAGAAGTGGCCTTTTGTAGGAGGCATCCTATGTATCCCAGCAGTCGCTTTCTGCCAGGCCACTAGAGCTTTATGCCTTAGGAGTACCCTCTATGTGGGCTGCAGGGGTCCTTCTGTTGTGTGAGACTGATCACTGTGGGTGGTCTGATAGGTGTGGCTGTCCCCTTGCTCAGTTGGTTGCTAAACTGCCTTGTGCGGAGGCTACCAGCCACTAGAGGGTGGGGCTGGGTCATGAGGCAGCTGGCTGTGGAAGCCCGTGGCTTTCCAGGCCTAATACTGGCACACTGGGTGAGTGGTTATGGGGCAAAGGGTCCTGGACCTTGTATTAGCCTGCTGATTGGTGGGGCTGGGGCCCGGGGGCATCCCAGAGCTGGAATCAGCCTGCTGGTGGGTAGACTTGTGTTCCCCATTCCTCAGCTAGCTGCTCAGCTTGAGATGTCCCAGCACTAATGCCAACAAGGGCCATGTTCCAGTTCTAATAAGTTAGAGGGAGGATTCTAAAATGGCCCTCACTAGCACCAGGGTCCTCATAGAATGAGCACCCCAAAAGGGCTGCCACGAGTGTCTGTGTCCCCAGCGTGAGCTCCAGTTGCTTCCTGCCTCTCTAGGACGTTCTCCAAGATCAGCAGGTGGATCTGACCCAGGCTTCTTTCAAATTACTGCTTCTGCTCTGGGGCCCAGAACATGTGAAATTTTGTGTAGACCCTTTAGGAGTGGAGTTTCTATTTCCCACAGACCTCTAGTTCTCCTGAAAGTAAGCCCTGCTTGCCTTCAAAGCAGAGTGTTCTAGGAGCTCATCTTCCTGGTGCAGGACCACTGGGGGAGCAATGTAGGTCTTGGAACTCTTGCATTTTGGGGAAAACCTCTATGGTGTTACTATCCTCCCATTTGTGGATCACTCACTCAGGGGATGGGTGTTGACTATATATCACCCCTTCTACCTGTCTTCTTGTGGTTCTTTCTTTATATCTTTAGTTAAAGATTTTTTTCCCTTAGTCTTCTGGCCTTTTTCATCAATAGTTGCTTGTTTTTTTTTTTTTTTTTTCAAATTTTGGTGTGTCCATGGGAGGAGGTGAACTTAGATTTTTCCTCCTCTGCCATCTCAGCCACTTCTGGCACTGTTATCCTTTGTTACTGATTTCTCATTGTGCTGTACTGTGGGCAGAGAACACGGTTTATATGATATAGATCTTTGGTATTTGATGACATTTGCCTTGTGGACTAGGGTATATGGTCAAGGAATCACTCCAAAGCCATTAGTTCTTCAAATATTACCTTTCTTGCATTCTGTCTATTTTTTCTTTGTGGAACTTCTATTTGACTTCCTTTTATATTTTCCAGGACTTTCGATCTCTTTTGCATTTTCCCATATTTTTAACTTTGTTCTATTATGGTTATATATCTTCTAGCATACAAATTGTCTCTTCATCTGTGTCTAATCTGATATTAACTATCTATTTAGTTTTTATTTTCAATGACTTCATTTCTCATTTCTAGAAATAACATTTAATTCACTTTCAAAAAGTCCTGTTCTTTTATAATGCCTTATTTACTTATGGCACTAAATCTTTCTTTGATATCTTTAGTACTTATGAAAATGCTTATTCAGTAGTGTTCTGTAGTTGTACTTATAAAGGACTTGGGAGCTACATCTTAGTTTGTGTGTCTGTGCAGATCCTCATTTAAATGATTGCTCCTTTGTGCTTTGTGATTATCAAATTTGAGATCATTTCTGCTTAGCATTGACTATGGGAATCTCAACAGGCCTATATTTAGAGCATGACCTTCAAAACAGTTTTCCATTTGCTTCTACAAGGCCAAGTTTTCTAGGAACATCATATACTCACAACCGGGTGCACTAGGAGGATCATATACCCAGGATCAATTGTTATGTCAGTCTCTTGGCTTGGGGATACCCTAAGAGGATTAATTCAGTTGTGTGACATTGTCCCTGTTTATAAATTCTTACAGGAGAGTTCTTTTCCCTACTCAGAGTCTAGTTTAAAAGCTTCTTTGTTATTTTCCTCTGCCAGTCAATGAGTTTTTTCCTAATCTATCTTTTCACTGATATTCCATTCCTTTGAAAGCTCTGGCTTTATGTGGGAATCTCAGTTGCAATTTATGTTCCTTGGCCCAGAGTCTTATCTTTTGTTCCCAGTTGGTCATTAAACACTAAGCTCCAGTTTTCAGTCACACATGGCATATTGAATACCTCATGACAGTAAAGAGGAGCAGAGAGAAAGATAGGCTAGGTATGCAGATGATAGCACCAAACTTTCGGGAGGTGGAAAGCAAATGGATGAAAAGTAACTGATTTTACAGTCAGTGAATGCTGAAACCTGGGCTTCCTTGGTAGCTCAGCTGGTAAAGAATCCGCCTGCAATACAGGAGACCCCAGTTTGATTCCTGGGTCAGGAAGATCTGCTGGAGAAGGGATTGGCTACCCACTCCAGTATTCTTGGGCTTTCCTGGTGGTTCAGCTGGTAAAGAATCCACCTGCAAGGGGGGAGACCTGGGTTTGATCCCCGGGTTGGGAAGATCCCCTGGAGAAGGGAATTGGCTACCCACTCCAGTATTCTTGGGCTTTCCTGGTGGTTCAGCTGGTAAAGAATCCACCTGCAAGGCGGGAGACCTAGGTTTGATCCCCGGGTTAGGAAGACCCCCTGGAGAAGGGAATTGGCTACCCACTCCAGTAGTCTGGCCTGGAGAATTCCATGGACTGTATAGCCCATGGGGTCACAAAGAGTTGAACACTTCTGAGCGACTTTCACTTTCTAGCCAGCAATAAAGTAGTACAGACTCGTGCTAATTCATGTCCAGAATGCTGAAAGATTTAGAAAAATAAAGAACCATGTTACTGTGAAGGTGAGTGAAGATGATACTAAAAACAAGAACATTGTTTGAAAGTCTGTATAACAAGAAGTTAGATCACCTCATCTCCCACCCTGGAAGAAGACTAGAGGTTTATTCTCTAGAGAGGCTGCACTTGAGGGTCTTTGGACTGAGAGACTTATGGCAGAACTAAGAACAGGGACACTGTACTGAATACTAGGGCCCTAATTCAAAGTTGATACACTGAATATGTCACCCCAAATCCATTTCACCCCCTTGGCTCTAAGCATACCAGTGGCTGGCTTATACATCTCAGGCAGAAGTTTGAGACAGTCTTCTCCAGAGAGACAAAACAGCCTAAAAGAAAATCTGTCAGAGGCGTGAAACTCTATATTAGACTGCTTGGGCTGCCATACCAGAATACTGCAGACTGGGTGACTTAAAGCTAATTTTATCAAAGTTCAGAGTCCAGAAGTCTAAGATCAAAGAACTAGCTGTGTTGGTTTCTGGTGAGGGCTCTCTCCTTGGCTTGCAGATGGCTATACTCTCATTGCATTCTCCCACAGCCTTTCCCCTGTGTGTGTGGAGAAAAAGAGATCTCTGGTGTCTCTTCCCAGTGGGAGGGTAGCTGTTGTATAGGTTGGTTAGCAAAACATATCGGAAGGGAGAATTGTGCCTAGCTCTGAGTAAAAAGAAAGAGGTAGTCAAAAGAGCATTGTAAACAAAGGAAACAGCAAGTGCAAAGGCCCTGAGGCTAAAACAGACTTGGAATGAATCATGAACATTAAGAAAGCTGTGGCTTTATGGCAAAACATTTTCAGATAAACTAATAAATACTAGGCTTTCCAAGTGGCGCTAGTGGTAAAGAATCTGCCTCCAGTGCAGATAGACATAAGAGACACAAGTTCGATCCCTGGGTCAGGAAGTTCCTCTGAAGAAGGAAATAGCAATCCACTCCAGTATTCTTGCCTGGAGAATTCCATGAACTGAGGAGCCTGGCGGGCTGCAGTCCATAGGGTCGCACAGAGTCGGACACAACTGAAATGACTTAGCACGCACACATGCTCACTAGTAATAGAACTGTTCTATTTTTCCTATTCTTTACTAAAACCTTTTCAAGATAGATGTTACTATTTTTAGTTAACATATGATGAAACTGAGCTTCATGAAGATAAGGTAACTTGCCCAAAGTCACTGCAGTAGATTGACTCAGTTTTATGGCCCTTATTTTATGTATAAGTAAATGTTTATTTGGGTGTGCCAGGTCTTGGTGGTGGCATGTGGGATCTTCCATCTTAGTTGCAGCATGCAAAGTCTTAGTTGCATCCTGTGGGATCTAGTTCCTTGACCAGGGATTTAACCCAGGCCTCCTGCACTGGGAACTTGGAGTCTTAGATATTGAACTATCAGAGAAGTTCTTCCCTTACCATCTATAACAAGTCTCAGGAATACTTTTATTTTCTTTGACAAGTGCAATACATTCTTTAAGGCATGTAAATTATTGTACTTGGTCATTATGGGAGGCCAAATGAAAGAAGGCAACATAATGTCTTTCTGGCTCTACACAGGCATTAGAAAACCAGTGACATCAAGCCCAAAAAGGACAAGGGCTTAAGGCTGCCCCACACATGGGTTCTGTTATATCAGCCTCTCAGAAACCACCATTCACAAGTTCAGTTACTGCGGCAAACTCTGTGGGTTGGCTTCCCCAGACAGTGTCCTCTCTAGATATGCTTTAGTGCCCTCTAAAGTGTGGTCAGCTAAACACCACATTGTCTATACTCCTTTGCCACTAGAGTCCTGGAAACAGATTCCATCAATAGTATGTGCTCTGGTGAGAGTTAGAAGTTGCAAGTGCATTGAAGACTGTCTGTTCCTGGCCATTACTGACATCAAGCTTGGTTCTGGAGATGTGTATCTGTTGGCTTTGTTTCTCTGCAGAGCCCTGACTGATATGATTACTATTAGCAAATATTCATTTGCCTTACTGTTGGGTTCATTTAATTAATTCTGTTTTTCCATCTTGTAGTAAAGCTTTTTAATTAAAATTTTATTTTCTAATAGATAACATTGTCACTTGAACCTAGCCATTAAGTTCCCTCTCCTGGAGACAACTACTGTCTCCATTTCTCGTGTGTCCTGCTAGAGAGTTTCTGTATATTGCCGGTATATATATATATATTTTATGCCAGTGGTAGCATATATGCATATTTTCTGCATTTCACTTTTTCATTTAGGAGATTCCTCCATAGGCTATGTAGTATTCCAGGGACTATATGTTTCATTTATTTAACAATCCCTTATTAAAGATGTCTAAATCATTTCCAGTCTTTTGTTCTTACAGACCATGCGGCAGTAAATGACCTTGTAAAAATGTTATTATGCACATGTAAGTGTGTCTGTGGGACAGATAAAGTCTTTAGAGTTAGAATCCCTACACTACAGGGGATGAGTGTTTTTAATTTTTGTCAAAATTATACATGTGCAAATGTCAAGAATTTTACAGTTCTACAGAGTTTGTTTATAAACAATGAAGAAAAGCAGAGCGGTCCCTAGTCCTTTTCCCCCCATTTCTGTCTTCTCAGAAGAGGCAACCACTTTGAATTATTTTAGCGGCTGGCATATTTCAAAATAGCTTCCTTGTATTACTTCTTGATTTTTTTCCATTTTAGGCATCATCTATGCACTTCCTGTTAGGAAAGAAGATTTCATGCTCTTTTATCCCCTGCCCCTATCTTCATATTCCTCTACCCTCCTAAAGTAGTTATATTTGTCATTTAGATAGACAAACTTTCAGAATTTACATTATTATGCTGATAGAAGTTTTTATAGCTGAGCCAACCAGTAAATTATGATGACTTTTCTTTTCCTGAACTTTTTATTTTCCATGGAGTTAATAATTGTCTTATTTTTCATTTTCATCATTTTCTGTGAGCACATCAAGATGTTCAAGCTCCAGTTCTCTACCAATTGTCTAAGTCTCTCATTATACTGAGACACATCCAGTTACCTTTAAATTATATCTTGTAGAAATCTCTACTGGAGTTTTCTGACCTCAAAGTGGTAATGGCATGGGACTTCCCTGGTGATCCAGTGGTTAAGACTTTGCCTTCTGATGTGGAGGGGTGGGGTGGGGTGGGGAGCAGGTTTGACACCTGGTCAGAGAGCTAAGCTCCCATATGCCTTGTGGCCAAAAAAAAAAAAAAAAAAAAAAACCCGAATGGACTGGCTGTCCTGTTAGCCTAGAGCCAGTAGTAGATCTTCCGTGACACTATGAAGCTTAAGCTTCAAGAGCCTTCATTTGCCTTAGCAATGTATCCACATGATACATGAGTTTTATATAATTTGAAAAGCAAGACATTTTAACTCTTTGATTAAATACACTGTCTCTTCCCTATTCCTGTTTCCCTCTGTCACATTTTCTCTCACATTACAGTTTTGGGATCCAAGCAAGGGGAATTAGGTTGGAGATCCATTCAGCTTATATTCAGTTGGATTATTTATGTAGTTTGTAGTCACATCTGTTTAAAGTTCAGTTATTGTCATTCATCCTAGTAGGAATTGCTATAGGAATATTTGTGTGTGTGTGTGGTGTGTGCTCAGTCACTCTACTGTGTCTTTACAACCCATAGACTGTAGCCCACCAGGCTCCTCTGTTAATGGGATTCTCCAGGCAAGAATACTGGAGTGGGTTTCCATTTCCTCCTCTGGGGATCTTCCCCACCCAGGGATGGAACCCACATCTCTTATGTTTACCGGCATTGGCAGGCAGATTCTTCACCACTGCGCCAACTCAGGAATATTCCTACCTTCTATTAATACTGTGCTAACTCACCCTGGGTTGTAACACAAAGGTACAGAGGCAGAGGTTATAACAAGATGTGAACATGTCCTATGGTGCCTGATGGCAGAAGTAGGTGACTAGGGGCAGAAAAACAAGAAGGTCTGAATGTATGGAGCTGGAAGATAGTCTGTGGAAAAGTTTTTTCCATGTATCAGCTGTAGGAAATTATAAGTGACAGATTCAGTTTCTAACAATTTAGTTTTCTCCTATCACAAACATACTGATTAATGCAACACATAGAATTATAAGTGCACTGTACAATTTTTCTTTTTTGGTGTGAAACATCTAAATAGAATTTATCAGAATTCTGTTCAAGCCTGTAGCAGTATTATAAATAGCACTATGTATATGTAAAAGTTGCTTGTTTGATATACATCTCTACTATTGATAATAAAAACAAATTCTGATTAATCATGCTGGAGAAAAGACTGAATTATCTCCATATTCTCTCTGGAGAAAAATATCACAAAATCTTTGTCATATGTAGAGATGACCAAAAAGTATACAGCATATACTTAAGAGTTTTACATTTCATTGTATGTAAATTTTACCTCAAATTTTAAAAGGGCAAGAATTGTTAAAAAAAAAAAATTGATCTCCTATTAAGGGCATGCATGCTGAGGTAGATGGCAGGAAGTGTACTGACACCTGCAAATTGTTCCATGTGATATGCATCAAAAAATAAGATGAATTGACGGACAGTTGGAGAATTGGATAGATTGACAGATCTTTGATAAGTATAGTAAAATGGTAACTGTAGAATGTGGATGATAGGTTTTGGTATTTATTGTAAAGGTTTTGTAACTTTTTCTATAAGTTTTAAATTTTTCATAGTGAATTATTGGGAAAAAAATTATGCAGCTGAAAAATATAGAGTAAAGGTATTAGACACTCGAATCAAGTAGTTAACGCATAAAATAATATTCTATTTTTCTGGGTTTTCGTGATGTTCGTGGTATTTGTCAGCTCTTTCAAATTTGTAGTTTGTTATGCTTTCTCATTCTATCAATACATAAATATTCATTTTCATACCAACATTTCTATTTGTAATTTTGTATTTTACTTTCTTAAAGAGGATCCCTGAATTGTATAAGCTTCAGCATCCATAAAGCCTGGATCCACCCCTGCCTGGTACATAGCCAACATTCTGAAATCTCTTTCCACATTCTCTTTGGAATCTCCAGTCTCCATGGTCCTTAAGAGTCCCTTCATCCTCCTGGTTTTGCAGTTCCTGTGTCCTGGCTTCTATGTCTTCTTATCTTCTTCATTCTTTGATTCACCTTCATTTTGATGAACCAGATATTCCAGTAGTTTCCAAAGAAAAGTTGCATGAGAAATACATTTTGGGGACCTTGCGATTATCAAAGTATCTTTATTCTGCTTTGCCACTTGACTGATAGTTTGCCTGAGTATAGAGTTAGAGGTTAGAAATAATTTTCCTCCAGAATTTTGAAGGCAGCTCCTAGTTGTCTTCTAACTTTCAATATATCTATTGAGAAATCTAGTCATTCTGATTTCTAATCCTTTATTTATGATCAGTTTTTCTATCTCTGTAAGTCTAAAGGATCTTCTTTTTATCCTTAGAAATTTCACAGTGATATGACTCAATGTGGGTCAATTTCTGTTCATTGATACTGAGCCCTCAGAGGGCCCTTTCAGTGTGAAAGCTCATGTCCTTACAATCTGGGAAGTTTTAAAGAATTAGTTTTTAAAGATAATGTTCTATTTTTTTTCCTACTATAATTCCTGGGCTAGTCTTCTATTTCTCGTATCTTTTCTCTTATTTCCGTCTCTTTGCCTTTCTGCTTTTCTTTTTTTTATGGCCGCACCACACAGCTTTTAGGATCAAAGTTCGCCAACCACGGATTGAACTTGGGCTCCAGCAGTGAAAGTGCCAACTCCTAACCACTGAACCTCCAGGGAATTCCCTCTCTCTGATTTTCTTTCTGGGAGATCTCCATTTAATCAATTTTTCTATTTTTTTACTTTATTTTTTAATTGGAAGAAGATTACAATGTTGTATTGGTTATACAGTCACAATTATACATATATCACCTCCCTCTTGAGCCTCCCTCTCTTCCTTTGATCAGTTTTTTACTTATTCTTTCCATTTTTGATTTCTCGGATTTCAGTTTCATTCATTTCATTGACTCCTTTAAATAATATCTTATTTTTTTATGGTTTCAATAGCGTGTCTCTGAGGGTATAAAATTATAGGTGTGGTTGTGGGTTTGTTTTGTTATTGTTGGAGTTTTCTTCCCTCCTATATAGCTTCAATTTTATCCAGGTTTCTTCTTTAAAAGTTAGTTTTTTTGTTTCTTATGTTAGAGGCTGTAATCTGTGGTTGTTGGCTCATTTTTAAGAATGGGAGACTAAAAATCTGACATGATGCTCTGAATGCATGGGTAGGGTATATCAATTGTGGGCTTCGCTATAGGATGATCTGCCTGGGCCATTTCACTGGAAAATCTCTGATGTCAGTATGTCTAGGTCTTTCCCCTTTGTCTAGTCAGATTTCTCATAGAATACACTTACTCTCTTGCCTGAAATGTAAATGGCCCTATCTTTCTCCACTGTTAAGGGACTAGTGCAATATGGCACCCAGAGTCAGACCTGCAGGAATAGAATTCCCAGCCTCCCAGGTTGAGTCAGTTAAACAAACTCATTGTAGACTAGAAGGGATGGATGTATTCACTTTGTATTTCTAAAAGGGCACTGCTGCTGCTGCTAAGTCGCTTCAGTCATGTCTGACTCTGTGTGACCCCAGAGATGGCAGCCCACTAGGCTCCTCTGTCTCTGGGATCCTCCAGGCAAGAACACTAGAGTGGGCTGCCATTTCCTTCTCCAATGCATGAAAGTGAAAAGCGAAAGTGAAGTCGCTCAGTCGTTCCCGACTCTTAGCGATCCCATGGACTGCAGCCTACCAGGTTCCTCCATCCACGGGATTTTCCAGGCAAGAGTACTGGAGTGGGGTGCCATTGGGCACTAATATACGTTTAAAAAGTCATACCCAATGATCTAGGGCCTGTAGACACCAATTACTATTGGTATTTGTTTTGATCCATTACTTTTTGTTACCAATGGAATGTTGAATCCTTCCGCAGTTGAGTTTACACTCACACTCACATAATCCGATGAAAGTGAAAGTGAAGTCACTCAGTCATGTCTGACTCTTTGTGACCCTATGGACTGTAGCCCACCAGGCTTCTCTGTCCATGGGATTTACCAGGCAAGAATACTGGAGTGAGTTGCCATTTCCTTCTCCAGGGGCTCTTTCTGACTCAGGGATCGAACTCCAGTCTCCCCCATTGCAGACAGACTCTTTACTGTCTGAGAGTCTTTACTGTCTTTACTGTCTCTGGTGAGAGAGTCCAATATTATTAATTAGAGTACCTGGCTATTCTCTATTATATACCTCACTCTGGCTTGGGAGATTCTTACGTGTTCAGTTAGTCCACAACTAATGCATGAGGGGTCATGCTGTAGGTTATACTGCTTTACAATGGAGGGAATAGTGCCACATACATCAAGGATTGGTCTTTGGCCAGCAGGAGCCATGATTAAAAGAAATAAGATCAGATGAGCTATATTAGCAGAGGAAATTCAATCAGAGTCCTCACATGATTTGGATACTGCTACTGCTGCTGCTAAGTCGCTTCAGTTGTGTCCAACTCTGTGTGACCCCATAGACAGCAGCCCACCAGGCTTCCCCGTCCCTGGGATTCTCCAAGCAAGAACACTGGAGTGGGTTGCCATTTCCTTCTCCAGTGCATGAAAGTGAAAAGTGAAAGGGGAGTCGCTCAGTCCTGTCCGACTAGTAGCGACCCCATGGACTGCAGCCCACCAGGCTCCTCCGTCCATGGAATTTTCCAGGCAAGAGTACTGGAGTGGGGTGCCATTGCCTTCTCCGGATTTGGATACTAAATTTGTGATTATGATCACTTTCAGCATTTCCTGGGCCTCCCTCCTTCTCACTATCCTGATTGATTCCCAGCTAGTAAGTTTATAATTTACCTACCATTTTGTTAAAAGGTGTTTTCATTTTTATGTTAATATTTCTGGTGAATTGTGAAATAAGTTCCTGTCCCAGATTACTCAGTGAATTATCATCAGGCTGGTTGCCCACACTGTGTAAAACCCAAAAGGCAGAGGGAAATTTCATTTTCGACTCATATGTTTAGTTGTTATGTTTCCCAGTTCATAATTCTTTGCCCACTCTTACAATCCTTAAAGCACTTGTGCTTTATCAAAGCTAAATTTAAAATTTATTTGGGGACACCCACACACTGTAACTATGACAAGGCAGCCAAATTAATGAATTAATCAAAAAAACTAAAAAACTCCTTATTTGTATTTACCAGGTTCATTTACAGGTGTCATCACCAGATATAAGGAATCAGGAATATCATGTTTCTGCACAGCTTCCTTAGTAAGCTCTCTAAGAGTTGATTCCATAATGTCAGCTTTACTAATTAAGCATTAATTGTTCTGACAACATACTTTTGGCCTTGATGGGCTGGGCAGCAGGGAAACTTATGTACCTTTCAGCAGTGGGCAGGGTGTTACCTCCAGGCATAGAAGTAGGTAGAGGAAGGCCAACCTCATGGGGCTGTTGAATGTAGCATGTTGGTTGTTAAACACATTGTCAGACCCTTGCCAAGGCAGCATTCATTTTCCCTTGTGATCACTCTGTTCTGTCTGCTTGCCTGCCTCCCTCATCTTGTCAAAGTATCTCTGGCTTTGTTCCAAAAGGATTCCTTACCAGGGATTTAGTGGCATCCACAAGAGGAACCAGGAGCTTAATTTTGTGAGAACTGCCAGTCAGTTGAATCAAGTAGCCAAGCCAATGGTGTAAACGTTTAAAAACAGCCCAAGAACTTGAATAACTGAGAGAATGTCCCATTTTTATCCCTAGAGCCCAGGTTCGTGTCATGGGGACTGCTTTTAATCTTGCACAGAGATAAGATCCCTCATCAGTTCAGCTCAGTTCAGTTCAGTCGCTCAGTCGTGTCGGACTCTGCGACCCCATGAATCGCAGCTCGCCAGGCCTCCCTGTCCATCATCAACTCCCAGAGTTCACTCAGACTCACGTCCATCGAGTCAGTGATGCCATCCAGCCATCTCATCCTCTGTCGTCCCCTTCTCCTCCTGCCCCCATGCTTCTCTCGAAATAGCCCCCACCCCAGGCTAAGTGTAGGATGCTTGCTGCTGAAGGCGGTTTTTTTAAAGGAAAGTGGAAGCCTCACCTCTAATACAGCGCTTCCTCTGCAGTGATGCCGGGTGTCTGCAGGGGGCGCTCTTGCCCAGGGCTGGCTTCTGCAGAGCCGGGAGAAGAGACGAACATTGGTGGGGCTGGGCTGTCCTAATCACTGGGCTTCCTCTTGTTTAACAAAGGAGCTTGCGTTTGTCTGAACGTGACCAATTCCCGTTGCACAGCTTGGGACGCAGAAATACTTGATGTCCAATTGTTGTTTTGAATTCAATAAGCAGCTGATATAACTGACATTCAGAAGGAGCCTGGGCTTCAGCATCCTCAGGAGGAGAATCCCGAGGCCAATTCTTTCCTCTCGCTCAGGAAACCCAAAAGGCTCTAGCTTCCATCAGCCACGGAGACACACCTCCTTCACTGATTGCTGATAGGGACCCAGAGGAAGGGCAGCAAGTACAGCTGTTTATAAGCTTCGGAGGCAGTCTGTGGTTCCGAGCCTATACAAATCCCGATACAGTACCCAAATGCGGGATACTCTGGGGACGTCTGTCCCCAGAGTCCAACATGCCCATTAAAATCTATGCCTGCTGTTTGGTGACACAGCGCTCAAGAACAAAAGCCTCTCCCTGGACCAGAGTGAATGTCTCTACAGTGTAGAGGTAGAACCAAACTGCATCTTTAAGGGCCCCTGAATTTTGTCCTGGTGGATGATACGTCACATTTCATCAAAAATCAAGGGAAGACAGAGCTTCAGACATACTTGTTTCTGATTCATCCCTAATTAATGTCATAAGTTAATCAAGTAACTTCAATATCTGAATTAGGCCACCTGTTGAAATCCTCCTTTATCAAAGGTGGCACCCTGATGGAGAACCGATATTTCATGATGGCAGTACCAAGAGAACTTCTGGCTTTGCTAAAGAAAAGGTCGCCAAAAGTAGGTTGTCAGATATAGCAAATAAAAAATATATAGAACATTTGACTTTCAGAAAAACAACAGATTTTTTTTTTTGTCTAAATATGTCCCAAATGCTGTATAGGATGTACTTACACTAAAATTTTTTTCTCAGATTCAGGTATTTAATAAGTGTCCTGTATTTCATCTGGACACCCTAACTGTAAAAAGAAAGTTCAAACAATCTAAAAGAACATAGATTCTCAATCTCACTGGGCAGAGATAAATATTAAGGGTTTTTGGTTATGTCTTTCCATAAACTATTTGTGAATATACTATCTTTTGTGTCCAAATCCTGGCTCCTCCAGTTGTTAGCTGGGTGACCTTGAAAGGGTTATCTAATTTCCCTGGATTTTAGTTTCCTTGTCTATAAAATGGAGATAATAATAGTATTAGTCTCATAGAGTGTTAATGGAGGTTAAATGAGCCTGGCACATAGAAAGCACTGAATGATTATTATTAATCACTAATATCATGTATCATTCTTAAAACTGCAAATGGAGATATGTTATATGAATTGTTCCATACCTTGCTTTTTTCACATTTTATATCTCATTCTTTTTCACAGATGCATAGAATTCCTTTCTAAAAATTAATTAGTTGCCCATGGATGGACCTAGAGATTGTCATACTGAGTGAAGTAGGTCAGGTAGAGAAAAAGAAGTATTGTACGACATCCCTTATATGTGGAATCTAAAAAGAAATTATAAAAATGACTTATTTACAGTATAGAGATTCACAGACTTAGAGAGCAAACTTATGGTTCTGTGGGGGGGGCGGATGGGGGAAGAGATAGCTAGGAGTTTGAGATGGGCATGTACGCATTGCTGTATTTAAAGCTGATAACCAACAAAGATCTACCGTATAGCACATGGAATTTTGCTCAATGTTATGTGGCAGCCTAATTGGGAGGGGAGTTTGGGGAAGAATGAACATACGTATATGTATGGCTGAGTCCCTTAGCTGTTCACCTGAGACTGTTATAACATTGTTTTGTTAATCAGCTATATCCCAATATAAAATAAAATTGTATTAGTTAATGCAGTACAATGATTAAAGTTAATTAGTTGCTACTGGGGACTTTCCTCGTGGTCCAGTGGTTAAGAATCCATGCTTCGGCTGCAGAGGGCATGGGTTTGATCCCTGGTTGGAGAACTAAGATCCTGCATGCCATGTAGTGCGACCAGACAAACCAATTAATTGATTGCTATTGATGGTCATTTAGGTTGTTGCCAACCCTTTTCTACCTGACTGTCTCAGTGAACATCTTTGTGCTGCAGGGATTGTCCAAAAGTGCTTCCTCTGGGTAGTCTGGACAGTAAGCCAGCCAGAACTTAGTGTTTCCCTCCACCCTTGTCCCAGTGGGCGGGGCTACAGCTGAACTTGTTGCCAGGAACCTGGATCCCCCATCCAGGTACTGGCAGTTGGCTTTCCAAGACAATGCAGTAAACAATAGCAAAAGAGCTGAGACTGACATGCTTGGATACAAAATTAAGAAGGTACTCAAATCCCAGTAATCAAGAAAAATAATATTTAATGCAATATTTTTTAAATAATATTAATTGCCACAAAAATCCATGATGAGCAGAAAAACAGAATTTTTAATGAAGATAGGACCAGTAACAGTGCTGTGCTAAGTCCTTTTTGGATTATACATTAATTTATCTTGATTACCGAATTTTCTGGTGCTCTCTTAAATTTTGCACCAGAGATCAGTGCTTTACTTGCCTCACTCTAATGTCTAGACTCTGGCTGGCACCATATCCAGGTGGTACAATGTCTAACCTTGTGCTTCGTTGATAAGATGGTTCTCTTGTGTGCCCTAAAAGAAGGGAGCTCCTTAGGGCGTGGGGGCTGCTCCTATGGAACACAGACCCACACTGCATATACAGTAGACTGCTTGGTCCTAGTATATGTCTCCAGGGGCAAATGGGTTATTGAGGATCACCAGGCCTTCTCTTGCTGGCCCTGACTTTTCCTCATTAAAATCTGTTATCTTGAGTCCTGTTAACAGAAGTCACTGCTGAAGGGATCTAACACAAGAAATCTTCTTCACATGGTTTCATAAACATATAAGAATATATCTACAGTATAAAGAGTTGCTGGTTCAAATGGTATGTATACCACATACATTGATAAATGCAGCCAATTTCCTCTCTTCTGATAATGTATTAATTTTCATGCCCATTAAAAACTTGTGAGAATAACCATTTCCTCATATTCTTGACAACATTGAGGACTGTGGCACTTCTTTATCTTTGTTAATATTTTAAAAATATATTTACTTCTTTGGCTGCACGAGTCTTCCTTGCAGCTCGCGGGATCTTTGTTTTGGCATGCGGGAATCTTTTCCTTTGGTGCGTGGGCTTCTCTCTAGCTGTGTTGTGCAGGTTCTCTTGCCTTGCTGGATGTGGGTTTCCTGACCAGGGACTGAATCCGTGCCCTCCTCAGTGGGAAGCGGATGCTTAACAACTGGGCCACGAGGGAAGTCCCTCCTCATCTTTTATATGAGTCTTTTGTTTTCCTTTCTAGAAATTAGGAGGATTTTTTTTTCTTTGTCCCCTTTGCTCTGAGATTTCACAATGATATGCCTTGCTGCTGCTGCTAAGTCTGACTGTGCGACCCCATTGATGGCAGCCCACGAGGCTCCCCCGTCCCTGGGGTTCTCCAGGCAAGAACACTGGAGTGGGTTGCCATTTCCTTCTCCAGTGCATGAAAGTGAAAAGTGAAAGTGAAGTTGCTCAGTTGTGTCCCACTCTTAGCGACCCCATGGACTGCAGCCTA
Organism: Neotragus moschatus; assembly: GCA_006410615.1. Lineage (NCBI taxonomy): Eukaryota > Metazoa > Chordata > Mammalia > Artiodactyla > Bovidae > Neotragus > Neotragus moschatus. The sequence continues at coordinate 1,143,890 of SJYA01002804.1, forward strand.
CCAGGCTCCTCTGTCCATGGGATTTTCCAGGCAAGAGTACTGGAGGGGGTCCCATTGCCTTCCCCGTGATATGCCTTAGTACAGGTCTATTTTAATTCTTTGTGTGGAACCCTTTTAATCTGGAAGCTCATGCTCTTCAGTTCTGGGAAATTTTCTTGAATTATTCTATAATGGTCTCCTCCCTTTTATGTTCACAGTTTATTCTTACTGGGACTTGTATTGTTCTGGTCTTGGACCTCTTGGATCAGGCTTCCAATTTTCTTATCTTTTCCTTCCTATTTTCCATCTCTTTGTTTTTATGCTCTGTACTCTGGGAGATTTTCTCAGTATCATCTTCCAGACCTTCTGTAGATTGAAAACAAATTTCTGATATCATGTCTTTAAATTTCAAGAGCTCTTTCTCACTCTTTTTCTCTGAATATGTTTTCTTTATAGCAGTCTATTCTTGTTTTATGGATGCAATATCACAACAGCTTTTCATTTTTCTAAGGATTCAAAAAATTTTTTTTTGATGTGGACCATTTTTAGTCTTTACTGAATTTGTTACAGTATTGCTTCTGTTTTATGCTTTGGTTTTTGGACATGAGTCACATGGGATCTTAGCTCTCTGACCAGGGATGGAACCCAAACCCCCTGCATTGGGAGGTAAAGTCTTAACCACTGCCAGGGATTGGTGTTAGATGGGACTGCCAGGCAAGTCCCATCTAAGGATGTTAATGATAGTTTTTGCTTTTTTTTTTTTTCCTTCTCCTTGCCTGATGGCCATAATCCATTTCGTCCAAGTTCCTTTTTCTGTTTGCACATTTTAGTTTCTATGCTTCATGTTATAAGTTTTCCTAGATGCCTGGGTGATCTTTGGTCATTTACTCCTGTTTAACCTGACTGGAATCTTTGATAGTGTAGGGAGGGCTTTGTTGAGTGCTCTGGTTGGTTGGTTCCATTAAGGGAAGCCTTGATATATCTTCATGTCTTTCCTTGTGAGCTGGTCAGATTCCCCAGATAAGTCTTCTTCTGTCTCCTTGTGGAATGGTGCAAGGCAGGCTGACACCTTCTAGGAGCAGAAGCAGAGGAAACCAGAGTTTTTAGCATCCAGTGTGCATGTGTGTGCATGCTCTGCTGCTACTGCTGCTAAGTCACATCAGTCATGTCCGACTCTGTGCAACCCCATATATGGAAGCCCACCAGGCTCCCCTGTCCCTGGGATTCTCCAGGCAAGAACACTGGACTGGGTTGCCATTTCCTTCTCCAGGGCATGAAAGTAAAAAGTGAAAGTGAAGTTGCTCAGTCGTGTCCGACTCTTCGCGACCCCATGGACTACAGCCTACCAGGCTCCTCTGTCCATGGGATTTTCCAGGCAAGAGTACTGGAGTGGGTTGCCATTTCCTTCTCCANGTCACATCAGTCATGTCCGACTCTGTGCAACCCCATATATGGAAGCCCACCAGGCTCCCCTGTCCCTGGGATTCTCCAGGCAAGAACACTGGACTGGGTTGCCATTTCCTTCTCCAGGGCATGAAAGTAAAAAGTGAAAGTGAAGTTGCTCAGTCGTGTCCGACTCTTCGCGACCCCATGGACTACAGCCTACCAGGCTCCTCTGTCCATGGGATTTTCCAGGCAAGAGGACTGGAGTGGGGTGCCATTGCCTTCTCTGGTATGCATGCTGAATCATGTCCAACTCTCTGGGACCCCATGGACTGTATCCTGCCAGGCTCCTCTGTTCATGGAGTTTCCCAGGCAAGAATACTGGAGTGGGCTGCCATTCCCTTCTCCAGGGGATCTTCCTGACCCAGGGATCGAACCCACGTTTAACATCCAGTACCTGACACCTAATCCCGTTTTCTGTTGGCTAGCATGCCCCTGCCCTAAAGTGTGCCTAATTCCTCCAGACCAGAAGAGTTCCACTCCCCCCTCCCAGGTTTTCCCTTTACAGAGACTAAATATATTCATAAAAAGCAGTTGGGTTTTATTTGTGCCAAGATGTTTTAGGATACGGGGGCTTCTGTAATTGCATTGCCTTATACCTTATGAACAACATGAAATGGTAGTAGCGATGTGGGGGTCTTTGTCTTTTTCTAGATTTACTGGGTGTCCTTTTAGAATTTCACCATTAAGCCTGACACTGGTTTCCGCTTGACTGCATACATTTATTATGTTAAGAAAATACTTGTTTCTTTTAAGAGATTTTTATCAGAAATTAGTGTTGAATCTTTCAGGTGTAAAACGTCTGTATTCATGAGTGATATTTGTCTGTAATTTTTTTTTGGCTGCTGTATTTTCCAGGGTTTTGTATCAATGTAATATTGGCTTTGTAAAACAGTCTAAAAACTTCCTTTAACAGCATTGGAACTATTTAACAGCATTGGAATGAACTGATGAGTAAATTTTTAAAATAATAGTGTCCAGTACTTAGACAGATTGGCTCTCCACCATCCTTCAAATTGAATTACAGTTTGTAGGGTGACGCCTTCCTCTAAGTAGATACATATTATATGCTTTAGTATCATCAGGCATGACAGAAGTAATATTGAATGAAAAATGTAAAATTTACTTTCTGGAAGCTTCAGGGAGCCGGAAAAGGAGGAGAAGGAAAAGGAAAAGGAGGAGGAGGAAGTTAATTGTATTGTTTGGACTAGAATTTAGTTCAACAGACCCTGTTTCTCTTCAGCAGGCCTGATAACATAGGACAAAGTAAAAGGAATTTCTACTTCTTCTTTCTCTACAATTGTGGAGACTTGGCTCCAGAGTTCTGTGGTCTCCCCAGTCACCTTTGTAGAAGCTTCCCCAGGGGAAATGTGTACTGGAATAGGTCTGGAGTTGCCGTGTGCTAACAAATAGAAAGGGTGGATGATCCCTTTCTCCACTGAAAGATGGTGTTTGATACATTTTACCAGCTTGACTTGGCTGTCTAATTCAAGACCAGGAGACTGGGAACTCAGACTCCCTACATTGGGAGCATGAAGTCTTAGCCACTGGACCACCAGGGAGGTCCCTAGACCAGACTCTATTCTGCTTATGGCTAGAGGCTGGACTCCAGATGGGCACATCTGGTTGCTACTTCTGGTTGGTCATCAAAAGGGCAAAGGTCACCTTGGGGGAGTCACTGCTTTCTGCACCAGTTGAGCCTTCTCTGGCCATCCCATGCCCCTCGCACTTTCTGGATATCACCGTGCAGCTCAGCTGCCTTTCCCTTTTACTCCAGCCGCCTGCTGGATCCGCTTTCTGACTGGCCAGCCAGGTTCCCAGGAATAGACTGGCCACTGATGAAGTTCATTTTCTTCTTCCCCTACTTTGTCCACCCCTGCAGTGTCCTCTCCCCTCTTTTGCTCCTGCTTCCCCAGGGGTCCCCCAGTCTCCTCCTCCCTCAGTTACCCTGTGTTTACACTTTTCTTCCCATTAAAATCAGATTTTATATCTTCTATTTGTCAAATTTAATAAGTGAATCAAATTACTGGGAGTGTGTTAGACTCTCTTGCTGGTAATAAACAGGATCTTCCTTGGTTTTCCTCAAATAATTCCCTTCCCCCAGGGGGAGGGTGGGGTACACAATTATTGCAGAGTCCACGTGGTAATTGATCAGGGCTCTGCAGGCACCTACAGTAGATTCCTCTCTGGGCTTCTTCAGGTGTAGAACACGGCTCGGAGACCAGAAAGGGGTTCAGGACCCAGAGCCCTAAGGACAGTGATGTGTCGCCACCGGCACAGGAGACTGCCCACCCCTCACATGACAGCAACACAGCCCCCTTCTGCCTCTGCTTGTCACACTTCTGTCTCTGCCAGCCTACCTTGCCTCACGGTTTGTGTTCTCTCCAAACTGCTGCTTATCGAGCGTTCTGGGCCTCTATGGCATCTACTACCCGATGGTACTGCCTCCCTCTAATGAGCATGAGTTTTCATAGTATAGCTTCTTGTAAGCTGCTAGCTGGGCCACTCACTGGCTGCCCTTGATCCACTACCTCTGATCCATCCATCTGTGGCCATGGGAGACATGTGTTTCTGTCTGGGGTTTTTGCTCCTCTGCACAGGGATATGGCAGGGCCATGACTGTGCTCAGCACTCTGAACTGGGCTTTATCCAGGAAACATAGTTATCCTTCCCACAAGCACAAAAGGGCTAAATTGGAATCCTGATGATTCCCAAACCAAGTGAATAAATAGTAGCCATCTCATGGGTAAATTTTTACATATGCAAATTTTGAGGAGCCACTCATCTGTAAAATGGAGACAGTAATAACACTTATCTCATTAGATTGATGTGATTATTCTTTTTTTTCATATTTTTGTGTGTGCTATGTTTGCTATGAAAAACAGTTGGAATCTAATGCCCCCTAAATCTAAATAAGAACTTGTTAAATCAGTGGTTTTCAAAGTCTAGGAGGAGAAAAAGGGATAGTATATCAGAATTGCTTGGAGAACCTCATCCCTGATCTGTGTCACCAGAATGGAGGCAGGGTTGAACTTTCCTGATTGTATACGAGTTGCAACACCCACCCTCAAAAGCACTGCTCTAAATGACCTACAGTAATATATCTTTTTTATTAAAAAAATTTTTTTTTATGTGGACCATTTGTAAAGTCTTCTTTGAATTTGTTACAATACTGCTTCTGTTTTATGTTTTGTTTTTTTCTGGCTGTGAGGCATGTGAGATCTTAGCTTCCTGATCAGAGATTGAACCCATACCTCCTGGAATGGAAGGGCGTGTGTAAACCACTGGACTGCCAGGGAAGTCAAATATGTCCTTAAAATGGGATCTCATGTAGCCAAACAAAATGATTTCTGCAGGTATGTATGTTTTTTAACATGCAAAGGAAATCATGATGGATCATTGAATAAAGCAGATTATAAAACAAGACTATAGTAGGAATTTCTATTTTTTAACTTAAGTTTTATTGGAGTATAGCTGCTATGGTAGGAATTTTTAGAGAAAAAAATACATATAGGTATCTATGAATAATGAAGGATATGGAGTATTAAAGGTATGTTTGGGCTTTCCTTGTGGTCCAGTGGTTAAGGATCCACCTTGCAGTGCAGGAGACACCAGTTTGATCCTTGGTCCAGGAAGATCCCACACGCCACGGAGCAGCTAAACCCATATACTACGATTACTGACCCCAAGCACCTAGAGCCTGTGTTCCGCAGCAAGAGAAGCCCGCAATCGCAACTAGAGAGTAGCTGTGGCTGGCTTGCAGCAGCTAGAGGAAGCCCACGCACAGCAACGAAGACCCACCACAGCCAAAAATAAATAAATCTTAAAAAATAAGCATGCTTGGCAGACCTGCTGCATCAGCATTACCTGGGAGCTTCACAGGAAGGTAGAATCTGGGGCCTCTCTCCTGGCCTGCTCAATCAGAATATGTTTTTTTTTTTTTTTTNATGAACATTGGGGTACATGTGTCTCTTTCAGTTCTGGTTTCCTCGGTGTGTATGCCCAGCAGCGGGATTGCTGGGTCATATGGCAGTTCTATTTGCAATTTTTTAAGGAATCTCCACACTGTTCTCCATAGTGGCTGTACTAGTTTGCATTCCCACCAACAGTGTAAGTTGTAAAGTTGTATTTAAAAAAATAATTTTATTTATTTAATTATTTTTGGCTGTGCCACATCTTTGTCGCTGGGCAGGCATTTCTCTAGTTGCGGTGACCGGGGGCTACTCTTTAGTTGCCGTGCGTGGGCTTCTCATTGTGGTGGCTCCTTTTGTTGTGGACCACTGGCTCTAGGGCTTAGGGGCTTCAATAGCTGTGGTTCCTAGGTTCTAGAGTGTGGGCTTAATAGTTGTGGCACGTGGACTTAGGAGGTCCTCAGCACGTAGGATCTTCCCAGATCTGGGATCAAATCTGTCTTCTGCATTGTCAGGCAGATTCTTTACCACTGAGCCTCCAGGGCAACCTGAAAATTGTATTTTGAGATTTAAAACTATCACAGAAAGAAAGCATGAGCTTTTAATGTTTAGCAAAAGGGAACATGAGTTAAATGCTGACAAACCCTGTTTGAAAGGAAAAAGAGGAATCATTTCCATCTACTGCCTGACCTGGTACATCTCTTTCCCTTAAGACAAAAGAAACTAAACATTGCTGAGAGCTTGCATTATTATAGGCCTTTCATTACCCTTGTAATAATACCAAGAAGCAGCATTACTATGTCTGCATTTTAAAGGAGACTGAACCCTGCAGAGGTTACTTAATTTGGATTTAACCCCTAGCCCCATGCTGTCCAATATGGCAGCCACTGGGCACTTATGGCTGCTGAGCACTTAAAATATGGCTGGTCTGAATTGCTATGTGCTGTGAGCATAACCTAAGCACCAGAGTCCAAAGACAGCATGAAAAAAAAAACAAAACTGTAGAACAGCTCATTAATAATGTTTCATATTAATTACATATTGAAGTGATACTGTTTTAGATGTATTTGGAATAAATATAGTCTTAAACTTTATTTCAGCTATTTCTTTTTCACTTTTTAAATGTGGCTACTAGCAATTTAAAAATTACTTATGTGGCTTGCCTTTTGGGTTTGTACTTTATTTCTAGCCATGCAGAGGCAACTAGAAGTTAGGCCCAGGGAGATTATTTAGGTTTGCTGTTTATTCTCTTTGGAACCCTTGTAAGGACAGAGGAAAAAGTGAGAGAGGAAGCAGCTTCTCTCTGTCTGATTGAGAACTGGTTGGAAAAGAGTGAGTTTGAGAGCATCCCTGCCAACTTTCTTTAGCCTGGTGGTTCTCAACTTTAGCTGAACCTTTGAATTTCCTGGAGAACTTTTTAAAATCCTGATGTTCAGCCACACTACCGTCTGATCAAATAAAAATCTCTAGAGAATTTCTATTTTCCAAGGTACTGAGGAGGTTCAGCCAAGATTGAAAACCACTGCTTTAGCCAGATTTTTTAATCCTTCCTCCCTGGGAACAAATTCGAGCTGTCTGGGAAAGTAGGCAGCAACTTTTAGAAAACAGACATCTTAGATGATCTTGGAGGGTGTTATCTGGGTCATTATATATTTTCTTTAAAATTAAAAAAAAAAATGAGGTTGCTTTCTTTCTGTTGTGTGAATCAGTCCTGAAAGAACAGGGTTATTTAGTTATCTTGAAAACTCATTCTATGGCCACTAGGGGGATTGAATGAAAACACTTGCAGAAGGATAAAAGCCTTTGTCCCTTTGGGAAAGTCCTCAGAGTGGAGGTAAATTGGCACTGTCATCCTGGTGGGCTGAGGAGCAGCTTGTATTGCTACTTTTTAACTTTCATTTCATCCTATAACTCAAAGGGCTTGACCTTTGTGTCAATGAAAAGTGCTATATTCTTTCTGGAGATTCCTTTTGCAATATAATAGCAGAAAATATTTATGGAGTGCTCACTCAATGTCAGACACTGTTCTGAGTGCTTCACGCACACATTAAGTTCTCATAACAGGGGCTTCCCTCGCAGTCCAGTGATTAAAACTCCACCTTCGAAGGCAAGGGGTGAAGGTTTGATCCCTGATCAGGATCTAAGGAATCACATGCCGCAGGGTGCAGCCAATTTTAAAAATAATAGTAATTTAAAAAAATCCTCACAATATGATGCAGCAGATACAATAACTATCTTAATTTCAGATTAAAAACAAAACAAGGGCTGGAGGGATTAGAGAACAGACCTCATGGCCACAAGAGTTGGAAAATAGAGGATTTGAACTCAAGTAGTCTGTCCCAGAATCTGTCTCTTGACCTCTAAATGATATATAAAATGAACTTTGCCCCCATGGTTTTAGTCCTAGAATTTTATTCAAGGAAATGATTGGACAATTGCATAATTCAGAACACAACTAGCCCTAGAAAAATCTCAGTGTCCCTATTCTCATAGGAGACTAGTTTAAACAGATTAGAGTATCACCATAAAATGAAAAAATATGTAACAGCTAAGAGTCCCAATATAGAAGTGATGTACTGAAATGGAAAAAATCTTCATGAAGTATTATTAAGTTAAAAAAGCAATTTAGAAAACATATTCAGTACCATATCCAGGAAGAAAGAGCCAGCGGGTACGTGTGGAGGCGGGAGCACTAAAACATTAACGGTGGCTATTTTTAGAAGGAATATCAGAAGTTTTAACTTTCCTCTTTACATTTTTTCCTTATATTCTGATTTTTTTTCATAATGTCTTTAGGTAGCGATTTTTCTAGAGCAATGCAAACGAAGATATTTCAGGATATGAAAGAACAATGCCTGCTTAAAGGAAGTGGAAGGAGTAAGTGGGAACTAGTCTTTGAGGTCATTTTGGGCACTAAATTTAGCATTAGAACTCTGGCAACCAAAGTAAAAAAAGAAACATGTTGGCTGTATAAATTTCATAGTATTTCATGTAGTGTTTTATGAGAGAGCCTCTTAGGTTGTTTTCTGCACTTCTAATTGTTTACTCTTGTGAACTTCAGGGTGTGCAACCCTAAATAGATGCTGCACACATATCCCGATTCTGTGGCACCAACTTGTGTTCAAAGTATTTGGTTGGCCAAAAACTTCATTTGAGTTTTTCCTTACCATCTATGGGAAAACTCAGAAGAACTTTTTGGCCAACACGATACTTGAGTCCCTCCCGTGTACCAGTCTGGGGACTGAATGCTCAGTCATCTCTTCCTTGCAACAGAACACTGATTTGTACCTCCTGTTTATCCCCCACCTGGAATCTCATCCCATACAAATTCTCTGGTTCTTAAGTCTAGTTCCAGCACCTTTGTAGAGCCTCCAGTCTAAGCCAATCTTCTGCTTTTGAGATGGCTGTTGCACCACAGTCCTCAGGAGATGATTATATACATACCCATTCCTTCATCTTTTCATAAACATTCACTATGTCTCCACTGTTAAACCTAGGAACTGAAGCAACCTCCACTGAAGCAACCTAGGAACATAGGCCTATTTTCTCTTATGTATAGAACTCTGGACAGCATTTTAGAGTTTAAAGGAGATACTCAACAGCTGGGATGACGAGTGCTCCTTGTTTGCCTGGGACTTTCCTGGTTTTAGCACTGAAGGTCCCACCTCCAGAAAACCCACTTAGTCCTGACAAGTCAGCTGGGTACTTCTTGAGTCCTTATTTGATTGGTCCTTACTTGATTGGATAATTATAACGATTGGTTGGATTGTTTTATATGGCAAAATCCCTACTAAGCACATTCCCACTTTTAGCAATACATTGTCAAAATAATAACCCCTATATTAGCAGGCCCTAACTGCTGTGTTTGTAAAATCATCAGGCAAACTCTGACAGCAGGAAAAGGCAGGGGTTATTAGTCCACTTGAGAAAAAATGAGCTGAGAAGAGTTTCATAAATTTTTCCAGCTTAAAAAATAAATTATGAATTAGGTATTTTGATTCCTAATCAGGGCTCCCTGGAATTTGAAAATACCCACCATGGAGCTTCCATCACTTTGAATAACTGTGCGTGACTTTTGTGAAGAAAAACCCAAATTGTAGTTTGAGATCTAAAAGGCTTGCACGAATGAAACATGGAATAAATACCATCATATTTCTAAGTGGAACAGTTCAATATAATAATTTCCCCAAATTTCATTAAATTGAATGAAGTTTTAACAAAAATTCCAACAAGATTTTTCTTAGAATGTAACAAAATTATTCTTAAGTTCATCTGCTAGAATACCCATTGAAGAAAAGTTCAAGAAAAATTTGAAAGGAACAGTTGTGAAGGAGGATAACTGTCCTTCTAGGTTTTCAAAGTTATTAAACTATAGTGTTTTAAGCAGTGAGGTTGGCACAGAATTGATTGATCAGTGGAATGAAATAAAAAGCCCAGAAAGAGAACCCAAAGCATATTAGAAATTTGGTATATGCTAAAGCTGCAGATGGTGATTGCAGCCATGAAATTAAAAGACGTTACTCCTTGGAAGGAAAGTTATGACCAACCTAGATAACATATTCAAAAGCAGAGACATTACTTTGCCAACAAAGGTCCATTTAGTCAAAGCTATGGTTTTTCCAGTAGTCATGTATGGATGTGAGAGTTGGACTGTGAAGAAAGCTGAGGGCCAAAGAATTGATGCTTTTGAACTGTGGTGTTAGAGAAGACTCTTGAGGGTCCCTTGGACTGCAAGGAGATCCAACCAGTCCATTCTGAAGGAGATTGGTCCTGGGTGTTCTCTGGAAGGGATGATGCTAAAGCTGAAACTCCAATACTTTGGTCACCTCATGCGAAGAGTTGACTCATTGGAAAAGACTCTGATGCTAGGAGGGATTGGGGCAGGAGGAGAAGGGGACGACAGAGGATGAGATGGCTGGATGGCATCACTGACTCGATGGACGGGAGTTTGAGTGAACTCCGGGAGTTGTTGATGGACAGGGAGGCCTGCTGCTGCTGCTGCTAAGTCACTTCAGTCTTGTCTGACTCTGTGTGACCCCATAGACGGCAGCCCACCAGGCTCCCTCTTCCTTGGGATTCTCCAGGCAAGAACACTGGAGTGGGTTGCCATTTCCTTCTCCAATGCATGTAAGTGAAAAGTGAAAGGGAAGTTGTTCAGTCGTGTCCGACTCTTCGAGACCCCATGGACCGCAGCCTACCAGGCTCCTCTGTCCGTGGGATTTTCCAGGCAAGAGTACTGGAGTGGGGTGCCATTGCTTTCTCCAACAGGGAGGCCTGGCATGCTGCAATTCATTGGGTCCAAAAGAGTCGGACACGACTGAACGACTGAACTGAGCTGAAAGCTGATTCAGGTCAATGGGAATGATTGTTTATTTAGTAAATGATATTGGACAAATAGACTGATCATTTAGATGTAAATAAAAGTAAGGCTCTCTCTCTCCCAAAACTCCAAAATAAATTTTTAATGTAAACAAATAAAGCTACAAAAGAATTAGAAGAAGAACCAGTGAATGTTTATGGATCTTTAGGAGAAGGAAACCTTTTTAATTTTAATACAGAAGGCAGACATCATAAGGGTGAAAACAGATTAAATTTGACTACATGAAAAATAAATTTTTAAAAGATTTAATATAAATGACAATGTAGGACAAACCTTTGCTACGTATATGATGATTTGAAAGAATTCTTGCAAATAGGAAAAAAATAAACATACTAATAGAAAAATGGCAAAGTACCCAATTTGTCACAGACAAAAATTTCTATCTCCTTAATAAGCAAATGACAGTAAATACAAACCAAAAAATCTCTCTCTCTCCATTTTTTATCTTACCTAATGATATTGGAAAAAAATTTTAAACCATAATATCCTTTGCTGTTGGGAGAATAAATCAGTAGTCTTTTTGTAAGGCCAGTTGTAACAGGAATTAAAACCTTATTAACCTGCATTAATTTTGATCCAGCAATTCCATGTCTGTCTATATTTTAAAGTAATAATTGGAAATATGTGCAGATATCTCTTTATAATCATGTGTGTAGAAATTTTATTTATTGAAATTAAGAGGAAGAAACAACTTAATATCTAGTTCTAAGGAATTGGTTGCATAAATGACACACTATTGTTCTAGCGGGATGAGAGGCAATTAAACAAATATACTCTGAAGTTAATATTGTAGATAAATATTTAATTACATGAAAAATATCCATGACAATGTATATTGGTGAGTGAAAAAAGCATGTTACTAGGCTGTATTCATAGCATGATCCTGTGTTTGTTTATACACATATATACATATACACACAGACCATGACGTGGATTATGCATGATTTGTTCTTTTTCTTTTTCACTTTTCTGCATATCTACAGTATACATTTATTTTTTTAATAAGACTAACAATAACTATTAATTATTGTTAAAGAGAACTTAGAACCTGGGTCAGTGTTTTTATCAAGTGTATGAATACAGGGATGTTTGTGTGCTATGATATACACTTTTGTAATGGTTGAATTTTTTTATTGAATTTTATCATTTTTATAGTCAAAAGGAAACAGAATTAAAAAATAAAGAAAGGGCTGGGGAACAGAGAAGTTCATACTCTTTATTCCAACTTTTAGAAATGTTCTTAATGCTGAATATGAACAAATATTTATTTATATAGAGATTCAGCATAACAGTGTTTACAATAGGAAAAAACCTGATGACAGACATAGAAACACCACTTAAATAATATGAAGCTAGATAAATTATGACACAGGCCCCGTAGATGAACCTACAGTAACATAGTGAAGTCAGTATGAATCCAGCCTGCCTAGATTCAAATCTTAGCTCTGCCACTTACTTGCTATGTGACTTTGCACAAGTTACTTAACCTCTTTGTTTCAATTTCCTCCCATAAAATGAGAATAGCAATAGTACTACATCATAGGATGGTTATGAGGATTTTTAAATCACAGCCCATGTGGGAAACAGATGACACATTCAAATTAGATAATTTGAAGAGAGTTTAATAAAGGGACTCTGTGCAGAGCTGCGGACAGGATGTCATGAAACCCCCAAGGATAGTGTAGTACTCTCAGCTAGAGATGGTAGGAAGTCATAGGGAGTAGCTAGGCAGGTATCAGGACCTGGAGCGGGAAGGAGTTCCTCGGAGGAGCTGTGGTCTTTGTTAAAAGCTCAGTGACCCTTCGTACCTTAACCTCACCCTTCAGGCTTCTTCTGAGACATCTGTAATTAGTCTGCCACTGCTGCAGTAATGGTGCCTATAAATAATCCCAAATCTCACTGGCTACAAACTGCAGACATTTGTTTTTCTCACTCCCAGGTTGACTGAGACAGTGCTCCTTCAGGCTTTGGGTTGTTTGGGTTCAGGTCATCTTCCTAGCCCCCTTATTTTAGGACCAGCCGCCAAGAGACCAAACCAAACAGGCAAGTCTCTTTCAGTCCTCTGCTCACTCCAAGTGTACAAACATTCCATTGGCCAAAGCGTGTCCTATGACTGAGGCTAAAGTAAATAGAGTAGAGATATTTATATTCCATACACTCTAGTAGAAGGTAAACTCCCATGGCAAATCCTAACACAGGCAGAGAGGGAGAGAGTGGAGTTGGGNACATCATAAGGGTGAAAACATTAAATTTGACTACATGAAAAATAAATTTTTAAAAGATTTAATATAAATGACAATGTAGGACAAACCTTTGCTACGTATATGATGATTTGAAAGAATTCTTGCAAATAGGAAAAAAATAAACATACTAATAGAAAAATGGCAAAGTACCCAATTTGTCACAGACAAAAATTTCTATCTCCTTAATAAGCAAATGACAGTAAATACAAACCAAAAAATCTCTCTCTCTCCATTTTTTATCTTACCTAATGATATTGGAAAAAAATTTTAAACCATAATATCCTTTGCTGTTGGGAGAATAAATCAGTAGTCTTTTTGTAAGGCCAGTTGTAACAGGAATTAAAACCTTATTAACCTGCATTAATTTTGATCCAGCAATTCCATGTCTGTCTATATTTTAAAGTAATAATTGGAAATATGTGCAGATATCTCTTTATAATCATGTGTGTAGAAATTTTATTTATTGAAATTAAGAGGAAGAAACAACTTAATATCTAGTTCTAAGGAATTGGTTGCATAAATGACACACTATTGTTCTAGCGGGATGAGAGGCAATTAAACAAATATACTCTGAAGTTAATATTGTAGATAAATATTTAATTACATGAAAAATATCCATGACAATGTATATTGGTGAGTGAAAAAAGCATGTTACTAGGCTGTATTCATAGCATGATCCTGTGTTTGTTTATACACATATATACATATACACACAGACCATGACGTGGATTATGCATGATTTGTTCTTTTTCTTTTTCACTTTTCTGCATATCTACAGTATACATTTATTTTTTTAATAAGACTAACAATAACTATTAATTATTGTTAAAGAGAACTTAGAACCTGGGTCAGTGTTTTTATCAAGTGTATGAATACAGGGATGTTTGTGTGCTATGATATACACTTTTGTAATGGTTGAATTTTTTTATTGAATTTTATCATTTTTATAGTCAAAAGGAAACAGAATTAAAAAATAAAGAAAGGGCTGGGGAACAAAGAAGTTCATACTCTTTATTCCAACTTTTAGAAATGTTCTTAATGCTGAATATGAACAAATATTTATTTATATAGAGATTCAGCATAACAGTGTTTACAATAGGAAAAAACCTGATGACAGACATAGAAACACCACTTAAATAATATGAAGCTAGATAAATTATGACACAGGCCCCGTAGATGAACCTACAGTAACATAGTGAAGTCAGTATGAATCCAGCCTGCCTAGATTCAAATCTTAGCTCTGCCACTTACTTGCTATGTGACTTTGCACAAGTTACTTAACCTCTTTGTTTCAATTTCCTCCCATAAAATGAGAATAGCAATAGTACTACATCATAGGATGGTTATGAGGATTTTTAAATCACAGCCCATGTGGGAAACAGATGACACATTCAAATTAGATAATTTGAAGAGAGTTTAATAAAGGGACTCTGTGCAGAGCTGCGGACAGGATGTCATGAAACCCCCAAGGATAGTGTAGTACTCTCAGCTAGAGATGGTAGGAAGTCATAGGGAGTAGCTAGGCAGGTATCAGGACCTGGAGCGGGAAGGAGTTCCTCGGAGGAGCTGTGGTCTTTGTTAAAAGCTCAGTGACCCTTCGTACCTTAACCTCACCCTTCAGGCTTCTTCTGAGACATCTGTAATTAGTCTGCCACTGCTGCAGTAATGGTGCCTATAAATAATCCCAAATCTCACTGGCTACAAACTGCAGACATTTGTTTTTCTCACTCCCAGGTTGACTGAGACAGTGCTCCTTCAGGCTTTGGGTTGTTTGGGTTCAGGTCATCTTCCTAGCCCCCTTATTTTAGGACCAGCCGCCAAGAGACCAAACCAAACAGGCAAGTCTCTTTCAGTCCTCTGCTCACTCCAAGTGTACAAACATTCCATTGGCCAAAGCGTGTCCTATGACTGAGGCTAAAGTAAATAGAGTAGAGATATTTATATTCCATACACTCTAGTAGAAGGTAAACTCCCATGGCAAATCCTAACACAGGCAGAGAGGGAGAGAGTGGAGTTGGGAATGATAATCCAGTGACACCTTGTTGTTGGCCACATCCAAGGGGCACGGAAGCTGGGTGATGCTGTCTGTACAGGGCCTTTCCAGGACACAGAGCAGGGCAGAAGAGGGTAGAGATGTCTAGAAAGGCAAAGATATCTGTGTAGGATTACATGAGTTGATATTTTTAATGAGTTTAGGACAGTGACTGGCATGGGAAAAACCCTATAAAGTGTTTGTTAAGTGAAATAATAAAATATGGTGCTATAGAGAATGATATTCTCAAGAATATTTAAATATTTAAACTGTTTATCATTAATTGTTAAGTGAAAGAGATTATAGAGCAGGTACACATGATAATATAATTTAAAAATCCAATTTACCTAGAAGAAAGACTGGAAGGAAACAGCAAAATAATAATGTTGTTGCTGGGAGGTAGAATCATTGGGAATTTTTTCCCATTCTGTGTTCAGAAATAGGCTGCCATATATAATCTCATAAATTGTGCACTCTGCAACTCCAGAGGCCCCGTTTGTCTCTGCACACCTTCGACTTATGCAACTTCCTTTATTGCCCATAGATTCTAAAACATACATGTATTACTCTTGTGTCATCAAATAAAAGCAGTAAAAATTGCAGCCTTGCTTTGTCTGCCTAAAACTTTTCAATGACAACAGAAACTGACCTAGTTTGGCATTTTCACTAGAGTGACAAAGAAATTATCATAGTATAGTTGTCCTTTGGGATTCTGGGGCAATGGTACCAGGACCCTCGTGGATATTAAATTTCACAGATGCTCAAGTTTCTTGTCTAAAATAGTGTAGTAGTTGCATATAACCTACTCAATCCTCCTGTACACTTTAAATCATCTCTAGACTACTCATAATACCTAATCCCTATGTAAATGCTACGTAAATAGTGTGCAGCAAGTTCAAATTTTGCTTTGTGGAACTTTCTGAAAATTTTTTCCTCTGATTGTTTTTGATTTGTTCATTGGTTGACTCTGCAGATGTGGAATCTATGGGTACAGAGGGCTAACTGCTCTGGGACGATTGTTATAAGGAGCACTCACCAGTGCTTGGGGGCAATCCAGGTTATACAGTCACCATTGCAGAACTGAAAGGTATTATTTCATGCGTGTAGCATAAATACAGGAAACTTGTTTGGCCTGAGTGAGTTACTAAAATTTTTTAAAATCCTCTAATATGTTTTATTTAGTGGAGAAATTCAGAACTGCTGAATCAGAAATGATGAATATAAGAATGGAATATTTCTATTAAATCCACAGTGGAGAAGATTTGAAGTAAAATGAAAGCTTCTCTCCCCAGGCCCAGGATAAAATGAAGCATTCAGGTACTTCCTGCCACTGCATTTCTTGTTATATGAGATATTAATAGCAACAACATTATTTATTAATATAAACTTCATTGATATTAATATCTTATTATAATATTAAGGTATTATAATATCTTGCTAATATTATTGGGCTTCCCAGGTGGTGCTACTGATAAAGAACCCACCTGCTGATGCAGGAGATGTAAGAGATGCAGATTTGAGCCTTGGGCCATGAGGTTGCAAGGTGTCAGACACCACTGAAGCGACTTAGCACACACACTAATATTATTACCACCTAGGCTACTGCATTCTTACTTAATGGCCAAAAATTATGTGCATTCTTTGAAGTCCTCCCCTCCCAAGACAGAGTTAAACATCCCTTCCTCTGTGTACCCACAACCCCTGTGTCTGTACTTCCATTCTAGAATTTAACACAGAGTTTCATAGTCATTGACATGTGAGATCAATGACATTGTGAGATCATCCAAAGAATTCGTGGATTTTCTTTCATTTTTGTAACCTCAGTATCTCTCTTGGTACGTAACACAGAAACATTTCTTGAGTAGGTGTCAGGACTTCCTATTTCACTGTTCTGGGAGGCGTGGAGGGCGCTGTCTCTTGAGTGTGGGAAAGTGGTGAACAGCCCATATATATACCCAGGGGAGCCTGTCGGGAAAGGCTGAGTCAGAAATACCCTAGAGAGCTCCCAGCCCTGAGCCCCCGACAGTGCACTCCTAAAAACTGGAAGACAGAACCAAAAGCCATCCTAGGCAGGGTAGGACAATTCAGAAGAGTATGTCTCATATATACACTGGTGGTTCAGATGGTAAAGAATCTGCCTACAGTGCAGGAGACCTGGGTTCAACCTCTAGATTGGGAAGATCCCCTGGAGAAGGAAATGGGAACCCACTCCAGTATTCTTGCCTAGAGAATTCCATGGTCAGAGGAACCTGGTGGGCTACAGTCCATGGGGTCACAAACAGAAACAACTGAGTGACTAACACTTTTGTGTGAAAAATAGATAACTAATATCTTACTGTATAGCACAGGAACTCTACTCAGTGTTCTGTAGTGACCTAAATAGGAAGGAAATCCAAAAAAGAGGAGATATATGTATACATACGGCCGATTCACTTTGCTGTTCAGCAGAAACTGACACAGCACTGTAAAGAACTATATTCCAATTAAAAAAAAAGAATATATCTCTTCTCCCATTTGCAGTCTTAGGATCCTTTTTAGATATTATTTTTTATAAAAATATTAATATTTTTGGAGATAAAAATTTGGTTTCATTATAAAGTTAGATTGGAGGATGTAGCTTGGTTGTCAAGTGAGTCTGCTAATAGCCCAGAGCAGGGACCCTTCCAGCCTCACTCTATCATGATACACTTCACCAGCTTGGGCAGAAGCAGGAAGGAGGTGAGGGCAACACAGCGCCCTGTGAAAGTGACCAGGGCAACATTTCTAGGTTCTGGAGAGTCAGTTGACCTGATCAGAATCTCTCCAAGCCGTTAGAGAAGTCAGCCTAAGGGCTCCAAATGTCCACAGTCCACCAGCCCTAGGCTGCAGTCCACAGCCACAGTCCCTGTGTTGCTAATCCTGGCCAATTGTCAAGTTAATGAATCTCCTGGGTTCTCAGGGGACTGGGCAAGAGTGTGGATGACTCACTGTGGCCCATCCCCATTATTAGAGAAACAGCTCAAAGCAAATAAGTCTGTGATGGTGACTGAGTAATGTCAGTTTCATTAGAGAATATTTTGTGGAAGGTGCAGCAATAAATAGCATTTGCAAACCTTTTAAGACTAATTTTTGTGTCACGGCAGAAAGGGGAAGTTAAGAGTAAATAGCCTGAGAATCAGATGATTTATTTCTCAGTTGAGACTTGTGTGTTTCATTCACTTCTGGGACGTTTCTTCTCGTCTATCTGCCTTTGGGGATCAGTACTGAAAGAGGAGTGACTCATCGTTTGGCCACGTCTTCTTTTCTGTGTTTAATCCCTTAATGTAAAAGAGAATTAGGCAAGAGGATTAAGAGAGATTAAACAAGATTCATTATTGAATTATTAAAAATTAAGCTCTGGCTTAAAACAGCCTAAGAGGAGATGCATACAATAATGTAAGGGACATAAAAATTCCTTCTTCAAACACAAGAGATGTTCTTCATCTGTTCTTGATAAAAATCAATGATTAACAATAATACACTCATAAGGTATCATAATATCTCTTCATTTATGAAGAGATTCTACCAACCCACCTCTCAGAGGGTAAAGACTTAGAAAAATAACTCTGGTCCTGAAATGGGTTAACCTGTTATTTTTCTTTATTTACCAGAGGACCAGATCTTCTTACCCAGAGAGTATCAGAGTTTGGACACTTGTAGGGTTTGTAAGCTCCTGGGTAGTACTCTAGGGCAGGGCTTGAGTGAGATAGTGAAAATGAACAAATTTCCCCTTCCTCCTTTTTAATCACAGACGTAGCCTTAAAGGTCCCTTTATCAATCTACTCAGCTCAAATCTTTATGTGAGAGAACCAAGAGAAAAGATCCAGAGATAATTCTGGAAAAAAAATAAAAATTAGGTTTTCTTCAGAGAACTCAAAGAAATGACAATGTTAGATTATAAAAGATGTATATATAAAACATTAAAGATAAGATGCTCATGGGTTGTATATTCAGCCTTATTCCTCCCAAGATATTTCTTTAAATCATAAAATAAGGGAAATTTCTGTAGGGTCTGCTCAGTCTCAGAAGATTACACTTCCAGACTTCAGAGGCAGACCAAGACTCTCAAAAGACAAGAGGTGTGTGTTCGCCTTCAGAGCTACTGCAGCTTTCATGAGGAGTCACTGCCTTCTCTTTGTGGGCATGTGGCTGCTGTGTTTAGTCTAGAGCTATGGTTTATAACTCTCTATGAGGACCATGGATGGACAACTAGGGATATGTGAGCCGCATGAACCTGTAGCAGTCTTCATTATACATATATTGACTGGGGCAATGTGGAGGAGCCAAAGCTCTCAGATTCTCGGAAAAGTCCATGGCCTCATATGGAAGAGGGTTCCAAGGCTTTTCCAAGGCTGGATTATCTGTATGCTTTCTGATTCAGCAGCAGCCCCACACCTGAAATATAGGTAATATTCTTAAACTCACCTTACAGATGAGGAAACGGGCTGACACAGTTTAAAAAACTTGTTGAAGTCGCACAGCTGGTAAATGGCGAAGCCAGATTATAAATCCAGATCTGACTTCAGAAACGGAGTCTCTCATTAGTGGGCAATGCTTTGTCTACATTTAATAGGTTCAAAAGAATAAAATATGGAATTTGTTAGGTCTCTTACAGCTTTCCCAAATCTTTACAGTAGCATCCCTGACAGGTGACCCAGCTCTGCCTGACCTCTTCTGGGGATGAGAGCTTCATCCTTCTCCAGGGGTCAGCTCCACTGTTGAAATTAATGAGTACTTTTCAAATATTAAACCTCAGTTTATTTTATGACTGTATGCTGGCAAAGTGGTTTCAAATGTGAAATACAGAATGTTTTTAGGTGTGGTATCCAGAACTGGAGTCTGAAATTCTGCAGCATGAAGACTTCTGCTTCTCTACCTTTTCAAAGTGTGGCACACAGCAGAAGGTAGCCTATGTTGGCAAATCCCAGCATGAACATCAAGAAAGAATCTAACATGTGGAACGATGGACAAGGCAACCATCAAAAACATCAGAAGAATGTATGCTTTGAAAATGGGAATGACCTGAGTTTCCATATACAGCAAAATCTTTGTTAGCTGACATTGGAGGCCCTTTTCCCCTGCTCTAGCTTCTTTTGTAAAAATGATCCTTTGTGTTTCTCCCTTATGCTTTAGTGAACAAGAAATCTGGAAGGTGGGGGAGGATGCTTTCTTAGAGTCTTGGTGGTTTCTTTTGAGCTCACATTCTTTCCTGCCTCTCAAAACATCCTCAATCATAGATGACTTAAATGCTTCAAAAATGGAGAGCATTTAACAGTAATGCTAGTAAAGCAGAAACTTTGTTATTGATGCCTGAATTAACTATTCTTTTTGAGGTAGCTAATCTCCATAGACGGTCACTAAGGGTTCATGCTTCCTGGGACTCATGCCTCAGAATCTAGGCTGGCCCAAATGTAATGTGATGAGAGTGATGCTGTGCCAGTTCTAGGCCTCAATCTTAGAAAAATTCTTGAAGTTTCCACTTGTGTACTTTTGGGAACTTTGTACTGCTGTGTGTGAATCCAACTACTCTCATGCTGGAGAGACCTTGGAGAGACAGAGAGATGTTCCAGGATGGTGTGAAAAGAGAGAGTCCCAACTGTTCAAGTATTTCATTAGTCCAGCCTTTCAGCCATCCCTGTGAAGGCACTAGATATGTATCTGAGCTATCTTGAATGTACTGTGTAGTTGAACTTCTAGGTGACTGCAGCCCTAACTGATATCACACAGAGCAGAAGAACAAACCTGCTGAGCCTAACCAAACTATAGAATCATGAGAAGTCATAAAATGCTTGTTATTAAAATCTCCTGAGTGTGGAATGGTTTGTTACATAGTAATAGATAACAAAACATATTTCATATTAATATAGCAAAATTTATTATGGATAAACAAATGTTAAAAAGCAGAGACATTACTTTGCCAACAAAGGTCTGTCTAGTCAAGTCTATGGTTTTTCCAGGGGTCATGTATGGATGTGAGAGTTGGACTATAAAGAAAGCTGAGCGCCCAAGAATTGATGTTTTTGAACTGTGGTGCTGGAGAAGACTCTTAAAATCCCTTGGATGGCAAGGAGATCCAACCAGTCCATCCTAAAGGAGATCAGTCCTGGGTGTTCATTGGAAGAACTGATGCTAAAGCTGAAGCTCCAGTACTCTGGCCACCTCATGCAAAGAGCTGACTCATTGGAAAAGACCCTGATGCTGGGAGGGATTGCGGGCAGGAGGAGAAGGGGATGACAGAGGATGAGATGGCTGGATGGCATCACCGACTCAGTGGACATGAGTTTGGGTGAACTCCAGGAGTTGGTGATGGACAGGGAGGCCTGGTGTTCTGCGATTCATGGGATCACAGAGTCAGACATGACTGAGTGACTGAACTGAACTGAAACAAGTGTTGATTCCAATCCCAAAGAAAACCATGTCAAAGAATGTTCAAACTACTGTACAATTGTACTTGTCTCACATGCTAGCAAAGTAATGCTCAAAATTCTCCAAGCCAGGCTTCAATAGTACATGAACCATGAACTTCCAGATGTTCAAGCTGAATTTAGAAAAGGCAGAACCAGAGATCAAATTGCCAACATCCATTGCATCATCGAAAAGCAAGAGAGTTCCAGAAAAGCATCTGCTTTATTGACTATTCCAAAGCCTTTGACTGTGTGGATCACAACAAACTGTGGAAAATTCTTAAAGAGATGGGAATACCAGACCACCTGACCTTCCTTCTGAGAAATCTGTATGTAGGTCAAGAAGCAACAGTTAGAACTGGACATGGAACAACAGACTGGTTCCAAATAGGAAAAGAAGTACATCAAGGCTGTGTATTGTCACCCTGCTTATTTAACTTATATGCAGAATACATCATGAGAAACGGTGGACTGGAAGAAACACAAGCTGGAATCAAGATTGCTGGGAGAAATATCAATAACTTCAGCTATGCAGATGACACCACCCTTATGGCAGAAAGTTAAGAGGAACCACTTAGCAGCTTGTGTGTGTGTGTGTGTATGTGTGCCTTCAATGGGCTTGGAGGATGTAACTGACCATATCTAAGCCTTAACATGGAGAAGGCAATGGCACCCCACTTCAATGTTCTTGCCTAGAGAATCCCAGGGACGAGGGAGCCTGGTGGGCTGCCATCTATGGGGTCGCACAGAGTCAGACACGACTGAAGTAACTTAGCAGCAGCAGCAGCAAAGAGCCTCTTGATGAAAGTGAAAGAGGGGAGTGAAAAAGTTGGCTTAAAACTCAACATTCAGAAAACTAAGATCATGGCATCCGGTCCCATCACTTCATGGCAAATAGATGGGGAAACAGTGGAAACAGTGACAGACTTTATTTTCTTGGGCTCCAAAATCACTGCAGATGGTGACTGCAGCCATGAAATTAAAAGATGCTTGCTCCTTGGAAGAAAAGCTATGACCAACCTAGACAGCATATTAAAAAGCAGAGACATTACTTTGCCAGCAAAGGTCTGTCTAGTCAAAGCTATGGTTTCTTAAGTAATCATGTACAGATGTGAGAGGTGGACTATAAAGAGAGCTGAGTGCCAAAGAATTGATGCTTTTGAACTGTGGTGTTGGAGAAGACTGTTGAAAGTCTCTTGGATTGCAAGGCGATCCAAGCAATCCATCCTAAAGGAAATCAGTCCTGAATATTCATTGGAAGGACTGATGCTGAAGCTGAAACTCCAATACTTTGGCCACCTGATGTGAATAACTGATTCATTGGAAAAGACCCTGATGCTGGGAAAGATTGAAGGCTGGAGGAGAAGGGGATGACAGAGGGTGAGATGGTTGGATGGCATCACCAACTTGATGGACATGAATTTGAGCAGGCTCTGGGAGTTAGTGATGGACAGGGAAGCCTGACATGCTGTGGTTCTTGCGGTCGCAAAGAGTCAGACACAATCGAATGATGGAACTGAACTGAAGTGTTGATAAAAATGTATACTATAGTAAAGTGATGAAAAACATTCACTTAAAACACCCAATAAAAAAAAATAAACCTCATTAGAGACTTGCCTGGGAGTCCAGTGGTTAAGATTTCACTTTCCAATAATGCAGGGGGTGCAAGTTCAATCCCTGGTTGGGGAGCTAAAATCCCATATGCTTTGTGGCCAAAAAGCCAAAACATGAAACGAAAGCAATATTGTAACAAACTTAATAAAGGCTTTAAAAGTAATCCACATTAAAAAAAAATCATGAAAAAACAAGCCTCATTAAAGCAGTATTCTAACCACAATGAGATAGCACTTTATAACCACTAGGATGACTACAGTCGGAAAGACAGATAATAACAAGTGCTGGCAGGGATGTGGAGAAACTGGAGCCCTCATACACTGCTGGTGGGAATATAAAATGGTGCAGTTGCTTTGGAAAGCAGCCTGGCAGTTCCTCAAAATGTTAATCATAGAGCTGGCACTCGACCCAGAAACTCCACTACTAAGGATATATTCCAAGAGAAATGAAAACATATGTTCCCATAAAAACTTGTACAGGAATTTTCATAGCAACACTATTCATGATTGCTGAAAAGTGGAAACAACTCAAATGTCCATCAGCTAATGAATGGATAAATAATATGTGGTATAATCTAGACAAGGGAACTGTATAGATACAAAGGAATAAAAAGGATACATACATGAAGTATGGATACATGCTACAGCATGAATGAGCCCTGAAAATTAGTGAAGTGAAAGAAGCCAGTCACAACAACCACATACTGTAGGATCCTGTTTATATGAGTGGTTGCCTAGGACTGGGTAGCAATGGAGAGTGATGGGTACAGATCTTCTTTTTGGTATAATGAAATATTCTAAAATTGAACAGATTGATGATTTCAACCTTTGTGAATATACTGAAAACATTTAATTGCCCATTTTAAATGGGTGAATTGTATGATATGTGAATTGCAACTCAATAAAGGTGTGACCAAAAAACAAGGAAAGCAATCTCCTATAACACTGCTATCTATTTTATTTTGCCTGCTTTTCGCACTAGATTCTTGCCTGTCATCAGATAAGCCTAAATCAACTCAGAGAGCTAACAGCACTTGAATGGGCTTTTTGATGGGATAGTTTATCAAAACAACATGAGATGAGAGCTGAATGTCAGTTTATTATACAGTTAATATAATGTAATATTACAGTTAATATTCTTAGTTTCCTCTTATCAATAAGGTGAAGATCAATAATACAAAGATTTGGTCTGAATCTTTAAATTCTCTGATTGAGGTTTGTTAAGTCACCTCTAGGGACCTGCTGTGTTCTAATATTTGATGTGATAGTAGCTTGTCAGCATGAAAAAAGGGAAGAGAGCAGTATGGCCCCCTCTTCAATTTCCCAGAAAACAAAACAATGTGCATAACTCTATTCATGAGAACTGTCAAAAGTATCTGAATTCATTACTGACATAGAAAGCATAAGTTCCAGTTAGATTATCCTGCAACAGCATAATAGCACATTTTTCTAATGGCTACTGAAAGGTTGACTTTTATAGTTGTCTTAGATGTTTTTGAAAAAAATGTTGTATGCTCTACTTGTTGTGAGGTACAGTTTTAAACATATCCATTAATTTAAGCTTGTTAATTGTGCATTTATGTCCTCTATAGCCTTACAATATTTTAGGTATTTCATTTAAAATTATAAATAATAACACACACATATATATAAGTTAATAATATTAACTTATAAGTTATATATAATATTAACTTATAAGTTATATATAATATATTAACTTATAAGTTATATATAATATTAACTTATTGATAAACTAAAATGTGCCAGGCCCCATGCCAGGCCCCAATGCTCTGAGGATTCATTCCTGATCAGTACACAGTTTCTGTCCTCACGGAGCTCATAGCAGATGACAAAAGTCTCAATGAACAAATATATAAGAACTGCAATGTTAATCTGTATTTACTTTGAATGTATATTTTAATTTATGTGTATATTTAATGTATTATTTTAATATTAGTATTTAATATTATTAATATATTATTTTTTCATCTATTATTTTTGACAAAGCAATGTTAAAATCTGCAGTCATGAAGTTATCAAATTCTCCTTTAAAACTGTTCACTTTTGCTTATACTCTCAGGATCCTTTGTTAGGTGCCCCAGTTCAGGATTTTTATAACTTCCTGATGTTGTTTTGAAACTAAGTCGTGTCCAGCTGTTTTGTGACCCTGTGTACTGTAACCCACCAGTCTTCTCTGTCCCTGAGGTNTTATTTTTGACAAAGCAATGTTAAAATCTGCAGTCATGAAGTTATCAAATTCTCCTTTAAAACTGTTCACTTTTGCTTATACTCTCAGGATCCTTTGTTAGGTGCCCCAGTTCAGGATTTTTATAACTTCCTGATGTTGTTTTGAAACTAAGTCGTGTCCAGCTGTTTTGTGACCCTGTGTACTGTAACCCACCAGTCTTCTCTGTCCCTGAGGTTCTCCAGGCAAGAATACTGGAGTGGGTTGCCATTTCCTTCTCCAGGGATCTTCCTGACCCAGGGATCGAACGTGTGTCTCCTGCATTGTTGGCAGGCGAATTGTTTACTGCTGAGCTACCTGGGAAGCCCAACTTCCTGATGAATTGTTTCTTTTATCTCCTGCAGTGTCTAATCTTCACACCCTTCAGTAAAACTTGCATTTTCATCTCCAGAGGTTCCACTTGGGTCTCCTTTCCATCATCTATGTCTCCACTTAACATACTCAATCTTTACCTTCTTGAGTTTATAAAATATAGTTATGATAACTTTTAATGCTCTTATCTTTTAATTCTGTCATCTGTGCTGTTTCTGGGTGTGTGTCTATTGATAGATTATTTTTCTCCTCATTGTGGGTCAGCGTTTCCTGCTTCTTCGCATGCCTAGTAAGTTTTGATTGGTTGCCAGACATTGTGTATTTTATCTTGTTAAATGCTGGATGCTTTGTATGCCTGTAAATATTCCGGTGCTTTGTTCTGAGACACAGTCAAATTATTTGGAATGAGTTTTATCCTCTTAAGGCTTTTTTTTATTTTTAAGCTTTGTTAGGCAGGACCCAAGTAGACCTTAGTCTGAGGCTATTTCCCCACAACTGAGGCAGTACCTTTCTGGTTACTCAAGGCCGTATGAATGACAAGGTTTTCCACTCTGTCTGATGGGAGTCCAGTTCTTCTCAGCCGTTGTCATCTCCCTGGATTGCTCTCTCTGCTCCTTTTGGGTCATTCATTCTCTGGCCGTGGGTGGGTGTATCACACTCACAGGCTGATGAACTCTCAGCTGAAGACTCAGTGGGGATCCTGGGCACATCTCTGGAATGGGCTTTCTCTGTGAGCAGTTTCTCTTCCTGCTGTGTGCCTGAAAATTCCGACAGCTTTGGCTTTCTCAGATTCCCAGAGTTATCTTGTCTACTTGGAGACCCTGTGGGTCTGCTCAGATTCTCCCTGCCTAGCTCTGGCCTAGAAACTCTCCAGCACTTAACTGGAGCAAGCATAGGGTCAGCTAATGTGTTTCACCTCTCAGGGATCAGGGTGCTGTGTGATGTCCAAAGCCTGAAAAACCTTTGTTTCTAGTATTCTGTCCAGTTTTTTAGTTGTTTGGGGCAAAAGAAGGTAGATTCACTTCCTGATACTCCATCTTGGCCAGAAGCTGAGGTCTACTTAATTTTTAGTCATGCTTTTGCTTTAATATCTATTTTTGTCTTCGATTGCCACACTAGCTTTCCTTCCACAAATATTTGCCTGGTGTTTATACTTCTAGCTCTTTACTTTGAGCCTTCTTATACCATTATGTCTCAGGTTTGTCTCTTTAAAAAGAATGTCACAATTGGGCTTTATCTCCTAGTTTGTCCTTTAACAACTGGGTTTAATTGTTTAAATTTATAGACATTAGCAATCTATTTGGATTAATGTCTATTTACATTTTTAAACAAATACTTATTAAATTATTTGTTTTTATTTTTGGCTCTGCTTGGTCGTCATTGCTGCATGAAGTCTTTCTCTAGTTGGGGTGCTCAGGCTTCTCATTGCAGTGGCTTCTCTTGTGAAGCATGGGCCCTGGAGTGCTCAGGCCTCAGTGGTTGCGGCCCACGGGCTCAGTAGTTGTGGTTCTTGGGCTCTAGAGTGTGGGTTCAGTAGGTGGCACGTGCACTAAGTTGTCCCACAATGTGTGGGATCTTCCCGGACCAGGGATTGAACTGGTGTCCCTTGAATTGCTGCAAGGCAGATTCTTAACCACTGGACCCTCCAGGAAAGCCCCTCTAATTCCTTTTTTTGCACTTTTCTTTTATGATGGTTTTTCTTTTTCCTTTTGTTGCTTTTATTATATTAAAAGAGTTTTTTATGCTCCCCTTTTTTATTTTTACAAATTTGAAAGTTATGTATTCTATTTTGCTTTTTAAGAGTTATACTCAGAATTTTAATATGCATTCTTGACATAACAAAGTGCAAATCTAATTGGTACTGTTATCCTCCTGAAGAAAAATACAAGGTCTTGTAATGATTTAATTCCTTTCCCTGTTTCCCACGTTCCATATTACTGTGGGCTAAAATGTATTCCATCTTGTTTTTAAACATCCCCACACAAATGAGTAATTTTGAATAGCTGATGTTTATTAGGCTTAGATTACCCATTTGCTCCCCAGTGTTTCTTGCATCACACTCCTTCAACAGCCATCTTACTGAAGAATGTTCTTCAGGAATTCTTTCCCTGAAGGGTTAGTGAGATGTGAACTCTCTGAGTCTTTGGTTTGTCTAAAAATGTCTTTATTTTATTCTATGCTCAGTGTAGAAACATGATTTTGCTGAATATAGAATTCTAGATTTAAAATTACTTTCCCTTAATATATTGAAGATATTGTTTCATTTTCTTCTGGCATTTGTTATTTGATGAGAAGTCTGTTCTCAGTAATTCTTGTTCTTTTGTAGACCGGCTGTCTTTCCAATCTGGCCAGATTTATTTCTTTGTCTGTATTGTTCTGCAGGTGTGATGATGTTTAGGTGTAGATATGCATTACACAGAATAGTTTATTCTGTTCGAGACAATTTACTACTTCAGTTAGAAAGATGCATTATGTTCAGCACTGTCCTGTACCCTCCTCAGGACCGAGGGATCAAATCTCCTAGATGCTAGGAGCTGGGAGTACTTCCAGAAGACAATGCTTATATATCAGCCTTCTCCAGGAGGTACTCACAGCTGAATAGTGCTGCCTTGCTCACAGGGTTACACCCCTTCCTAAGGGTGGGTTTAGTTGCTAAATCGTGTCCAACTCTCGCAACCCCATGTAGCCCGCCAATCTCCTCTGTCCATGGGATTTCCCAGGCAAGAATACTAGAGAGGGTTGCCTTTTCCTTCTCCAGGGGATCTTCCTGACCCAGGGATCAAATTCAGGTCTCCTGCATTGCAGACAGATTCTTTACCAACTGAGCCATCAGGGAAGGGAAGCTTGCATCCAACGATTGGGATTGGTCGATGCAGGGATACGAAGAGCCAACCCTCTTGTCTCAATGGGGGACAATTCTAAAAGTCCCTCTTAGCATACAGGTTCTAGGGATTAGGAATTGTTGGGGAAGATGGACTTATTTGTTTAGCAACAAAAATATGCATTATTTTAATTCAAATTAAATTGGAAACGACCCATCAACAAAGAATTATGAACATTTTACAGCATTACATTCTTGATACAAAGAACAAAGGAGCTGCATATATGATGGCATGGAAATATGATATATATTAAATAAAAAGCTCGTTCTTAAGTTCGTGTGTTAAGACCATTGGTTCTGCAGATTCTGATCCATCATGTTGACACCCAAGTCAGCATATTGATTCTTTATAGAAAGCTGTCTATATGTACTGAAGAAAAAAAGAAAGAAGAAAAAAAATTCCAAAACAAGTTAATCTGAAATATAGCAACCAATGTATTGTAGTTTATATTTATTAAAGATCATATGAGGCTTGAAAAACACTGAGCTCCTGATCTTCATCCTCAAACCCCAAAGTTCTCTCTTATCTCAGTTAATGATAACTGTTGTTATAAATATTCAGGGGAAAATCCTTGGAGTCATCTTTATGTCCTCTTTTTGTCTGATACTGCAATTTCTATGCAGTTTACCTAAAAATGAACCCAGAGTTGAACCACTTCTTATAATCCTCACTGCTGTCCCCGGTCCAAGTCACCATCACTTCTTGCCTGGATTATTGCAGCAGCCTCATGACTGGTAGGGTTTCAGCCAGTTCTCAACGTGGCAGAGTGACCCCATTAAAGTGTTAGTCAAATCCTTGTCTCCTTCTGCTCAGAACCCACCAGAGTAACTGTTCACTTATTATTCACAGTAAAAAGCAAAGTCCTCACTGTGATTTGCAAGGATTCCTGCGTGATCCAGCTCCCTGTTCCCTCCGAGACTCATCTCCCACTGCGTGCTCTTTCTCACTCCACTCCCCCACACACCCTGTTCCTTGCTGTAATTTAAAAATACCAGGCATGGTTCCCAGTCAGGACCTTTGCTCTGGCTATTTCCTCTGCCTGAAAAGTTCTTCCCCACACATCCCTGTGATTTGCTCTCTTACTTCTTCAGATCTTGAATAAACATCACTTGCTCAGTGAAGTTTTCACAGGTAATTTATCTAAAACGTTAACCCTTCCCTCTTGACATTCCATACCCCTTTCCCTACTTTATTTTCTCCCTTAACCCTTTTTACTTACCTCCTATCTCATATGCTATATATTTGTCCATGGAATTCTCCAAACAAGAATACTGAACTGGGCAGCCATTCCCTTCTCCAGGAGATCTTCCCGACCCAGTGATTGAACCCAGGTCTCCCACAATGCAAGCACAAATTCTTCACTGTCTGAGCCACCAGGGAAGCCCCATTATATTTATTATCTCTCTTCATTATTAAAATGTAAAGTTTATTAGACTAGGCTTTTTTAAAAATCTATTTTGTTAACTGCCATGATCCCAGAGCCTTGAACCAGGTCTGGCATGTATTATGAGCTCAATAAATATTTGGTGAATGAATGAAAGAGTGACTATTTTTTGTTTCTAGAAATGTAACTTGAAAAATCTGTGTGTTCTTATTGAATAGTGTCCTTTTGCTTCTGATTATAGTGATGAATAGCGTGTGCTCTAGAACTAGACTGCTTGGGTTGAAATCCCAGCTCTGCTACACTAATAGCTGTGTGACCATGGGCAATTTCCNTTTTACATTCACACTTGAATAATATCTGAGTATACAGAATTGTAAATTTGTAATCATTTTTATCTCAAAAATTTGGAGATATATTTCTTCTGTTTTCTTGTGTCCAACGTGTTTTCATTGAGAATTCTGATGTCAGTCTTCATAGAAATGTTTTGTAAAATCTTTGGGTGATTTTAAGAAATTTTCTTTTATTATCTATTGTTCTAAAATTTCACTCATATATACTAGACATAGTCCTTTCTTCTTTTTTTAAAAAATTATTTACTTATCTAGCTATCTGTCATCTCTCATTCATCTGACTCTATTCCCAACCTGAAGATTTGTGAATTTTTCCTCTCCTTTATCATTTATGTCTTTTATTTTCTTCTGGAACATGTATAAATAGGTTGGGAGACTCTGGCTCTCTTCTCCATGTTCCTAAACATTTCTTCATACATTCTGTTTTGTACCGCATTCTGGGAGAATCTCTCAGCTATTTCCAGCTCATTCTGCTATTTCCCCCTCTTCTGAATATTTTTATTTTCCAAGAGCTCTCCTTGGTTCTTTTTCATAACTTCCTTTTTGTCTTGTGGATTCAATCATCTCTCTTACCTCGGTGAAGATTTCAATTATATTTTCCTTAAAATCACCTTCTGTGAGTTCTCATAACTGTTTCTTAGATATTTGTCCTGTGTTGTGCTTTATGCTTCTCTTTTATGAAGTACTAGAAATTCTTGGCTCTGTACACATCTTTTCCTTTGAGAGTCTCTATTATTCTGACTATGGGAGGAACTGTTTATTGAAACTTGCTTCCAGCCACTGATGGGGAGATGAGGATGGGCCCATTATCTGGCCTTTTGAGTATGGGGAGTCTCCCACTCCCCGGGTGCTGCCTTGCCTCTTGGCCCCAGGATCTCCCTTCACTGATTAGGAGCACATGCCTCTGCTAACTACTGCACAGCACAGAGTAGGAAGTAGGAGGGGCAGACGATCAGCATCCTCCTACCCAAGTGTACTGGGTTGAGAAGTGTCTCCCCAAATTCATGTTCACCTAGAACCTGTCAGTATGACCATATTTGGAAATAGGGTCCTTACAGATGTAGTCAAGAAAAGATGAAGCCATGCTGGATTAAGGTGGGGCCAACATCCAATTTGACAGTAAGTTGGCCCCCTTGCCAAGAAAAAGAAATTTATCACACAGTCTTTCTGTTTGGTGTCCCTGAAGTTGAAACTCACTGTTCCCTCCTAGCTACATATCAAGTCATAATGAATCAGCTCTTCAAGTCTCAGTTTGCTCATCTAGAAAAGAGAATTTTAATACCTCCTACTGTATAGAGTCATTATGAAGATCAAAATGATAAGGTTGATACAACAGGTTGTATGAATTGAGACATTATATTTTCTGTATGCTAAGTTCCACATAGATTAGCAATAATGATACATAGCAAAAGTAATATATGTTATTCTAACGTTTGGACCAGTAACCCTAATTCTCTTACTATACCTCAAAAGAACAACAACCTACAGAACTATCTCTATGCTTGAAAACCGTTTGTTATAGTAACCCTTATAAAAACTACACAGAGGGAGGTGTTGGGGGACAGGTGAAACAGGGGAAGGGGATTGAGAGGTACAAATTTCCAGCTATAAAATAAATAAGTATAGCATAGGGGATATAGTCACTAATATTGTAATAACTCCGTATGGTGACAGATGTTACTAGACTTACTGTGGTGATCTTTTTATAGTATGTATTGAATAACTATGTTGTCTCCTGAGATTAATATAATATTGTATGTCAATTATATTTCAGTTTTTTTGAAAAAAGACCTGGGCAGTAACCCAAATAGCTAGCAATGGGGGAATCATTATATAAATCTGCCTTTCCCTGCATATATATAATATATATAAATATATAGTTTTTTTTTTTTACTTTACAAGTCTCTCTTGTCAACAAATATATAGTCTCATAAAATTCATAGTATTTTAAAAATCATTTCATTATTTTTATTTAACAAACATTTATGATGCCTAATAAGTATCAGGCATTATTTTAAAAACTTAAAAATATTATGTTTTAAATCATTGATACATATTTTAAATCTTTGTAAAATATTTTACTTTTAACAAAATAGTATTAAAGCTGTTTGATAAAGATTGATTCACTGCAAACTTAATTAATATCCATGTTACTAAAACAAAATTTAACTTCCTATTAATACATGACAAATACTTTAAAATGCATAAGAAAACAATCTGTGATACACCTTTTAAGTAGAATAATTTATTATGCTTAGTTTAGGGACAAAATCTATTTTTAATATAGATCGAAAGAAACTACATTCTCTGCCATTAAAATGGGCAAAAATTGTTTTCATTGCCTAATGCTTAGAATTCTTATATTTTAACTTAAAATATCAATGTTTTATTTTTATAATTTTCAAATTGTATTTCCAAGTGAAGAGATGAGAGAGATTTCAGACTGTAATTAACAGATACTTCTCTACAAATATATTTGGGAATGGGATTTTGGTGTGGCTGATTAGTATTCTGGTAAGTGGATTGCTTCTCTCCACTTTTACTTTTCATTTATTTGATGTGCATAAATCTGCTTTATATTTTGTGTGCTTATTGACATGGCCTAAGGAACCTGGTGGGCTGCTATCTATAGGGTTGCACAGAGTCGGACACGACTGAAGCAACTTAGCAGCAGCAGCAGCAGCAGCAAGGAACCATGATAGTGGGCAATTCTTTTTTTTACTCTTTCTTTTTAAAAATATTTAAATTATGAAACAATGATAATTATGAAAGTATGACCACATTTGCAAGAGACTTGGAAAATACAAAACAAAATTACATACAGTTCCACTACATATTGCAGTTATTTTTTAAGTAGATAAATGAAGACTTTTAGTTGAAGTTTCAATACCAAACTCTCAAAAATTAATAGAATGAATATACAAAAAAGTAGAAGGATGTAGTAGACCTGAAAGGCACCATGAACCAATTCTACATAGTTAAGATTTATACAATTTTCACACAACAGTAGGATACAAATTCTGTTCAAGTTCCCATAGCCTACAAACTAGTAGACACTGGAACATACCCAGGGACATAAAACAAGGTACAAAAATTTCATGGTTTAAAGGTATTAAAGTCATACAGAGACTGTTCTCTTATCACTGAAGAATTATGTTAGAAGATAATATCAAAAGATAATTGAAAATAATCCATGTATTTTCAAGTGCAGTGTGACATTTACCAAGAGAGATCTTTGACTTAGCTACTGAAAGCCTCAGTAAAGCTAGAAGATTGAAAAAAACAGAGGATGATTGCAAAATCGAAAGCATTTAAATGAGAAGTTAGTATCAAAATGAGAAATTAATATCAAATGTGAATTTGGTAATTAAATGTCCACTTTTACATGATAGGTGTATCTAAGAAACCATACAAGGAAAATTAGAAATATTCGTGACAGAATAAAAATGCAACAAGAATTTACTAGAATCTGTTACAGGTAGTTGAAGCTGCTCAATGCAACTAAATACAATATAAAATCTTGAATAAGGTATAAAAACAAATAATGGACACTAGCATAAAATTTTGTGAAATTTGAACAAAATTTATACTTTAATTACTAATACTGTATCATGTTAATTTCCTGTTGTTGTTTTTTTAACAACATAGTTTTGCTTTATATTCTCAGAATTGGATTAGAAGTTTCAAGCCTCACTCAAATTTTTAAAAAAAATNAAAAATTTCATGGTTTAAAGGTATTAAAGTCATACAGAGACTGTTCTCTTATCACTGAAGAATTATGTTAGAAGATAATATCAAAAGATAATTGAAAATAATCCATGTATTTTCAAGTGCAGTGTGACATTTACCAAGAGAGATCTTTGACTTAGCTACTGAAAGCCTCAGTAAAGCTAGAAGATTGAAAAAAACAGAGGATGATTGCAAAATCGAAAGCATTTAAATGAGAAGTTAGTATCAAAATGAGAAATTAATATCAAATGTGAATTTGGTAATTAAATGTCCACTTTTACATGATAGGTGTATCTAAGAAACCATACAAGGAAAATTAGAAATATTCGTGACAGAATAAAAATGCAACAAGAATTTACTAGAATCTGTTACAGGTAGTTGAAGCTGCTCAATGCAACTAAATACAATATAAAATCTTGAATAAGGTTTAAAAACAAATAATGGACACTAGCATAAAATTTTGTGAAATTTGAACAAAATTTATACTTTAATTACTAATACTGTATCATGTTAATTTCCTGTTGTTGTTTTTTTAACAACATAGTTTTGCTTTATATTCTCAGAATTGGATTAGAAGTTTCAAGCCTCACTCAAATTTTTAAAAAAAATCACTAAAATAATAAACTTTCTTCACTTTTAGTGGTAATACTAGATAAAAAATATGTGAAACTATATCAAAGTTTTGAGTGAATATAAATTAGAAATCTAGTATGTGTCAATTGCTAAATTGCTTTTCCCCACTTTTAAAACAGATTTTAAAGTATAATACATATTTTGAAGTTTGAATTCATGTCATTACAATTATAAAATAAAACCAACTTACATATCTGATAAAGACTATCTCAAGGAAAATTTTCAGAATTATAATCTTTTATTGTGGTAAAATACACAGAACATAAAATTTACCATTAATGTCATATAGCACATTCAACTTCACAGTGTTGTGTAACCATCACTACTATCTAACTCTAGGACATTTTTATCACCCCAAAAGAAAACCCCATAACTATTAAGCAGTCATTCCTCATTGCTCCACCTCCCAGTCCCTGGTAACCAATAATCTCTCTGTCTCTATGGAATTGGCTATTCTGGACATTTCAGATATATGAAAGCATATAATATATGGCCTTTTGTGCCTGGTCTTTTACATCTAATGTGATGATTTTAAGGTTTGTCCAAGTTATGTATGTATCAGTACAGAATTATCATTTTAATGCTCTCATTCACTTACCTATATTTTAATAACAGAATTCCTTATTCTTTCTTTTGTCAGTCTTTAATCATTATGAGTATAGACTAAAGAAGGCAATAAGGAATAAAGACTACAATTGTGTAATGGGTTTCTTAAGTGTTAATGCCCATGGTGTTGTATCGACCTGGGTCTTGAGAAATCTGTATGCAGGTCAGGAAGCAACAGTTAGAACTGGACATGGAACAACAGACTGGTTCCAAATAGGAAAAGGTGTACGTCAAGGCTGTATATTGTCACCCTGCTTATTTAACTTATANGTCTGAGTGAACTCTGGGAGATGGTGATGGACAAGGAGGCCTGACGTGCTGCGATTCATGGGGTCGCAAAGAGTCCAACATGACTGAGCAACTGAACTGAACTGAACTGAAGAATTGAGGGACCAGTTCATGACTTCCTCAAATTCTGTCTATGTGACTCACTCAAAACATGCCCAGAGTTCTCTCATGCTGGTCTTTAAAGGAGAAATGTTTTAGTATTATTATTATTTTAATATTTTATTTATTTATTTGGTTGTACCAGGTCTCAGTTGGGGCACCATGGGATCTTTAGTTCTGACATGAGGGATTTAGTTCCCCAGGCAGGGATTGAACCCAGGCCCCCTGCATTGGGAGCATGGAGTTTTAGCCACTGGGCCACCAGGGAATTCCAGGAGAAATGTTTTAAATAACTAATTGAGCTACTTTTTGAAATTCAACAAATGCAATTGCCAACTATGAATGTGGAATAACATTCCATTCTACATTCTGAGGAAATCCCTGGAATAATGTTCATGGATCTTGCAAAGGATAACAGACACTTTATGAGATTCTTATGAGGGAGAATGTATTGCAGCCATTAAACATGCTTATGAAGACAATATATTACAAGAAAAATATTTATGATCTAAAGCCAGAGGGGAAAGCGGGACTCAAAATTATAAGTATGCTATGGAAATGAGAGGAAGACCACTTAAAACTATGTAAAAACACTTTTAGGAAAAAGAGAAAATGGAAATATGCAAAACAATAACAATAACACGAAGAATGGTAGAATTATGGGTACATATTTTTCTTGCCTGAATTTTCCAAAGCTCTGTAATCTGGTTATATTACTTTTATTATTAAACAATTATACGTGAATAAAGGTAATAGCTCACGATCATTGACCTTTAGCAGCTTTCCTCTAAGTCAGCCTTGATTCAGACCATCATAAAAGGACATGCAAACCCACACGTGCTCTGTAGATAGAAATCTTGAAGTTAAATGATTGGAAAATTACACAGGAACTGCTTTCTAATGTTCATTTTGGAAAGATAACTGCCATTGTCTTGCCTTGTAGAGGACAGATCCTTTTAATGAGGTCCTTTTTGTACTTCATTAGTTGAATGACATTTTTAAAAAAAGATTTATTGATGTGGACCATTTTTAAAGTCTTTTTTGAATTTGTTACAATATTGCTCCTGTTTTATGTTTTGGTTTTTTTTGTTTTTCTTTTCTTTTTTTTTTTTTGGCTCCAAGGTATGTGGGATATTAGTTTCCCAACTGGAGATAGAACCTGCATCCCATCCCACTCCCCAACGTGGAAGGGAAAGTTAACCACTGGACCACTAGGAAAGTCCCTGAATGACCTTTTATTAGACCAAATTCTGCTTGCAGTCTACGTCTTAAAAGCACATAGAATGTACCAAGGCCACCTATTATAATGTGCCGGGAAGCACTTTGGCTTGGTTGTTAGGAGGCCTGAATTTGACCCTTAGTTGTGCAGCCTCTGGCAAGTCAACTTCATCTCTGAACTTTATCTCTGCACCATGGGTCCGGGGGTCCTGACTTCTCTGGACCTCCAGATGAGAAGGAAATTNCCTATTATAATGTGCCGGGAAGCACTTTGGCTTGGTTGTTAGGAGGCCTGAATTTGACCCTTAGTTGTGCAGCCTCTGGCAAGTCAACTTCATCTCTGAACTTTATCTCTGCACCATGGGTCCGGGGGTCCTGACTTCTCTGGACCTCCAGATGAGAAGGAAATTCTCAGCTATGTAAATGCTCTCTTACTTCTCATAAGCAGGGACTCAGAAATGTGTCTGACTCCTACTAAAGTAGAAACAGCTGCAGAGCGGGACAGAGAAGAGCGATTACAAAGGATGTAATTGAAAACAAGCAAGAGAGAGAGCCTGGAGGGTGACTCTCAGGAGATATGACTCTAGGCCCAGCTACGCCACTGGCTGAGGTGTGATCCTGAGTTAGTCATTTTCTTAGCCAGGGCCTGGCTTCTTCCTCTGTGAAATAAGGTGACAGGTCTCATGTGCCTCCCAGTTACAAATTCTGTTAATATATGATTCGAGATTATAGAATGAGGGGTGCCTGTTGTAGCTTCACTTGAATCTTACAGGACCTCTTTATTATTCAGGGGCCTCCGCACAATGTTGACTTTTAATCTTTTAATTCATTCTCATGTCATCCATGAAGTAAATCAGAAGAGAAAATCCAGATGAACATTCCCATTTAAGCCAGTTTCTTGAGGCTGATATTTTAACAAACAATAAACTGATGAATCATGAGATGGCTTTGGAAAATATTAGATACTTAAATCTTCGCAACATTTTTCAGGAAATAGGCTGTAAATGGGGGAAGAAAAATGTAAATGTGTTCAAGATGGGGAACTGCCTTAAATAAAAATAACTACATTTTACTTTTAAATTAAAAAAAAAAAAAAACTCCTGAAAGAGTACTTGGGATGAGTACAAACATAGTATCAGGGATTTTTCTTTAGATCCCACAGCCAGTTCTTTATTTGCTAAACAGAGCATTTTGGAAAATTTGCATCACGAATGCAGACCCAGGCAAGTAGGCCAGTTGAGATAGATGTTTCCTCAGCCACTGTCTCAGTTATTTGGTTTTCCTAATGGTCAGCTTTCCCCAAAACCAAACTCACCATCATCAGGAGAAGCTGTGGGATAAAAGTGTAAGGGTGGCAAAATTTGTTTTCTGGTTCAGCATCTGGTTCTCCCTGCTCAGTGTCAACTCTCCAAAGCTCCCTTAAGATACCTGTATTTTTAAAAATTTATTTATTTGGCTGCACCAGGTCTTAGTTGTGACGTGTGGGGTATTGTTCCCTGACCAGGGATCAAACCTGGGCCCTTGCATTGGATGTGCAGAGTCTTAACCATTGGACCACCAGAGGAATCTCTGTATACTTGTATTCTTTCTTCTTCCTTTCTTCCTTCCCTTCTCTCTCTTTCTTTCTTTTTTTTCTGCATATTCAAAATTTTTCACCAGGAGAAATTTTCTATATTTATTATTCTAACCTATAATTGGTTGAGAATATCCTACAATGGGTTATATATTCCCATGTTTGGTAAGCTTATAGGATTCAGAGGCTCAAATAAATGGAATATATTTTCCACGCACAGCCTTGAGGGAATATGGGGTAGTGAGAGAAAGGGGGCATTTATAGGGTCTCTCAATCAGGGTCCATTTGCAAGAGCAGAAACCACTTTGGCTGATTTCAACAACCCTTTAAATAAGGGTATTATGTGCTTACAAAATTGTTTGAAGGATTGTCGGAAGAGCCCCAGGTTGAGCTTCCAAGAATGATGCCTAGAACAGGATGGTGGCCCACAAAGGGAGCTCTGACTTCTGTCAGTACTAGTAAGCTAGAGGGTCAGGAAGTACTGGGACCACGTCGCTCCTGACACCCACAGAGCTGAGAAACAGACCCTGGGACTCTTGCCACTGATGTCTCAGGAGAACCCAACCCACCTCTATTTGCATGTGTGCCAGCAGAAATAACAGAAAACAGCAGAAGCCTGGCCTGCACCTTATTTCTGCCTTCCAAATCCCCAGATGTATTTCCTTGATGGACTGGGAACTCTCGCTGTCAAGGAGTCTAGGAAATACGTAGTCTTTTTTTTTTTAAGTTGAAGAATATTGGAAAAAAAACCAAACATTTATTTGACTGCATTGGGTCTTAGTTGTAGCACTTGGGAGATTCATTATGTCATGTGGGATCTTTCATTGGGGCATGTGGGCTTAGTTGCTCTGTGACATAAGGGATCTCAGTTCCCTGACAAGGGATCAAACCCTTATCCTTTGCAGTCTCTTGCGTTGCAAGATGGATTCTTAACCATTGGACCACTAGAGAAGCCCCTAGTCTGTATTTTTTAGTCTGAAGTATTTAGAGAAGCACAGTTTAAGGGACTTGGAATGGAGCTGAGTGAGCCTAACTGTGATATGTAACATGGGAGAAGGGTGGGGAACAACTTCATTTTCCCCAAGGTGCCTGGAGGTTCTCTCCATACACCAGGCCAGCTATGAACATCATCAAGTGTATAGAAAGAGGCCATATGGAACATAAGACCCTCTGGTAGGGGAGGACTCAGAGTATAAAGTCACCGCTGGCTTCCTAGAGCTTACACAGTCTCACCTGAGAAATGGAAACACAGACTCTCAATCTGGCAGGCCAATTATCTATATATATATATAGACAAATATATATATATATATATATATATATGCCTTTGGAAACAACTGCATTTGAGAGTTTAGTTTGCATTAAAAAAAATCAGCCTTAGATGCCACCCATCTGTAGAGACTTGAGATGTTTCTAACTTACAACATCTACTTGTCATGAGCTTACTCTTCCAAGGAATACTTTCACACGTGCTTTCTCATTTAATTTTCATAGCACATGAATTCAGAATTCCTGGGGTATGAGCTATATAGAATATATATATAAGGCAGTTATTAGTCTTCTTTGAGGGGGCCAGGAGGGACTACCCTTAACATGTGTGAAGATGACTCATGTATCGTTACTAGAGAAAGTGAAAGTTGAAAGATCAGTTCAGTTCAGTCGCTCAGTCATGTCCGACTCTATGCAACCCCATGGACTGCAGCATGCCAGGCTTCCCTGTCCATCACCAACTCCCGGAATTTGCTCAAACTCATGTCCATCAAGTCAGTGATGCCATCCAACCATCCCATCCTCTGTCATCCCCATCTCCTCCTGCCTGCAGTCTTTCCTAGAATCAGGGTCTTTTCGAATGAGTTAGTTCTTTGCATCGGGTGGCCAAAGTATTGGAGTTTCAGCTTCAGCATCAGTCCTTCCAATGAACATTCAAGACTGATTTCCTTGACGATTGACTGGTTTGATCTCGTTGTAGTCCAAGGGACTCTCAAAAGTCTCCAGCACCACAGTTAAAAAGCATCAATTCTTCGGCGCTTAGCTTTCTTTATAGTCCAACTCTCACATCCATACATGACTACTGGAAAAACCAAGTTGAAAGATAGGTGCAACTATTTCCAAAATCAGAATGTGTGGAAATTTAAGTGTATGTCTAACCCATGTGAAGTTGGACCGCTGAATTTTATTTATTTTTTTATATGGAATGCTTGACGAATTTGCGTGTCATCCTTGCGCAGGGGCCATGCTAATCTCTGTATCGTTCCGGTTTTAGTATATGTGCTGCTAAAGCAAGCACGGACCACTGAATTTTAATGGTGTTGCGAAAGAAGTGTTAGGACTTAGTTGTATTGTGTTCTCATGTGCGAACATAGCATGGTGTATTTAACCTATTCCTTATTGATGGGCATGTGGTTGCTTCCGATCTTTTTCTATGTGGACAATGATGCAGTGATGAATTATCCTCTATATCATGTTGTCACTGTGGAGGGAAACACAGAATCTCCAGAAGTGGAAATGTCAGGTCAAAGGGTAAATGTACTTTAATTTCGGAAATATTGTCAATTGGTTTTTATTATGCTGTGTCACTTTAACAAAAAAAATTATTTCTGGCTGTGCTGGGTCTTTGTCGCTGTGTGCAGGCTTTTTCTGGTTGTGATGTGCAAGCTTCTCACTGTGATGGCTTCTTGTGTTGAGGAGCATGGGTTCCAGAGAGTTTGGGCTTCAGAGGCTACAGCTCACAGATTCTGGAGTGTGGGCTCAGTCGATGTGGCCTATGGGCTTAGTTGTCCTGCGACGTGTGGAATCTTTCTGGAGCAGGGATTGAACCTGTGTCGCATGCAGTGGCAGGCGGATTCTAACCACTGGACCACCGAAGAAGCCCCATCATTGGGTCGCTTTTCACTCCTACTGACAATGGTTAAGATTATCTGATTCCCCACAGCCTTGCTGATAGAAACTACTGCTCAGTTTTGGGGGGTTTTCCTAATTTAATAGTTACCCCAGTTTCGTTTCAATTTGCTTTTTTCTTATGAGTTGAAGAAAGTTTCTTTTTACATGTGTAAGGGCTGTTTGTCTTTTTCTATGAACTTTTCAGTTTGTGTACTTTGCTCATTTTTCTTTAAAAAGACTGATCATTTTTGGTCTCTTTGTATTGATGTATTGTAGTTCTCCATGTATTTGGATAATTAACACTTTGTCTAAAGATGCAAATTAAAAAGGTATTTTCCCAATTTATCATTTGTCTTTCAACATTTATTAAGGCATATTTTTCTATGTACTTAAAATTTTTGTATAATAAAAATGACTATTTTTGAATCATAGTAAGCTCATAAAGTTACATGTTTTCTTCTGATAATTTTATAGTTTAATTTTTTATATCAAGATTTTAAAGATAGTTGTGTTTTTCCTAGTACATGATGAGAGACAGATCCAACTTTATTTTTTCCAGGTGATTATTCGGTTGTCTCAACAACATTTATTTGACATTGTTTTCTTGCCACGTTAATTTGAGTTGCCACTTTTTCATATACTAAGTTTTTGTATGTGTTTGGCTCTATTTCTGCACTTAAATTCTACTCCTTTAGCCTGTCTAGTCAAGCAAAATTATAGTGTTTAATTACTGGGACCTATTAACATATTTTAATATTTGTTTGGGATAGCTTCACCACATTGTTCTTCAGTTTTCAAGCTTTTCTGGTTACTCTTGCTTATTTATTTTCTGGAATGAATTTAGAAACAACTTATCTATTTCTCAGGAAAAAATCTATTGGTAATTTTTTAAATATCAGGTTAAATTTATAAACTGACTCAGAGAGAACAGACTTTTTATCATGTTGAATTTTTTTTTTAACCGAAGAATAAGGCAAACATTTCTATTGTTCCATTCTACTTTCATTCCCATAGTAGTGTTTTGACAATTTCCTCATAAAGTTATATATTTCTTTTTTAAAAATCAATCTTTAAAATACTTGCTTATTTATTTTTAGCTGCACTGCATCTCTGTTGCTGCATGTTGGGCTCTCTCTAGTCGCAGCCAGCGGGGCCTACTCTTTGTTACGGTGCTTGGGCTTCTCATCGCAATGGCTTCTCTTTTTGCAGAGCACAGGATCTAGGGCAGTGGGCTCAGCAGTTGCGGCACGTGGGCTTAATTGCTCTGTGGCATGTGGGATGTTTCTGGACCAGGGATTGAACCCGAGTCCCTTCATTGCAGCAAATTTTTAGCCACTGGACCACCATGGAATTCCCAAGATGTCTATTTCTTAAGTTGGTTCTTAAGTGTTTTATCTTTTTGTTGTTGTTCTTGCTATTGCAGATGTGGTTTTCTTGTGCTTTTAAAATTGGTATTGTTTTATGTAAGAAAACTATTTATTGTTGTAGATTAACTTTATGCTTTGCAATTTATTGCATTCTTTTAATATTTGTAGTAGTTTTGGGGCTGATTCTCTTAAATATAAAATTTTATCTTTTGAAAACAGTGACAATTTTGCCATCTCTTAAAATTCTTATACTTTCTTTTGTCTGATTGTAGTTCTTAATATTCTCAGTTCAGTCACTCAGTTGTGTTGGACTCTTTGCAACCCCATGTGACCCCTCTTTGCAGCACACCAGGCCTCCTTGTCCATCATCAACTCCCGGAGTTCACTCAGACTCACGCCCATTGAGTGAGTGATGCCATCCAGCCATCTCATCCTCTGTCGTCCCCTTCTCCTCCTGCCCCCAATCACTCCCAGCATCAGAGTCTTTTCCAATGAGTCAACTCTTCGCATGAGGTGGCCAAAGTACTGGAATTTCAGCTTTAGC
Organism: Neotragus moschatus; assembly: GCA_006410615.1. Taxonomy (NCBI): domain Eukaryota; kingdom Metazoa; phylum Chordata; class Mammalia; order Artiodactyla; family Bovidae; genus Neotragus; species Neotragus moschatus. The sequence continues at coordinate 1,187,023 of SJYA01002804.1, forward strand.
ATCATTCCTTCCAAAGAACACCAGGGCTGATCTCCTTTAGAACGGACTGGTTGGATCTCCCTGCAGTCCAAGGGACTCTCAAGAGTCTTCTCTAACACCACAGTCCAAAAGCATCAATTCTTTGGCGCTCAGCTTTCTTCACAGTCCAACTCTCGCATCCATACATGACTACTGGAAAAACCATAGCCTTGATTAGATGGACCTTAGTTGGCAAAGTAATGTCTCTGCTTTTGAACATGCTATCTAGGTTGGTCATAACTTTCCTTCCAAGGAGTAAGCGTCTTTTAAGTTCATGGCTGTAATCACCATCTGCAGTGATTTTGGAGCCCCAAAAAATAAAGTCTGACACTGTTTCCACTGTTTCCCCATCTATTTCCCATGAAGTGATGGGACCAGATGCCATGATCTTCATTTTCTGAATGTTGAGCTTTAAGCCAACTTTTTCACTCTCCTCTTTCACTTTCATCAAGAGACTCTTTAGTTCCTCTTCACTTTCTGCCATAAGGGTGGTGTCATCTGCATATCTGAGGTGATTGATATTTCTCCAGGCAATCTTGATTCCAGCTTGTGCTTCTTCCAGTCCAGCATTTCTCATGATGTACTCTGCACAGAAGTTAAATAAGCAGGGTGACAATATACAGCTTTGACGTACTCCTTTTCCTAGTTGGAACCAGTCTGTTGTTCCATGTCCAGTTCCAACTGTTGCTTCCTGATCTGCATATAGGTTTCTCAAGAGGCAGATCAGGACAATATTAAATAGCCGTATTGACAAGGGGCATTTTCAGCTTATTTCTTACCTTAGCATGTGTTCTCCATTAAGATTGTTTCTGGTGTCTGGATTAATAAATTATGTTAATCATGTTAAATAAATCATCCATTAATATTTTATGGGATTTTTTATTATTTTTTTAACTTTATTTTCTACTGCAGTATAACTGATTAATAACGTTGTGACAGGTGAACAATGAAGACACTCAGCCATACATATACATGTATCCATTCTCCCCTAAACTCCCATGGTGTGCTTTTAAAAATCAAGAATGGGTTTTTACTTTTTCCCAAATCCCACTGAGATAATTTTTCTCCTTGTTTATATTAATATAAAACTATCACTGATATTAATCCATCTTTTTATTCATGGAATAAACAACCCTTGATTATTATTTTAAATGTATCCCTTGATTTTGCTTGCTAATATTTTATTTGCAAGCTATAAGTTAAATTGCCGGGAGAATTATCAACAACCTCAGTATGCAGATAATACCACTCTAATGGCAGAAAGTGAAGAGCCTTTTGATGAGGGTGAAAAAGAGTGAAAAAGCTGGCTTAAATTCAACAGTAAAAAAACTAAGATCATGCCATCTGATCCCATTACTTCATGGCAAATAAATGGAGGAAAAGTGGAAACAGTGACAGATTTTATTTTCTTGGGCTCCAAAATCACTGCAGATGGTGACTGCTTCCATGAAATTAAAAGACGCTTACTCCTTGGAAGAGAAGCTATGACAAACCTAGAGAGCATATTAAAAAGCAGAGACATCACTTTGCCAACAAAGATCCCTATAGTCGAAGTTATGGTTTTCCAAATAGTCATGTACGGTTGTGAGAGTTCAACCATAAAGAAGATTGAGTGCTGAAGAATTGTTGCTTTCAAACTGTGGTGCTGGATAAGGCTCTTGAGATTCCTTGAGACTGCAAGGAGATCAAACCAGTCAATCCTAAAGGAAATCAACCCTGAATATCCACTGGGAGAACTGATGCTGAAGCTGAAGCTCTAATACTTTGGCCATCTGATGCAAAGAGCTAACTCATTGGAAAAGACCTTGATGCCAGGAAAGATTGAGGGCAGGAGGAGAAGGGGGTGACAGAAGATGAGATGGTCTGATGGCATCACTGTCATCAGATAGTAAAAGACAGGGAAGCCTGGCATGCTGCAGTCCTTGGGATCACAGAGTCAGACATGACTTAGTGTCTGAACCACAACAACGTTTTATTTAATGTTTTTATGTTGATATTTATAAGACTGGTCTATAATTTTCTTTCTTTGTGCAGTCCTTGTCAGGTTTTGATATAAATGTTGTGTTTGCTCTGGAACCATTTATAAATCAATGATCAGATAGAGATTTCTCAGAAAACATGGGCCATGTGAATTTAAGTCATGCACCTAAAGCCTAGCTGTGATTCCATATTTTCTGAAGATGTTTGTATTTTCCCTCCCACCCACCATTAAGACTGAACCAGATAAGTTTTCTTACTGTGCTTTTCTGTATGCTGGATTTTCCTAGCTCCTCTTTGGGTATTTTAGCTTTGTGCATGGGTCTCTTATCCATTTCCCTAACTTTGGAAGGACTTCTGTTCTCTAGACCTTGAGAAGATGTCAAGATAGACACCTGAGGTCATAGAAGATGACTTTAAGGTACCTGGCATTCCACTTAGATCACTCCTTTCATGCATATGACCTGTGTAACTTTTTGTGACTCTCTTGCTGTTGCTGTTGTTGTTGCTCAGCCTCTAATGTGTCTCTTTGTGACCCCATGGACTGCAGCTTGCCAGGCTCCTCTGTCCTTTACTATCTCTGGGAGTTTGCTCAAATTCATGTCCATTGAGTTGGCAATGCTACCTAACTGTCTCATCTAACTCTCTTGCTAACTTATTCTTAAAACTGAATGCAAATCTATTTTGTCCAAAATTTTTACTTGTCTTGCAGAAAGAAGTTTTTAAAACTATCTGGTCTACTATACTGCTAGAAACAGAAATTAGGACCTGCCATATCAAATATATTTTATAATACTAAAACAATTAAAATTGTAGTTTTGGCATAGAAATATGTCACTAGATTAATGAGGCAGAATGGAGACTGTAGAAATAGATCTGTCTCTATATAAGAACTTAGTATATATCCTTACGACATAGCATTTTCAAAATTAAATTCCAGATGGATTGAAGGGCTAAACTTAAAAAAAAAAAGAAGCTATGAAAGTGTTACATAAAAATACAGACAAATGTATATATTTAACTACGGAGAAGGAATGATCCTCTAAATCAAACACACATACACTCACACAAGAAAATATAGGCAAATATTTATAACCCATGGGGTAGAGAAAAATTCTCTAAAGCAAGACATACTTGTGCTTGCACAGAAAGCCTTATAGAAAATTTTGATAAATTTGAGTATTTCAACATCAAAACCAAAATGAAAGAAAAAGTGAGAGGCTAGAAGAAAAGATTTTCATCATATACAGAGTAACAAAAAACTACCATCACAAATATGTTAGCCAGTCAACAAGAAAAATGAAATTAAACAGAAAAATTGTAAAACACTATAAAGAAGCAAAATAAAAGCCCTGTAAAGATATTAAGAGGTATATTGCTTATATAGTTTATCAGGAACATCCAAATCTTAACAATGAGAAACTATTTTGCTAACTATGATATAGTGAAGAATTTCATACCGGTTATATTAAGCACAGGCAAATAAGGAAAAAGTTGATACCCTAATTTCAGTTGTTGAGAATTTGAATTGATACAATCATTTTAGAGGATAATTTAGCAATATCAGAATTCTAAAAATGCACACTCTTTTATGTAAGCACACTACTTACATAGCATACACTCTGAGACTATATACACATGTGACAAAGAGATTCTATAATAATAAAAATTTAAGGTGAACTAAGTGATCTATGGATTGTACATGTGCACAAGAAGACACGTACAATAATGTTAGCTGCATCACTATTTGTAGTAAAAAATGGTAAAAACAACTTAAATGACAATAATGGAGGAATGGATAGATAAAGCATGGTCTTACCATATGATAGACTACTATATAGCAGTTAATAGGAATAAAAACACATATTTATCAATGTGGATGGATATCAAGTGAAATTTGCATGATAAAAGCAAGTTGTAGAGTCATACAGAAAGAAACCATTTTTGTAACAATTTTTAAGCTCACAAAATAATGCTGTATGTTATCAAAGAAAAATGTGGCAGGTGAATTAAAAGGATACACATTAAATATCTGACAGTAGATGTCTATAGTGAAGGAGGAAGAATGGGGGTAAGGGAATGAAAGTCAAAATTGGCCATAACTAAGCTGAAACTCCAGTACTTTGGCCACCTCATGCGAAGAGTTGACTCATTGGAAAAGACTCTGATGCTGGGAGGGATTGGGGGCAGGAGAAGAAGGGGACGACCGAGGATGAGATGGCTGGATGGCATCACTGACTCGATGGACGTGAGTCTGAGTGAACTCTGGGAGTTGGTGATGGACAGGGAGGCCTGGCGTGCTGTGGTTCATGGGGTCACAAAGAGTTGGACATGACTGAGTGACTGAACTGAACTGAAAAATAAATGCAGCTAGAAACTCCAGAAAAAAAAGCAGTAAGAAAGGAAATCTAATGATTACAGCTTCTGCAATGAAAAGTATTTTCACAATAACAATAATGTAAAGAGGGAATTTTTTTTTTTTGCTCTCTCTATACAGGTGTGTGTGAATGATGTATATATGTTACATATGTGAGTATTTAATTTTTGCAAGGATTTTATGTTCTTCATGCCATAGTAATATGTTGTTCACTTAGGTATAAAATAGAACTCCCAAGCAGATAACAGCCTTTATATCCTTGCTCATCTCTGTCTGTCCATCTGTCTCTCTTATATATCTATATATATAAATATATATATATATTTTTTTCAGCTACATAGCAAGTCAAGTTTTTAGAGCCTTCTTATGTAAGGAGTTAAAATGAAGGGAGATAACACAATGCTATATTGAACAGTATTTGACTCTGTAATCATGATGCATTTATTGCCAACAGGAGAGTTTTAATTGATTTTTAGTTGTTTATAACCAACCTTTGGGTAACACTTAGGAGACCTAGGAATAACCTTGATAATGAAATTTTTGAAATGAAGTGTAGAATTGTTGAATGGATTGGTTGCAGAGTTAATATCTTAATTCTATTTAAAAAACATAAAAAGGTGGTTGATGAAACAAAAACTCAAGGTGTTAAGGTATTATCTGTAGTTATTGAACCTGTGCCCCCTGCAATGGAAACATGGAATTCTAACCACTGGACCTCCAGGGAATTGCCTTCAGTAGGTGTTATGAATGTTATTATCTTGGTCTCAATGCTGCTGGGAGAAATTAGGAAAGATTTGGTGCCCAGTCTTGGAGCAATGAATTAGAAGGAAAAGTGGAATCCGTAACTTCTCAATGAAGACGGTTAGCAGTATCAGTCAGCCGAAGAAAGCTGGGTCCAGGAGAGAGGTGAATCACGATGTGGACTATAGAGGAGCTTCTCAAATATGTAGAGGGATGTGTGTGGTTATTTATAGCAAAGAATTTGCTAGGGGCTTGAATCATAATTAGATATAATTATTTGGGTATAAAGAGAATGAATGACAAAGTTTTAAATATGGGTTTTAAATAGATTGGCTTTCAACCCAATTTGTCACCAATCGTTCTCCTTTTTGGGGAATATTTTCCTAGAAAAATTATTCCCTTATTTTACAGAAAGTCACTATCCTCTGTAAACGAATTTCCTGGACAGAATTCATTACCTGGCCAGTGGGAGGAAGGCTTCTTATGTAAGACAGTCTCCTTGTCCACTTAGGTACTGATTTGATTGGAAAAAAAAAAAAAACCCTCCACCATTTGTGTGCAGTTGTGCCTGTTCATGTTCAATGAAAAATTATAGCAAGACAGAGACAGAAATTCTCCTTCCATAGTACCTGCCATTTCACTACATGTAATTGGGCTTCTAAGAAAAAGCTTCATGTATTGGTGATATTATTCTAAGGGACCTTTCTAGAGCAATTATGGAGCTGGAGGTATAGATACTCTGGTCAAATATGAAAGAGAACTTTTAAATTCTGGACAAGACTATCTGAGATATCAACGTATTTCTTGATTCCTAGGGAGTTTATGAATGGAATGGACTGAAACATGTTTTTTATGGTTTAGTTATTCATCTATGTGAAGGAAGAGTACAAAATCAGATACTCTTTCAAGATCCTTTTCTAGTTCTGGGTTTTTACATATTTTAAATTCAAGAGTACAAATAAATTGTAAGCTTTCCATTTTATTTTGCCCCCAAGGCACATAAATAGAGCATGGGAATGGTAAATGGAAAGAAAAATTATAAGCTTGAGTTTTAACTCCTTTTTCCTTAAAATAACAAAGCTATGATTTGCCATATATTCTATATAGCTTTGGAAGATAATTCGTCCTCCATTTATTCCTAAGAATTATTGTATTCAGGAGAAAGGCATGGGGAAGGGTGTTTATAAATAAAATTTTATTCAAGATTGGCAGTCCTTGTAAATAGACAACAAATGAGAACCGACCATATAGCACAGGGAACTTTACTCAGTGCTCTGTAGTGACGTAAATGGGAAGGAAATCTAGAAGAGGGGATGTATACATATGTGTGGCTGATTAGCTTTTTGTTGTAAAGCACAAATTAACACAACATTGTAAAGCAGCTATACTCCAGTTTAAAAAAAAGAGGGCTGGCAGCCATCGATGTTCTAGGAAATAATAATAGGGCAATAACTCCTTATTGCCAAATTCATATTTAAATTGAAGAAAGTAGGGAAAACCACTAGTCCATTCAGGTATGACCTAAATCATTCCCTAACGATTATACAGTGGAAGTGAGAAACAGATTCAAGGGACTAGATCTGATAGACAGCGTGCCTGAAGAACTATGGACAGTGGTTCATGCCATTGTACAGGAGGCAGGGATCAAGACCATCCCCATGGAAAAGAAATGCAAAAAGGCAAAATGGTTGTCTGTGGAGGCCTTACAAATAGCTGTGAAAAGAAGAGAAGCAAAAGGTGTACTGTTCTCCATAGTGGTTGTATCAGTTTGCATTCCCACTAACAGTATGGGTGGGCTCCCTTTTCTCCACACCCTCTCCAGCATTTATTCTTTGTAGACTTTTGGTGATGGCCATTCTGACCAGTGTGAAATGAAACTTCATTGTGGTTTTGTTTTGCATTTCTCTAATAATGAGCAATAGTGAGCATCGTGTAATACCTGGAATGACTTTTATTTCTTGACCAAGTTCTGATTGACATATTGGATAACATGGTTCAAAACTTCTAGAGTACTTCTTCCTGCTAAGTGACTGGGGTCCATATCATAGATCACAGATGACCTCTTTATCAGAAGGTCAAATAAATGAAAGAAGATGGGACTTCAGAGAACTGGACATGCATAGAAATGCCTTGTTTCTCCTTTGCCTGAAATGGAGCAAAATTAACCAGATGAAATTAAGCCCATGAAAACATCTTTTATATTAAACCCATGAAAACATCTTTTATATTAAACCCATGAAAACATCACCCATATTAAAGGGTGAACTTGTCTCCTTCTCTGTTACCTAATAATGCCTTCTCCCTTTCTCCCCACTATCTCTTCTATTTCTTAAATGACTTCATCTGTAAGGATAAAAAACTATGCAGTGGAAACAACATCAACTTTTGAAATTGGAGCATAAGATTAATGGGCATGATTTGAAAAACAGAAATTGTAATATTAATGAGGATGAAAAACTGTTAAAATGAGTCAGAAAGAAAATAGCACCTGAGGAAGACTTACAAATAGCTGTGAAAAGAAGAGTTGTGAAAAACAAAGAAGAAAAGGAAGATATACCCATTTGAATGCAGAGTTCCTGAGGATAGTAAGGAGAGATAAGAAAGCCTTCCTCAGTGATCAATGCAAAAAAATAGAGGAAAATAATAGAATGGGAAAGACAAGAAATCTCTTCAAGAAAATTAGAGATACCAAGGGAACATTTCATGAAAAGATGAGCACAATAAAGGACAGAAATGGTCTGGACCTAACAGAAGCAGAAGATATTAAGAAGAGGTGGCAAGAATANATTGGGGGCAGGAGGAGAAGGGGACAACAGAGGATGAGATGGCTGGATGGCATCACTGACTCAACGGACTTGAGTTTGGGTAGACTCCAGGAGTTGGTGATGGACAGGGAGGCCTGGCATGCTGCAGTCCATGGGATCACAAAGAGTCGGGCAGGACTGAGTGACTGAACTGAACTGAACTGTTCAGAATTTATCATGTACTGTGTCAGGCACTGCTGGTGATGCAATAATTAAAAAGCTGATCTGCTCGTAAGAAGCTGGATGAGAGAAGAAGTAAATTTGACTGTAGTGAACAACAATGACTGAAACATAGAAAGATTGATCCTTTTCCAGAAAAGAAGTCTAGGGAGATAAGCCAGGCTTGGACTAGTGATTTCACAGTCTTTGGACTCTGGCCTCCTTCTAACTTTCTGTTTCATCATCCTTAACTGGTGGTGTCCATAATGAAGGTCACTGTATGATCCAAGATCACTTTCTCTTTTTTTAACTTTTTATTGGAGTATAGTTGATTAACAATGTTGTGATAGTTTCAGGTGGACAGCAAAGGGATTCAGCCATACTGATACATGTATCCATTCTCCCCCAAACTCCCTTCCCATCCAGATTGCCATATAACATTTAACAGACTTCTCTGTGTTATACAGTAGGTTCTGGTTGGTTGTCCATTTTAAATATAACAGTGTGTACATATCCATCCCAAACTCCCTAACTATCCCTTCTCCCAGCAACTGTAAGTTCCTTCTCTGGTCTGGGAGTCTCCTTTTGTTTTGTAAATAAGTTCATTTGTATCATTTCTTTTTAGATTCCACATATAAGAGATGTCATACAATATTTCTCCTTCTCTCTCCGACTTACTTCACTCAGTACAACAATCTCTAGGTCGTTCCATATTGCTGCAAATTACATTATTCAAGATGGCTTTCTTAGCTCTAGCCATCCCCTCNGAGTCTCCTTTTGTTTTGTAAATAAGTTCATTTGTATCATTTCTTTTTAGATTCCACATATAAGAGATGTCATACAATATTTCTCCTTCTCTCTCCGACTTACTTCACTCAGTACAACAATCTCTAGGTCGTTCCATATTGCTGCAAATTACATTATTCAAGATGGCTTTCTTAGCTCTAGCCATCCCCTCTTCACCCCAGGCAGCAGGAAGGTGGAAGGAGGAAAGGACAAAATGTTCAGCCTCCCATCTGAATTTGTTCTCCTTTATCTGTCTTCCTGTAAGTTCCAGAAAACTGTTCCCTTTATAGCTCATTCATCAGAATTTAGTCACATGACCATACTTTACCATGTAAAGGGAGGCTGGAGAGGGTAATTTCTTAAAAAAAATTATTTATTTTTATTTTTTGGAAGTACTAGGTCTTCATTGCTGCGTGAGGGCTTTCTCTAGTCGTGGAGAGAAGGGGCTATTCTCTATGGTGCATGGGCTTCTCATTGTGGTGGCTTCTCTTGCTGAGGAGCACAGGCTCTAGAGTGCGTGGGCTTCATCAGTTGTGGCTCACAGGCTGAGTTGCCCTGTGGTATGTCTTCCTGGATCAGGAGTGGAACCTGTAGCCCCTACATTGCCAGGTGGATTCTTAAACCCTGCACTGCCAGGAAAGCCCCAGAGACCAATTTCTATTAGAAAGTTTTACTCTAATAGAGGGTGTCAATGTACCTCTATTACTGAAAAGTAGGGTATTGAATGGATATTGGGTGGCAATTGACAATTTCTGCTGTAGGAAGTTAAAATCTACTTAGGGAAATAAGAAACTGTAGGCTTGAAAAGACAATGAATAGTCTACTGGGAAGGACCAAGCCATGGGTTGCCAAAATTTGGAGGAGGAAGAATAGGCGTCAAGGCTTCTTGGAAGAATTGAGATTTGAACTCCCCTTTGAAGATAAGAAGGATTCAATAGGCACAAAAGCTTGGGAGGGCACCCCAGCAGGAGGCATTGACCTGAGCAGAAGCCTAGAAGCTGGACAATGCAGATCAGCCTCGGGGCAGGAGCAACAGAGACCAAATGTTAAGCTTCGATGTAATGGAGTCTTTGGCTGAAAAAGGAAGGAACAGGACTGACTATTTTTTAATTCCTTAAGGCAAAAGTTCCAAGACCACTTAGCCAGGACGAAACATGACTACTGAATATGCTTCCCTGTTACTGGAATTGACAATCCTGTATGCCATAAACAGCTCATGCCAGCAGAAGCGATTGCATTATTTACTCCAGTGAGTTCCCCTAGCTTTTGAATTGTCCAAAATAACACATGGAGTGTAACCAGTGAATGAATATATCACAGCAGCAATCAAAATAAACACATGGGATGCCTGAGACCATAGCCAAAGGCTGATATTCATTAAATAGGGGAAGGAAAAAACCCGACAAATAGAAGGTTCTGGGTCTCTTTCCTAAATATTAATTGTTTATTTCACAATTCTCCTCTACTCCAAACAGACCTTAAACCGCCTCTTCTTAATATGCTCCCATAAAGGATTATAAACTAGAAAGAAGGTTGGTTTAAACAAAAGTAATCAGAAAGTAAGCAATCTTCTTCTTTCTCTCTGGCTTGAAGCTTGTTTTGTCTGTTAAAGAACTTCAGCGCACAGACCTCAAGGTCAAACAGAGGTCACTCTTCTGCTTTTTGAGGTATGGGCGCTTTCATGTTATTTGCTCATTTTTATTGCTGAGAATAACCATCCATTTGCCCACATAACCAAGGCCTTCCCTACACAAAGACTTGAAAGTAGGCTCTGGCGGGGGGGTGGTTAATCCCATTCAACACAACGCAAACAACTTCAAATCTCATTAAATGTTGGACTTTAGAGCAAGAATACAAATATTTCCAATTTAGAAAAGGAAGATAGAAATGTGACACAGAAGTATTCTAATCATTTAGTAGAGTAAAATCGTACCAACATGATCCTAAAACTGTCAACTTGGTGGAGAAGAGCATAAAACTCCATTAATAATACAACAGTAATGCTTACTTTTTCACATCAGGAAAATTCCATTATAACAAACAGCCCGAGGCTTTTAAATTGCTTTTGTTCTAGATCAGTGGAATATTGTTATGAAGAATATATTGCTAGCGATGATAGTTTAGATCTGAGGATGAAACCTAGCTGATTTTTATAGTGTGAACCAGCAGAGATGGTGGTGATTGCACACGGGACTGTGTGTGAATAATCTCCTTTGTGCAAATTTTTAAAAGGTAAACCCTTGGGACTTCCCTGGTGGCCCAGTGGTTAAGACTCAGCCCTTCCAATGTAGCAGACATGGGATAGATCTCTGGTTGAGGAACTAAGATCCACATGCCCTGAGTCATGGTCACAAATAAATAAAAAGTAGACCCTTCACATGGGCACACAGCTTAGTGAAGAGACTGCTGGCTGGAATTCAACTCCATTTGCCCCTTCAGCTAGGGCACAGCTAAACAACCCCCTGCAGAGGTCCTAGTGGCAGTAGATAGTTCTTTTAAGACCTATTTATAAGGTGATCCTCTGAAATTATTTTCCTTAAGTCTACTCTGGGATCAGTTCAGTTTAGTTCAGTTGCTCAGTCGTGTCCGACTCTTTGTGACCCCATGAATCGCAGCACGCCAGGCCTCCCTGTCCATCACCAACTCCCAGAGTTCACTCAGACTCACACCTATCGAGTCAGTGATGCCATCCAGCCATCTCATCCTCTGTCGTCTCCTTCTCCTCCTGCCCCCAATCCCTCCCAGCATCAGGGTCTTTTCCAAAGAGTCAACTCTTCGCATAGACCTCACTATATACTTCCTTTTTAGTTATAAGATCCTCTCGGATAGAATTTCCCATTTAAAAATTTGGACCAATTTTTTTTTTTCCCCCCCACTGGTTTTGGAAGTCTTTTAGATTCATCATCCTACAGGGGTCTTGTAGTTCTCCCAGTTATCAACTGTGGCATCTTGGGGTAAGTTAGGATATTTTTTTCACTCTCTTAGCCTAACTTTCCTTATTAAGGAACTATTAGTTCACTGGTTCTCAATAAACATTTCGGAAGGTCCTTTTTCAATACCAAAATGAAATTCATAGGTAATATCATTCTACACTGAGAAGTTTTAAATAATTATAATGTCCACATATAAAGGAGAAAGAAAAGAAGAGCTGTTTATCATAAAGCTATATAAAATGCGTAGGCTTAACTATAATACAAAATATAATAAAGTTGTCAGATGCTGAATAAGACAAAGTTAGAATCTTCTCTCAGTTTAAACTGTAGTCTACATTCCTGGAAAAATCAGTGTAAACCCACGACAGTACACTTTGTGATTGTGTGGAAAACAAAGTTAGGTGCTAGGTTTGATCATTGGAACAGGCTTTCCACCCATATAAAGGGGCTTTTGAAAGTGGTTTGGAGTGTCCATGGAAACTGTTTGTTGGGTGGGACTGTGTCATATGTGGAAGGAGGTATAGCACCCCTGGTCCTAATCTACTAATGCCAGTGATACCAGTCCCCTAATCATTGTGATAATAAAAAATCCCCCCAGATTTCCACAACACACCTGACTAGGGATTTTCTTCTCTCATTGACAATCACTGGGTTAACTAGTTTTGAGTCCAAGAAGGCTGAAAAAACTCAGGACCAGAAAAGTCCTTCCTCGATGAAGAGCATAACTACAACTCCACTTTCCTTCAGCCTCTCCTAGGGACTCCAGCTCTAGGGGGAAGGAAATACAGCTGATGTGACAATTAGCCAGCACCAGCCCTGGAAAGGACCTTAAGGATGGCAAATGATACCTCTACCTTCTCACTCCATCTTCTCCCATCTGGCAGGGATTTTCCACTTTCTCTTCCCTTTCAAGCTAGTCTACTCTTTCAGAAGTATAGATGAGGACTTCCCTTGTGGTTAAGAATCTGTCTGCCAAGGTAGGGGACATGGGTTTAATCCCTAGTCCGGGAAGATCCTACATGCCACCGGGCAACTGAGCCCAAGTGCCACGATTACTGAGCTCACGTGCTGCAACTACTGAAGACCGTGGGCCCTAGAGCCCATCCTCTGCAATAAGAGAACTCACTGCAAAGAGAAGCCCGCACACTGCAACAAAGAATGGCCCCTGCTCCCACAGCTAGAGAAAGCCTGCAAGAAGCAACTAAGACCCATGCAGCCAAAAATTAATTTTTAAAAAAAGTACAGATGATGTTAGGGACTTATATCTTTCATGTAAATATGTGTTAATTGTACATCTCTCAAATCCAAATGGCTTATGAGAATATGGAAAGATGCTGAACCTCACTAGAAATTAAGGTAGTGAGAATTTTATAATAAAAATGAAATATTATTTCATACTCATCAGGTTGGCAAAAATCTAAAACTTCAACAATATCAGATGTTGGAAAAGAGTATTGAAATTTGTATAGCCACTTTGGGGAGCAATTTGATTTTATCTATTAAGATTGGAAATGCTCTGATTCCTACATCCCACAAAATCGATTCTTTGGTCTGTACCTTAGAGAAACACAATATGATTGCACCAGAAGATATATATGTTTGTGGCAGCATTACTTTTAATAGTGAAAAACTAAATCAACTGGAGACATTTAAATGTCATTAATAAAAGATCAGATTCATATATCATCAAGTATTCATAGAAGGGAATATTATACAGCAATTACAATGATGAATCACAGCTTTGGGTCTGCACAGTGATAAATCTTAAAAACAATTCAGGAAAGCTAATTGCAGGGTATGTAGAGTGTGGCACCATTTAAATAGTTTAAAAACCTGCAAAATAGGGCCATATATTGTTTACAGATACATGAATATGTAGTTAAAGCATAAAACATGTACAAGAATGATTAATGATTCATGATCTTGGTTATTTCTGAAGGAGAAAGAAGAGTGAGATTGGAAAGAGGACGTGCAGAAAGCTCTCAGTTGAATCTGCAATGCTTTTGTTTTCCAAAAAAATATCTGAAGGAAATGTGGCCAACTGTTAAGGTTTAATTTGCTATAGATAGTGCTGGATATACTGGGTACTCATTATATCTTTTACATATTTTGATGAGAAATATACCATAATAAAAATAATGTTAACAAGTGATGCATCTCTAGGGGTGTTCGTATTCTTGATTTAGCAAATTTTTTCTGACCTTCTGGGACAGAGAACTCAATAATGAACAAGATACACCGCCCCCCCCATCTTAGACTGTGATTCTCTAACTTTATTGTGCATCAGAATCACCTGGAAGGCTTGTTAAAACACACACTGCTGGGCCCACCCCCAGGGTTTCTAATTCAGTAGGTCTAGGATGGGCCTTGAGAATTTGCATTTCTAGCAAGTTCCCAGATGATGTTGCGGGTTTGGGGACCTCATGTGTCCTGACATTGTTTGAATACTATCGCAAGAGGACTTTATTCCTGCTATAAGAATTCCAAGAAGTGACAGGATAAGTATTTTCTGGACCACATGCTTGGCCAAGTCTCTAAAGGCACAGTTACGCTACCTGCTCTGGGTCACAAGCGACGCATCATCTTCTTGGGTTCTCGAGAAATGTCACTGCATTCCTGTAACCCCATCTTACTTGTGGCTGTGTATACTTCAATTTATTCCATTAAAATTTTAGCTCCTCTATACATCTTATTCAGAGAAGGCAATGGCACCCCACTCCAGTACTCTTGCCTGGAAAATCCCATGGACGGAGGAGCCTGGTGGGCTCCAGTCCATGGGGTCGCGAAGAGTCGGACACGACTGAGCGACTTCATTTTCACTTTTCACTTTCATACACTGGAGAAGGAAATGGCAACCCACTCCAGTGTTCTTGCCTGGAGAATTCAAGGGATGGGGGAGCCTGGTGGGCTGCCGTCTATGGGGTCTCACAGAGTCAGACACGACTGAAGAGACTTATTATACATCTTGTTGAACTCCGGGAGTTGGTGCTGGACAGGGAGGCCTGGCATGCTGCGATTCATGGGCTCGCAAAGAGTCGGACACGACTGAGCGACTGAACTGAACTGAACTTATACAAAATACCAGTAGTAGTTACTCTCCAATATTGGAATTATGGTTAATTTTTAAATCTTTTTTGCTTGTCTGCATCATCTAACATTTCCATAATGAACATTTCCATCATGGACAAGTAGTAATTACATAATAAGGATATTAAATTAAAATAAATATATATCAAATTGTGTTAGGCTCTGTGATGTAGGCAGAGCTTCTAAGAAGTAATACAGATATAGACTTGCTTTCAAGAGGTTTATGATCTTGTTCATACATACATTGGAAAAACATTTCATAATAAGACAAGGTATTCAGGAAACAGTGTTCACTGAGAACTAAAAGTATAGTTGGCAAGCACTTTGGAAGGAAAAATTGACTAGGTTGAGTGAACCTAGAAGAAGTGTTTGGGCCCAGCCTTGGATGATAAACATGCCAGAGCCTAAGCAGAGGACAAGGAGGGATTCAAGGGTCTTTGCAAATCCCCAGGCTATATACAGGTACTCAGTGAACACTGTGAAGAATTGAACACTTACTGAATTCATACAGCAACTGCACTCTGGCATGAGTACACATGCAGCCACATAATAGTGGCTCATACCCAAGACACATAAACTGAAACCAAAATTAATTTCATTGTGGGTTCATGAGAAGTCAGGTATGGGAGAAAATGTCTTTTTCTTCTTTTACATGATTTCTGCCTTGATGACTACATCCCCAAAGTGCGTCTGTGAATTTGTAAAGAAAGACCCATATGGACTGGACACACCCCTTCCTGGGTGTGTTCTCCTCCCCTTTTGCTCTGAATTGAGATTGAGGAGTTCGTCATGGATTATTGTTCTTCTAGTTTCTCTGTTCAAAACCATACTTACCCTAAAGGAATGTCTCTTCTTTATATTTGGGTTGTTTATATTTTTCTCTGTGTTAAAAAAGCCTGCACCACATCTACTTTATCCGTTCATCTGTTGTTGGGCATTTAGCTTGTTTCCATGTCCTGGCTACTGTAAACAGTGCTGCAGTGCCAACTGGGGTGCAAACAGATAGCTACTGGGAATCTGCTGTATAGTACAGGGAACTCAATTCGGTGCTCTGTGATGACCTAAAGCATGGGAGTGGGGAGAAGTTCCAAAAGAGAAGGGGTATATGGATATCATATATATATCATGATGCATGTATCACTCTGTTGTACGTCATAAACTAACCCAACATTGTTAAACAATTATACTCCAATAAAAATAAAGTCTTCCCAGGTGGAACAGTGGTAAAGAATCCATCTAACAATATAGGAGGCACAGGAGATGCAGGTTTGATTCCTGGGTGGGAAAGATCCCCTAGGAGTAGGAAACTGCAACCCACTCCAGTATTCTTGCCTGGAAAATCCCATGTACATTGGAGCCTAGTGAGCTAGTGTCCAAGGGGCTGCACAGAATTGGACACAACTGAGCACACACACACAAACACAAAAATAAAATAAAACAGACCAAACAAAAAAGCCTGAAAGCACCTACTTTTGGACAAGATAAAACAACAGGATCCAAATCTATCCTCTGCCTTTAACAACTACAAAAGCAGATTAAAGTATATGAAAAAATAAGTGCTGGGGTACAAGGAGGTCCTGGACAGAGGAGGTACGTGAGGAAACTTTTGAGGGTGATGAATATATTCACTATCTTGATTATACTGATGCTTTTATAAAACTTAGACTGTATACTTCAAATACAAGTTTATGTCAATTTTATCTAAATAAAACTGTTTAAAAAGTACTGGAAAGAAAAAAAAAAGAAAAAAAACCCCAGCCTGGAAGCACAGGTCCATAAAACAAACAAACAAACAAAACAATAAAACCTCCTATGCTATTCCTTGGGTNATAAAACTTAGATTGTATACTTCAAATACAAGTTTATGTCAATTTTATCTAAATAAAACTGTTTAAAAAGTACTGGAAAGAAAAAAAAAAGAAAAAAAACCCCAGCCTGGAAGCACAGGTCCATAAAACAAACAAACAAACAAAACAATAAAACCTCCTATGCTATTCCTTGGGTAGTTTCTTTTAGAAAAATTTAAAAATTACTGTTAAGCAGAGGTGAAAAATACTCCTATGCTATTTAATTGAATAATCTCTTCTCTTTTGATAAGATCTGTTAAGAACTGGGATGCTAATAAAGTTAAAGCTCCTGGACGTTCACTTGTAGAGTTCTTTCCAAAGTTCTATAGCTAATTTTCTGTTCGTAACTGTGTTTTCTTTTTTTAAGAGGCCCAAAATTGTATTGTATAATATAAGATTCAGGCTCCATGAAACCTGGAGGCAACTCTACTTTATTTTTCCCCACACCATGCAGCTTGTGAGATCTTAGTTCCTCCACCAGGGACTGAATCTGTCCCCGGGCAGTGAAAGTACAGAGTCCTAACGACTGGGCAGACAGGGAATTCCCCAACCTTACTTTAAAAAAAAAGAAAAAAGATTTTATTATAGAGCAACATCCAGACTCCAGATTCAGCTGCCGAAGAGACTGTGTTATGACCGTGTTATGCTGCGGGTACTTGGGGGCACAGCAGGCATCCATGGCTTCCTTCCCTTCTCTTTGGAGTGGGGATGGTAATGGTGGGCAGGAGTTCTTAAGGGTCCCTCTTACCACTTGAGTCTCAAGGCAGGATGATCTTCACTTTGATGCCCAGCACACCCTGTCTGAGCAGCATATGGCGCCAGCTGGTGTCTGCATAGGAGTTAACAGGGTCTCCACTGTGGATCATCAGTCCATCCATAACTTCATGGATTTAACCCTCTGTCCTCAGTTTCCCAGGCACTACAACCTAGCAGCCTTGGCCCCATTCTTCATGATGACCCATAGCACACTCCAACAAGCCCTCCTAGAAGTATGTGCTGCAGACTCCGCTGGGGCAATGGCTCACGAAGCTCTCCTGTCTTCCTTTCCCCCATAAGTTCTACCTGGCCCTCAGGGAAGTGAAACATCTTCTGAAGCACAGCAGTTAATTCCTGAATCCGCTGGCCCTTCTCACCAATAACATTCTGTGTCCAGGGGACCAAGATAATGATTTCTGTCCTGGTTGGTTGAAGTTGGACTTCACCAGAGGTGTCATCTTTGGCCGGTACCCAAGTGAGAGGCTTGTTCAGTTCAGCCTTGAGGATGCCATCAGAGACCTCTTGGACACTGGCACTGCCATCTTGCCACCTGGTGCCATCTTAAGGAATGACCCAGTGCTGCTGTTAAATGACCTAAAGAATGTAATGTGAGGAAATTGGTCCCATTGCTATTGCAAATGGAACATAAACAGGCAAAGAATTTTAGGACTATGGTGGTCTAGAGCATCATTCTCTCCTGGGATAAGCCTCTGTGAACTTGGTAACAGCCGCTGAGGAGCTGTGAATAATATTTCAGACCTCTTCATTTGCTTTCTCATCAACTGGTTGATCTAGAGGGACCCAAGTGTGGCGGAGAAAAAAATGACCCAATAAATGTAATTTGGCTTCAGCAGCTTCAGAATGCCAGTTTCTGCCACCCTCAATGGCACTCAAGAACTGAGCAAGTAAAGTAGGCTTTGCCTTGGGTGCTCTTTGTGACCCTGCATTGGAGAATTTTGGTTCTAATCCCTTCAGAGTGGGTGTCCTGAAATGATCATGGAAATAGGATCTTTTACTACATTTTGGGCCACATTTCACACTGTTCTTTAGTAAAATATCCCTGCTCTTCTCTGTGAACCACACCCCACTTTTCCCTCAGTACAAGCTTGGTGCCTTCTTCCTGGAATTGCCTTTGGATATCTATCTAGTGCTGAGTGAAATCGTCTTCCCTCAACACCACCACGTAAGATATGACTGTTCTTGAAGCTTTTAGGAGTTTAGACCTCGACTCCTCTAACCATGTGATCTTGGGTAAGTGATAATTTTTCGGAGCAGAGAGTCCCCAAATAATAATTCATTTTCCACACTCCTATGTGTTAATTTTATAAGTAAAATATTTTATGATGTCTATAACAATTCCTACTGATGGCCCAGAGTTGGCATGAAACTTAACTAAGATAACATATGTAAATATCTTTCCTAAGCTAAAAATGCTGTACAAACATAAAGTACCGGCACAGAAGATGTTTCAAATATTTAATGACCGGTAGGTGCTGGCCTTAACCAATCAGAATAGTCTTCAATCACAGCACTGAGCACAGTCCGGTAGATTTCCTAATGGGCCAAACATTAACTCTTTAGTCACTAAATTAAAGGAAGGTTTGCTGTTTCCTGAAAGAGAAGCTGAGGTAATAGCAGTCTAATGGAAGGCGACTTGGGGAGGTAGCAACTATATTCTTTCTCAGATTCTTTTCCCTTATAGGTTTACAGGATACTGAATATAGTTCCCTGTGCTATCGAGTAGGTCCTTGTTGGTTATCTATTTTAGGTATAGTAGTGTATGTATGTTAATGCCAGCCTCCTAATTCACCCCTCCTCTCTTTCCTTTTGGTAGCCATAGATTTGTTTTCTATGTCTGTGAGTCTCTTTCTGTTTTATAAATATGTTCATGTCTATCTTTTTTTAAGATGCCACATATAAGCAATGCCATATGATATTTGTCTTTCTCTGCCTTACTTAGTTCACTTATTATGATAATCTCTAGGTTCATCCTTGTTGCTGCAAATGACATTATTTCATTCTTTCTTATGACTGAGTATTCCACATTTCTGTATTCATTAATTTGTCAATGGTTATCTAGGTGTTTCTGTGTCTTGGCTATTGTAAATAATGCTGCAATGAACATTGGGATGCAGGCATCTTATAAAATATTTTTGAACAAAAATGAAGCACAACACATAAAATTTTGTGGGATGAAGTTAAATCAGTTTTTAAGGGGAAATTTATAGCATTACAAATTAGCTTATATTAGAAAAGAAGAAAGGTCTTAAATCAACAGACTAAGCATCCATCTTAAGAAACCAAGAAAAGCAAAGTAAGCCAAATGATGGTGGAAGGAAGGAAATAATAAAAAGAGGGGAAAAAGTCACTTAAAACTGAAAAATGATAAAGAAAATCAGTAAAATCAAAAGCTGATTCTTTGAAAAGATCAATGAAATAAAAGTACCCATTTCTTTCTTCAGAAAAAAGTACTATTAATAACAATTAAAAATAGAAAAGACACAAATTACCGATGTCATTAAAGACTTCAGAGATGTTTTTAAAAAAGTACTCTAAACAACCCTATGCACATAAATTCAATAACTTAGATGAAACGGACCTATTCCTTAAAAGCCACAAAATTTCAAAACTCACCCAAAGAAGAAATAGGTAACATATGTATTAAAGAAATGAATCCACAGGTAAAAACCTTAAAAACAAACTTCCAGGCCCAGTGGCTTCACTGGTAAATTCTATCAAACTTTAAAAAAACAAATAGCACTATTTCTATACAATTTCTTCTAGCAAACAGAAGGGAAAGGAAAGGAACACTTCCCAACCTATTTTATGAGGCTAGAATTGCCTTGATACCAAAAAAAACTAGACAAAGACAGTACAAGGAAAGAAAATTATAGACCACCATCCCTCATGAACAGTACACAAAAATCTTGAAACAGCAACAACAACAAAAAAAACAACTAGAAAATCAAATCTAGCGATATATACAAAGACTACTACTCCATGACCAAGTGGGATTTATCCTAGACATGCATGACTGGCTCCAAATATAAAAATCAATCAGTGTAACTCACCATATTAAAAAAACTAAAAGGAAAAATGACACTAATATATCCAACAATGCAGAAAAAGCATTTGAAGTCATCCAGCATCCATTCATGATAAAAACTCTCAGCGATATAGAAATAGAAGGAAATTTCCTTAATTTGATAAAGACCCTCTACAAAATACCTACAGTTAATGTAATGTTTAATGGTGAAATACTGAATGCTTTCCCCTAATATCAGGAACAAAGCAAAGATGTCCTCTCATCACTCCTATTCAATGTAATACAGGAAGTCCTAGTCAGTGCAATAAGTCAGAGAAAGAAAGTAGCAATAAAAGGCATACAAAAGCATATGAAAGAAAATATGGCCTTTCCGGCAGTGACGACCTCTCCACGAGAACGTGACTTTTGCAAAAGATCACCTTCATCCTCTCCAGAAGCGGAGAAGAGGAAACACAAGAAGAAGCGCCTGATGCAGAGCCCCAGTTTTTTATTTCATGGATTTCACATTTCACATGCCCAGGATGCTATAAAATCACCACTATCTTTAGCCATGCACAAATCATAGTTTGGCTGCTCTATTGTCCTCTGGCAGCCTATAGGAGGAAAAGCAAGGTTTACAGAAGGATGCTTCTTCAGATGGAAGCAGCACTTAAAATACCCTGTATCAGGATGAATGGGAAACCATCTCAATTAACACATTTTGGATACAGAAAAAGTGAAGAATATTGTGTATTTGTAGATGACATGATTTTCTACATAGACAATCCCAAGTAATTTACTAAAACCTCTTAGATTAGCAAACGAAGGGACTTTTCTAGTGGTCCAGTGGCTAAGACTCTGAGCTCTCAATGCTGAGGCCCTTGGTTTGCTCCCTAGTGGGGGAACTAGATCCCACATGCCACAAAAGACCCTGTGCAGCCAAATAAATAAATAAAAATAAATACATATTTTTAAATGAAGTTAGCACAACTATAAGAGATAAAGCTAATTCACAAAATGATTATATTTCTATATGCTTAAACAATTCAGAAATCAAAATTCAAAATATATTTCATTTAAAAATTTAAAAAGAGAAATACTTAAATATAAATTTAACAAAATTTGTTCAGTATCTGCATGCTGACAACTATAAACACTAAAGAAAGATATCAAAGGACATAAATAAATGGAGAAACATACTGGATTCATGGATTCATGGATTGGAAGACCGAATTTAGTTGAACATGCCAATTTTCTCCAAAAAAATCAATAGATTTAATACAATTCCAATCAAAAGTCTAATCAAAAGTAAGATTTCTGCAGATATAGATAAGCTGGTTTTTACATTTAGTTGGAAAGGGGAAGGGAGCAGAATAGCCAACACAATTTTGAAAAAGAAGGAGCAAGTGGGAGAAATCAGTCTACCGAGTTTTAAAACTTACTATAAAGGAAGAATAATCAAGACGCTGTTGTGCTGGTGTAGGGATAGAGGCAGAGACCAATGGATCAGTCTATATCAAACAACTGAGTCAGCAAATGTCAATTATTGACAAAGGTAAAAAAGCAATTCAATGGTTAAAAGATAGTCTATTCAACATATGATGCTGGAATAACTGAACATCCAAATGCAAACATATGCCACAAGAAGCTAAAGACAAAAAAATCTTGACCTCAGACTCACACTTCATTGAAAAAGAGATCATAGATGTAAAGTGTGAAACTATAAAACTTTCACAAGAAAATAGAGTAGAAATGTTCATGACTTGGGATCAGGGAGCTTTCTTAGACTTGATATCAAAAGCACAACCCAGAAAAGAAAAAAATGGACAAATTGGACTTTATTAAAATGAAAACCTTTGGCTTTGTGAAAGACATCAAGAGAATGGAAAGCTATAGAAGTGGGGGAAAATGTTTTCAAATCATATACCCAACAAACGACTTGTATCTAGAAAAACTCTCAAAACTCAACAGTAGGAAAGCAAACAACCCAATTAAAAATGAGAACATCTTGTTACAGTTTAATTCTTCAGTTCAGTTCAGTTCAGTTGCTCAGTCGTGTCCAACTCTTTGTGACCCCAAGAATCGCAGCACGCCAGGCCTCCTTGTCCATCACCAACTCCTGGAGTTCACTCAGACTCACGTCCATCGAGTCAGTGATGCCATCCAGCCATCTCATCCTCGGTCGTCCCCTTCTCCTCCTNGCTGCCGCCCCTGTCCTTGGACACGGGGTGGTTCCTCTCGGCTGCGCTTAGTGAGCCGGCGCCGCAGCCGCCTGCGCTTAGTGACGCACATAATCCTTAAGACAAAAGTTGTTGTTTAGTTGCTAAGTCACGTCTGATTCTTTGTTACTGCATGGACTATGGCCTGCCAGGCTCCTCCATACCTATCATTTATTTATGTATCTATTTTTGTCCATTCTGGATCTTCATTGCTGTGTGCTGGCTTTGTCTAGTTGTGGTGAGCTGGGGCTACTCTCCAGTTGCGGTGCTTGGGCTGCCTGTTGTGGTGGCTTCTCTTGTTGTGGAGCATGGGCTTCAATAGTTGTGGCTTGAGGGCTCTAGGGCACAGACCAAGTAGTTGTGCCACATGGGCTTAGCTGCTCGACAGCATATGAGATCTTCCTGGAACAGGGATCAAACCAGTGTGGCCTGCATTGCAAGGCAGATTTTTAACCACTGCACCTCCAGGAAAGCCCCCAAAGACACCTATCTTGATAGGAAATGATGACCAATGCCTTTTGTTTGGTTTCAATGCCATTTTAAAATATAGTGCTTTCTGGATAATTTACATTACTGTAGATGGGAACAAAAATAATTGAGGTTTAAAATTAATTCTGTTTAATATTAATATTACAGGAAAAGTATAAGTAAGCACTTTGTTCAGTTTGATTGAAGTGATCAGCTCTTTTAGAAAACTTTCCTTGCCCCTTAAATATGAATTCCATATTCCTTCCACTGTGCTTTGCCCAGTTCCTATGCATATCTCTATCACAGTGCCTTTCTTATTTTACAGTATTAGCCTGTCTCCTGAGGGTAGCTTTCACTTTATTCCCAAGCCCTAGCATAGTAACTGGCAGGTAGTAACCACTCAGTGTGTTTGTTGAATAATTAAAGACTTGTAAAGAAAAAGTAAAATTATTGATGAAATAATTAAATGGCAACAACCAAAAATTCTGATAATATTACCATGCTTTTAGAATGGTCCCTGATGCATAGTAATACATGTTCATTTATTCAAAAAATATTAGTTAGAAAACTAAAATGTATAAAGCACTATTACAGTTGATGGGTAAATCACATGCATTTTAGATCATAAATTAAAGGAAAAACAGCCAAAATCCCTACCCTAATGGGATTTACATGTCAATAGGAGAGACAAACAATAAGTAAAATAAATAGATGAAATATGTAGTTTGTTACATGGCAAAAAAAAGGCAAAAGGCAAATATCTATGTACTTCACCTGAGAGGAAATAAGCACGTGAAAAGATGTCAATATGATCAGCCATTAGGAAAATGCAAATTAAAGCCATATTGGCATACTATTGTGTTTCCCTTGTGGCTCAGCTGGTAAAGAACCCGCCTGCGATACAGGAGACCTGGGTTTGATCCCTAGGCTGGGAAGATCCCCTGGAGAAGGGAAAGGCTGCCTACTCCAGTATTCTGGCCTGGAGAACTCCATGGACTGTTGCAAAGAGTCAGACATGAGTGAGTGCCTTTCACTTTCACTTTTCACTGAGATCTTATTATATAGCTCTTAGGATGAAAAAAACATCAGTAGCGACAAAAGCTTGGCAGTATCTACTGATGGCAAGGCTGTGGAGCAACTAGAACTCTCATTTATTGCTGGGAATATAAAATGATTCTCAGGAATACAATTTGCCTGTGAAACACATACTTATCATGTGATATGGTATGATACCACTCTTAAGTATGTACCTTAGAGAAATGAATTCTATGTCCACCCCAAAACCTGCACATGAATGTTTATATCTGCTTTATTCTAATCATCCCCAAACCGTGAAGGCAACCCCCCAAATCCTCCAGTGGGTGAATAAAGTGAGTATATTCATATTCTTTAGCATTAAGATACTATTTAGCAATAAATATTGCTAGTAGAGTATGAATACTCCTGAGCAATGAAAAGGAATGAACTATTATTATTATATGTAGTAATATGAATGAGTCCTAAAGACATTGCTGCTACTCCTAAGTCTCATCAGTCGTGTCCAACTCTGTGCGACCCCATAGACGGCAGCCCACCAGGCTCCCCTGTCCCTGGGATTCTCCAGGCAAGAACACTGGAGTGGGTTGCCATTTCCTTCTCCAATGCATGAAAGTGAAAAGTGAAAGTGAAGTCGCTCAGTCGTGTCCAACTCTTATCGACCTCATGGACTGTAGCCTACCAGGCTCCTCCATCCATAGGATTTTCCAGGCAAGAGTACTGGAGTTGGGTGCCATTGCCTTGTCCACTTAAAGACATTATGTGGAGTCAAAGAAGCCAGTCTCAAAAGACTCTGTTTTGATTCCATTTCTATGACATTTAGGAAAAAGGCCAAGTGAAGAAGTCATGGAGAACAGACCACTACTTTCCAGGGGTTATAATGAGGGGACAGTGGAACTCTAAAGGGATTTTTTAGTGTGAAGGGGATAGAACCATCTTTATCTTGATTGTGATGATGTTTACACACAGAATATACACATATACACTCATCAATTATACTTATTAGATGTTGATTTTAAAAAAGAAAGAAAAGCCTATTCCTAAGTAGGACTTCTAACTTCATCTGAAAGAGACAGTTTGCCAAACTTCTGTGCTTCTGAACTCAATTCCAAAGGAGAAAATAAATATTAAGTCAATAAATAGATTAAAAAAGCAACAACAGCAAGAAAAGAAAAGAAAAAAAAAAACCCAAACCACACCTTCTATATGCAGGCTCAGCAACTCAAAGTCAGAACTAATTTACTAGGTAATTATCCTGCTTATTGTTGGTTTAAAACTCAACATTCAAAAACCTAAAATCATGGCATCCAGTCTCATCACTTCATGGCAAATAGATGGGGAAACAGTGACAGACTTTATTTTCTTGGGCTCCAAAATCACTGCAGATGGTGACTGCAGCCATGAAATTAAAAGATTCTTGCTCCTTGGAAGAAAAGCTATGACCAACGTAGACAGCATATTAAAAAGCAGAGACATTACTTTGCCAACAAAGATCCGTCTAGTCAAAGCTATGGTTTTTCCAGTAGTCACGTATGGATGTGAGTTGGACTGTAAAGAAAGCTGAGCATTGAAGAACTGATGCTTTTGAACTGTGGTGTTGGAGAAGACTCTTAAGAGTACCTTGGACTGCAAGGATATTCAACCAATCCATCCTAAAGGAAATCAGTCCTGAATATTCACTGGAAGGACTGATGTTGAAGCCAAAGCTCCAATACTTTGGCCACCTGATGCAAAAAGTGTGTATTAAAAGTTCACTGCTGCTGCTGCTGTTAAGTCGCTTCAGTCGTGTCCGACTCTGTGCGACCCCATGGACTGCAGCCTACCAGGCTCCTCCACCCATGGGATTTTCCAGGCAAGAGTATTGGAGTAGGTTGCCATTGCCTTCTCCGTAAGAGTTCACTGCTGCTGCTACTGCTGCTAAGTCACTTCAGTCATGTCTGACTCTGTGCGACCCCATAGACAGCAGCCTACCAGGCTCCTCTGTCCCTGCGATTCTCCAGGCAAGAACACTGGAGTGGGTTGCCATTTCCTTCTCCAATGCATGAAAGTGAAAAGGGAAAGTGAAGTCGTTCAGTTGTGTCCGACTCTTAGCGACCCCATGGACTGCAGCCTTCCAGGCTCCTCTGTCCATGGGATTTTCCAGGCAATAGTACTGGAGTGGGGAGCCATTGCCTTCTCCGGTAAGAGTTCACAGTGGGTTACAAATGATGTTTTCTTCTTGCATCCTATTGTTTTTTTTAAATTCTGTAATGAACATGTATTACTTTATAAACCAATAACCTAAATAAATTATAAGAACCGAAGTCAACTGCTAACTGGAATATCTCCCACATAGAAAAATTTCTGGACCATGTTTTAATTTAAAGGCAAGAAAGGGCTTAGTTACTCTAGGTATGATATCTAGTGGTTGTAAAATGCATGCTTCTAAAAGGGTTTCAGAGTTCCCTTGAAAGGTTGTGTAAACAATTTGGCAGTTCCTCAAAAAGTTAAACAGAATTACCATATGACCCAGCAATTCCACTCCTATGTATATACCCAAAAGAACTGAAAATAGGTGTTCAAATAAGTAGGGCTTCCCTGGTAGCTCAGCCGGTAAAGAATCCGCCTGCAGTGTAAGAGACCCGGTTCAATTCCTGGGTTGGGAAGATCCCCTGGAGAAGGGATAGGCTACCTACTTCAGTATTCTTGGACGTCCCTTGTGGCTCAGCTGGTAAAGAATCTGCCTGCTTTGGGGGATTCTTGGGTTCAAATGGGGGAGGCCTGGTCAAATGAATACATATACACTCACGTTCACCACAGCATTGTTTACAATTCCCAAAAGCTGGAAACAACTCACATGTCATCAACTGATGAACTGATTAAAAAATATTAATATCCACATAAGGGGATATCACCCAGCCATAAGAAAGAATGAAGTATTGATACATGCTACATCACGAATTCACCTTGAAAACATTGCTATGTGAAAGCAGCTGAACAGAAAAGGTCACGTTTTGTATGATTCCATTTATATGAAATATCTAAAATAGGTAAACCTAAAGACAGAAGGCAGATAAGTGGTTGCAAGGCCCTAGAGAAAGGGAAGGATGGGGAGTGACTGCCTAACGTGTATTGTGTTTCCTTTTGGCGTGATAAAAATGTTTGGAACTAGATAGATGTCATGATAATACAACTCTGTGAATGTATTACATGTCACTGAATTATGTTCTTTAAAATGCTTAATTCTGTGTTCTGTGACTCTTACCTCAATTTTTAAAAAAGAGATGAAGTGTGTCCCAGCAGTCTTATTTACATTTGCAGCAAAAATCTTTGTTTTTCAAGGAAATTATAAAGGATAAATTTAGTTTAGCCCATTTCTGAATAGTTAAGAACTTGAGTGGCATGAGAATTGATCAGTGATATGCACTTTTTTGAAAGTGATCTGAATAGTCTAAAAATGTTCAGAGGAATTGAGTAGTCGGAATGGTTACAAATCAGCATAATGAACTCCCATTGTATAAGCTATTCATGTGTGGAAAGAATCTCTTGAACCCTAGTGGTCCTTGCAATTCTTGGGATCCAGTGCCTGTCAAAGGTACCTTTTTGTTGTGATGTTGGTTTAAGCGTGAGAAAAGTAAAGGTGAGGTGTTACCTACGAAATTCGGCTTTGGGGCCTGGAATGTTTCTAAAAATTTTGAAATCTTAGGCTTCTCTCTTCACTTAACGATGGTTCTTTCAAACATCTGATTTTTTAGAAAATTCTTGGACTACCTCGTTTTTCCTTTGAAAGTACATAAGACCCTCTTCACGATGCCTAGCAAATGACTATCCTTTAAAAAAAAATCAACACCAAGTCATTTACTGAAACTCACTGTTTGAATTTTCCATTTCCGTGTTATTTACTCTTAACTATGATCCTGAAAATTCCAGATAGAAGTTCTGAGCTGGTTATTTTCTGCCCTCTCCAAACTCACTCTTGCTTTCTTCCAGCATATCCTATGCCCCGGCAGGCTGACCTATACGGATTTCAATAGGCTCCAGAGCCTCTGATTTCCTGTAGGGTTAAGCCAATGAGAGGCACGTGCTGGAGGTCAGAGGGCAGGGGTGGAGAGCGCTCTTTGCAGGCTGCCGGTTGATTGTGGGTGTGTTCTGTGTTGTGTTCTTACAGAAGACAGTCACTAGTGTTGTGTAACCCTCTCACACATGACTTCAGCAACAGGCTTCCCTGTATTCAAGATATTTCTCTCTCTTGCCCTTTCTGACTTATGGGTTTGTTTAAGGTTCCACACTGCTTTTAGTCCTCTGATGCTATGCTGTCTGTTGCTGGTTTCCCTCAGCCCTGCACAAGCAAAGTCCCTCAGTCATGTCCGACTCTTTGCTACCCCAGGGACTGTAGCCTCCGAGGTTCCTCCATCCATGGAATTTTCCAGGCAAGAATACTGGAGTGGGTTGCCATTTCCTTCTCCAGGGGATTTTCCTAACCCAGGGATTGAACCCGGGTCTCCAGCATTGCAAGCAGAGGATTTTACCATCTAAGCCACCAGGTCCACAGCAAAATGAAAACGCAGAACTTTTCGTTCAAAAACCACAGTGAATTTCAAGATGGCGACCACCATCGCTCTCTTGATTGAACAGTGCCGGGACCTTCTAAAGCGAGGGGTCTTGTGTAACTACACAAGCTGCATATACACGAAGCCCACCCTTACTCACACTATGTTAAGCAGTTCTTACCTGAAATGCCTCAGTGTTACCTGTTTAAGTGTGCTGGCCAGGTTAATTTTCTAATATCAGGTCTTAAGGGTTCTCTTTCCCATTTAAAAAAAAAAAAATTGTGACTCCGTTAGGGCTTCTGGAAAAGTAGTTGTGATCTATACTTCGGTTTAAAATCTGTGCAGTTTAAAACTTTTTTAGTAGATTTGCATCTCCAGTAGGAAATTCACTTACTTTTTCTTCCTCAACGTTATACCAAAAAAAGCCACTCATTTGCGAACCAGCGGGGCCACCACCATAACCCTTGAGTCTGACTCACCATGGGCTGGTACCCTAGCTGAAATGTGTGACTCCCAAGCATGCCTTCCAGGCAGGTGCAGGAATTTTTAGCAGTAATTTCAACCAATGTGTTGCTTTTGTGTGTGTGTGTGTGTGTGTGTGTGTGTGTGTGTGTTTGTACCAGATACAGAACCTACCAAATATGCTAGCTTTTTCTCCTCTCTCTTGGAAATAAGACTTAAACTGAGAACCTTCTCATAGTCTGGAACCTATTTTCTCTCTCTGGCTAGAGACTTGACTGAGATAGCGATCTCTTAGTATTACTAAATAAACACCAGTTAGGCCTCCTGTCTTGAGTAAGGCCTCTCTCAACACCGTCTTTAACAGACTTGGGGGTTAAGGTGACAGTCAACATATCATGCTATCTTATTAGTTTCAAAATGGGGGTCCCATAAGCCCTCTTGTGCCAGGACTTTGCTTTTGTCGATTTGGTGGCAAACAAACATGAGTTTCAGAACTACTCTACAACTCTTGCATTTCACTGCTTGAACCTGCCACAGGCTTTTTTGCCCTTGACCACTGAGCCTTCTTCAACAACTGTGGGAGTTACATCCGTCACTCATTTCTTTTTTCTTTTTTTTTTTTTTTTAGTTTTTTATTTTGTATTGGGGTATAGCTGATTAAGAACGTTGGGATAGTTTCAGGTGAAGAGTGAAGGGACTCAGCCATATGTATAAATGTATCCATTCTGCTTCAAATTCCCTCCTGTCCAGGCTGCTAGGTAACACTGAGCAGAGTTCCCTGTGCTATACAGTAGGTCTTTGTTAGTTATCCATTTTAAATATAGCAGTATCACTCATTTCTAAAGTACACACTGATGCGTTCTACACACACAGTCCGCTGATTTGGTCATGTTGCATCTCAGAGCCTTGGATAGAGCAGGAAGCAGACGTGGGATTTCTGTGTTTTTCTCCCCATTTTTCCACACCTCCAGTTTTCCCAGTTTTTATTCTTTTTAAAAAAATTTTGGCCACGCACTCCGCATGTGGGATGGATCTTAGCTCCCAATAAGGGATCAAAACCAAGCCTCATGCACTGGAAGCATAGAGCCCTAACCATTGAACCGCCAGGGAAGTCTCAGTTTTTAAGAAACTCTCCTGAACAGTCACCTTTAATATAAAGTATTATACAGAAAATTTCACTTCTTTGAAGATTTACCAAATATATTGTCTCATCTTTTCTCTNCTTAGCTCCCAATAAGGGATCAAAACCAAGCCTCATGTATTGGAAGCATAGAGCCCTAACCATTGAACCGCCAGGGAAGTCTCAGTTTTTAAGAAACTCTCCTGAACAGTCACCTTTAATATAAAGTATTATACAGAAAATTTCACTTCTTTGAAGATTTACCAAATATATTGTCTCATCTTTTCTCTGAAATGCAAATTTTCTCTCAAGAACAAACTTTCATTTCAAAAGGGGGTCATATGAAAAAAAAAAAATTCCAACTGTTTAAATCCAGAGCACAGAAAAATTACTCCTAGAACAATATACAGAATGTTCATTGGGCCTAAAACATTTCATTTGTTTGTGAATTGGCTACATTTCCATTCATTTGGGGTCTGTTCTTGAACTAGGCAAATAACCAGTGTGGCCACAGAAATGAGCCTTCTCTTGTGAAAGCCTTGTAAACAACAGAATTGCTTAGACTCTTAGTCTGGATGGCTGGAAGGGCCTGAGCAGTCTTATACCCAAACTACAAATGAGGAAACTCAGAACAACATTTCTGGACTGGGTGATAGAACTGAGGCACAGAGTTGAGAATTTTGCCCAAGGTATCAGATTCCTAATCCAGGCAGTTTTGAAGTGGCTCTATGGAGACACACAGTTTGGGGGAAAATTGGCCTGCCATTTTAATGTGCCTGCTCCTCCATCACCCATTCCCGCCATTTTCTTTCCTGTACATTGTTCTCTGTGTGGTTAAGTGGGGGAGGGTGGTTAACAATTACCTGTCTACTTTGCTCTCTGTGATGTTCATTTCTGCCCCTTCCCTGGTTTACCTGCCAGACACAGGAGTTGCTCCAAATGTCTTATAGTAACAAAATTGCCATCTTTACCTACCTCCTATAAGCCAGTACTGTATTATTTCAACAATTAAAAAAAAGTTCATAGTTACTGATAACCTTTCATAGTAATTAAATAAGCCTGATCATTTTAAATTTCAGTGCTTTAAAAGTTATTTTATTATTAAATTTATTTCAGACTTATTTGAAACATTCAGCAGAAGTAGGATAAACAGTATTATAGACAGTTCCACAAATTATTCAAACTTTGCTAATCTAACTGTATTTATCTTTTGGGTTTGGGGAGAGAGGCCTGGAGTATTTGAAAATAAATCCAAAACAACTTTCATCCTAAATTCTTCATTATGAATGAAAAGATAAGAACTCAAGAAAAAACATAACCACAGTACCATCAAGTCTAACAAAATTAATAATTTCTTAACATCTATATCAAGTTGACATTTTCTTTCCCTGATTGTCTCAACAATGTCTTTTAAACAATTGGTTTATTCTAATCAGAGCCACACAAGATCTAAACATTGCATTTGGTTTACTATGCCTTTTAAAAGTCATTATTCACAGGCATTTGACTTTCACTTCATTTGACCAAGGAAGAATTGTATGGTCCCAGTTCATAGTTGGGTGAACTGGGGCTAAGAAAGGTTAAGAAATCTTTCCAGGTTCTCATTGCTTGGTGCATGACCCAGAGTTTGAATTAAGATCTGCCTAAGGCTTCCCTGGTGGCTCAGGTGGTAAAGAATCCACCTGCAATGCAGGAGACCTGGGTTCAATCTCTGGATGGGGAAGATCCCCTGAAGAAGGAAATGACAACCCACTCCAGTATCCTTGCCAGGAGAATTCCATGGACAGAGGAGCCTGGTAGGGTATAGTCCATGGGGTCGCAAAGAGTCGGACACGACTGTGTGACTAATCACAGTTTAAGTCCCAAAACTCTTTTTCACTCTTTCCCCTTCAGGCTACCAGGGTTTTCCCTGCATTGCAGAGAGGCAAAAGGCCTAGTGGTTAAGGGAGTGTTTGGGCTCAGGCTGGCCTGGATGCAAACTGGAGCAAGTTACATAATCTCTCTGATCCTCCACTTCTGTCTGCATCTGTAAAATAAGGTTAATGATGATGGTTTGGGGCTGATAAAATAGGAGGAAGCACATATAGAATTTAGCATAGTGCTAGGCACATAGAAAGTACTCAGTAAACCTTGGCTATTATTTCTAGTGTAGNATCCTCCACTTCTGTCTGCATCTGTAAAATAAGGTTAATGATGATGGTTTGGGGCTGATAAAATAGGAGGAAGCACATATAGAATTTAGCATAGTGCTAGGCACATAGAAAGTACTCAGTAAACCTTGGCTATTATTTCTAGTGTAGAGGAGGAGAAAGAATCACAAACAAGTTTTCTGCTTTTGTCAGTAGCCCAGGAGTGGTGGTTCATCACTGTTACTACAACCCTGAGTAGGACTCAGGGTTGGACTGAGTCTGAAGGGGTAGGAAAGTTGGGAGTAGGGGGTTGATTCTGCCTGAATTGGAGAAGAAAGCCCTGGACATAAAAATTTAAATAGGCATCCAAAGAGTTTTCCAGAGACCTCAGCTGGAAAAGAGTTGAACATGTCTTCTGACCTTCCACAGAGGGAAAACTAGTAGGGAGCAGAAATGGAAGGAGGGAGACGTCTCAATGTTTATTCGAATTTGGAACCATTATAAATGCATCAAACAAATTCCAAGAAAATGAATTTCATTGAAAGAAACAACCCTCTCTTATCATGGGGTAAATGCTGAGAATGGGAAAACTGAGATCTAATGACAATAATAATAGTAATAGTAATAATAATGAAAGTGAAAGTGTTAGTGGCTCAGTGGCGACCAACTCTTTGCAACCCCATGGACTGGGGCCCACCAGGCTCTTTTGTCCATGGGATTCTCCACGCAAGAATACTGGAGTGGGTTGCCATTTCTGTCTCCAGGGGATCTTCCCAACCCAGGGATCAAACTCCCATCTCCTGTGTCTCCTGCATTGGCAGGCAGATTCTTTACTGTTTGAGCCACCAGTGAAGTCCCCAAACAGAACCAATGCCTGGAGGTGGCGGTGATCAAACCTGGGGCCTCATACATGCAAAGCATGCACTCTACCAGTGAGCTACACCCCCTTCCTGTCCCCTTACATTTTTTGCAGTCCTGGGAGGGCTTCTGTCATCTCAGGCAGGTTTCTCACCAGTTCGGGACTATTTCAGCCTGACACTGATTTCAAAGATCCCAGGTAATATTTTAACCTTAGTCACCTTCCCTCCGACACTCAATCTAAGAGTCCAGAACCAGTGCTCCCAGATTTGGGGTTGTTGAGGGCTGA
The DNA here is from genome assembly GCA_006410615.1 of Neotragus moschatus. NCBI lineage: Eukaryota > Metazoa > Chordata > Mammalia > Artiodactyla > Bovidae > Neotragus > Neotragus moschatus. The sequence continues at coordinate 1,220,642 of SJYA01002804.1, forward strand.
ATCTGTTGGCTAACTAAATCCTTTGTAATGTGCATTGTCTGTGCATTTATAGGTGCTCTCAAAGTTTACTAGGCCCTAGGCAGTTTTTGATTGGAAGACTCTGAGGCCCTGATTTTCTAGAGACCTTGGGAAAGGAGGGTAAAAAACCCCACTCACAAGTAACCAAGAACTTGCCTAGACTCTGTTCTAAGGTCTTTACATGTACAAACTCATTAAAATTTCACAAAACGCTACACTGTGGGTACCATTATTCTGATTTTACAAGCAAAAAACTGAACCAAGTGGGGTTAAGTAACTTGCCTCATAAGGTCAGAGCCTGCCGGGCTAACTACCAGGCTTACTACCCCTCTGTTGGCAGTGGGCTAAGCATGTAGGGGTCCTTGGAAGGCGACACAGGCATCCTAGGCTGTGCAGCAGCAATACTTCAGGTCCCCAATCCTTCCTTTTAGTTTAGGAGCAAGAAAGACCAGGGTGTCAATTTCCTCATTGACAGCAGGCAGGTTACTCACTCCCTTCAAGTCTCAGGTTCCTTATCTGCCCCAGGGAGGAGTTTTAGATTAAAAGACCTCTCCCTGCATTACAAGTGTGGGTGTGTGCTGGGGGTGGGAGGTGGTGGGGATGAGGTTTCTGGGCGGTACTGCGCTGTCTTTCCTAGGTCTCTTGAGGAAACAGGGTGTTTTGAGGTTTTGTCCTCGTCAACTCCCACCCAGGAGGTCCGGTCCCCAGTCAGTGATGGCGCTCAAGCTTGGCTATTCCTCCTCCCCTTGGAAAAGGGCTGCCACTGCGGCCAGCTTCGGCCACAGCCCAGCTGCCGCGAGGTTGAGGGTGGGTCTTTTCTCTCTGAGGGAGTTAGAGCTGAGACTGTATCCTTTGGAAGGCTTCTTGGAGGTAGTGACATTGAGTCGAGTCTGAAGGTCTAACAGGAGTTAGTAAGAGGAGGTGGAGGGGGAAGGGTTACCCCCGCCCCCAGCCACAGAACAAAGAAGCACTACCCGGCTTACAGTAGAGGAGGAGGAGCCGTGAAAGTGGAGGTCTGTAGGGGCGAGATCGCGCGGGGGCTTCGGAGCTTTATTCTAAGAGCAACTGGGAGGGGGTTGAAGGAGTGTAGTCCGGAGTTGTAGGAAGACGCTTCTAGACACTTAGGAAGAATGGGTTGGAGGGGGGTCAGGAGGCCGTCGCAGAAAGCAATCGGGTTGGAAGATGACCTACGACAGAGGAATCAGAATCTTTCTCAAACCCCACGACACTGTGCCCTGTCCCTCGACTTTCTTTGCTTCTGTGGAAGGGCGCCCTAAAAGGGTAGGGCACCGGCCAAAGGCTCAGAGAGCGAAAAGAGCGCAGGGCCCCCTCTTCTTTCGGAGGCTCTCTGGTCCAGGTGCCCCAGAATTGATAGGGTTATGCGGGAGAACTCAACACCGCTGAAGATGGAGAACCGTTACCCCTCAAAATACACAAAACCTCGGCCGCTTTGGCAGCAGCCTTCTCTGCCCATGACCTCATGCTTTAAGCTCCCATATAGCCTTCCCCCGCCCTGTCCACACCCGGCGCCCGAGTGGGGGTGGGGGTGGAGGACAGTAGCGAAGGGCCGGGGAGCGGGAGCACCTTATTTGTGCTGCCCGAAGATTTAGGGGAACGGGCGCAACGATTTTCCCATAGTGAAAAACGCATGGTTTAACTTTCTCC
>SJYA01002804.1:1222378-1235393 GCA_006410615.1 Neotragus moschatus
AAAAAAAAAAAAAAAGGCCGAGAGGAGCTTGGGAACGGTTGCTAGGGGTGGGTAATGGGTGAAAAAAGGGGGGCGCCGGGGAGCGGATAAGGAGGGTTAAGGGAGGGGGCGAGGGTGGGGAGCAATGCAAAAGGTAAGGCCAGGTTACCGCGGCTCGGCCCCGAGTGGGCTGCGGCCGGGGGAGGGGCGAGAGATACATATGTATTTCTGTCTCCCTAGCACACCCCCTTCCCTCTAAGCGATGGCTGAGAGGCGGTGCATGCAGATGGGGAGTAAGTTTCCTGAAGGGGAGGGTGGATGCACGCGCGCGGCCCCGCGCTGCAAATTTCCACCGGGGAGGGAGAGTGGCTGGATGCGGAGAGTTTGGAGTTGCTTGCGGCGGAGGGCAGGAAGGGGAGCAGGGCCGGGAAAGGGGGCTGGCGGGCGCTATATCTGGGAGTAAGTTTCCAGGAACGGGAGAGCCTGCACGCTTGCTCGCTAGTAAGTTTCTGGCCGGGGAGGGCGCGTGGGGAGGAGGAGAGGGAGGGGTGCATGTATACAGAAGGGGGGAGGGGGGAGCAGATTTCCTGNACGAGGAGTAGTCAGCGCTTAACTAGTTAACCTGCCCTCTTTGCTTCTCTGTGCCTCTTTTCTTGGTCCTCAGCCTACTGGTTTCTGCAGATGAGTTGTAGGTCTTTGGCTGTCGCTACCTTTATTATGCTGGGAGCTTTATTTATTTCCTTATTTTCCTTTAACTGAAGTATAATTGACTTACAGCACTGTATTAGTTTTAGCTGAATAACATAGCAATTCAGTATTTTTATACATTATGAAATGATCACCACCATAAATATGCTAGGAATTTTAACTTGGTCAGGATAATTTTAGCATCAGGGATTCAAACCAAGACATGTTTAAGATGTGTATAAGAGACAGGGGGTGGGGTGGGGGGCGAAGGGCCAGGTTCCCTGTTGGGGAGAGGGGCTTGCATCTGGGAGTATGTTTCCTGGCGGAGCGATATTTGTTTACAGGCTGAGGGCAGTACTGTAAGTGAGTAGCGCTTCGAGAAGGCGGCTCTGACATAAATTAATATTGAAATTACTCCATCAGCTCTGCTCGCCCCTCATCTCACCCCCCAGGCGAAGACTGGTCTTCTTGTCGGATTGCCCATGCACTTGTTGCAGAAACAGCCAAGGTAGGCAAGAAGCTTGTTAAGTTACATTTTTTAAAAAACTAGTTGGGGGATGCTCCTGGAGAAGACAGGGGAGGGGAAGGAAAAAGTGGGGGGATGGATTAGGAGACGTCTCCCCCCACTTTTTTACTTTCAGTATGTTCGCAGGGCCTCCTCTCTGCTTCCCTTCTTCCCTCTCCCCTCTGCGCTGCACAGCATCCCAGCAAAGGGGGAGGGGTGAGGTGGGCGCTGTAATTGGCAGCCCCAGCTTAAAGGGTGATGGTGGTGGTGAAGCTTGCAATTGAAGGTTGTGCTGTTATAAGGCCTTCATTCTTCCAGCCAAGAAACCGCAGGACTCTAGGGATGTGCTTTTTGGGGTTTTTGACATGATGCGTATGTGTACGTATACGCTCCTGTGGGCTCTTCGGGGGCTAGGTACTCCCCAGAAGTTAAAGTGGCCACCCAGATGGGAGAAATGTATAAGGGAGTAAACCTACCCTTTCACTCCCCAACTTCAGTTCGGGGAGGCTGAGAAGTTACTGCTGGTGGTTTAAAGAAATAGATATTTAAAAAACAGCACAAAACCACCCATTAACTGGCAGAGGCCAAGAGCACCTGGCGGGCAGCCTCTGGCCGGTACTGGGCTGGAGCATGTGCGCCTGCCATCCTTAGGTTAAAAGAAAATGACTTCTGGTTCCTCCGTGTGCCTTCGACTGGCCCGTTAGAGCCAGCTTTGTGGAAACTCTTCCCCACGCTAGACGCGGCTTTGGCAAGTGAACGTGTTGAAGCGGGTTGCTAACAGCATGGCCCCGGCTGTCTCGTGAAGTGCATGGAAGTGATGCTTAGGAATGACGGATCCAGGAATGGCTGAAGAGTTCTTTAAAAAATGCCGGCTGTTTGCACTTTTTAGCAGGCCATGGAGCGGAGTTTTACATTGTCCCAACTGGTACCAACCTCCTGCATCACTTACTGTCTCAGGAAAGCAGTCTGGTGATGGAAAATGTGGTTTTGGTGCTCAGTGGAAGGATAACGAGGAGTAGTCAGCGCTTAACTAGTTAACCTGCCCTCTTTGCTTCTCTGTGCCTCTTTTCTTGGTCCTCAGCCTACTGGTTTCTGCAGATGAGTTGTAGGTCTTTGGCTGTCGCTACCTTTATTATGCTGGGAGCTTTATTTATTTCCTTATTTTCCTTTAACTGAAGTATAATTGACTTACAGCACTGTATTAGTTTTAGCTGAATAACATAGCAATTCAGTATTTTTATACATTATGAAATGATCACCACCATAAATATGCTAGGAATTTTAACTTGGTCAGGATAATTTTAGCATCAGGGATTCAAACCAAGACATGTTTAGAAGACTCAGGGAGTAAACAGTAGGCAATGTGGTTAAATAAAGTTGGTTAAGCTTTCTGCAGTTCTATAGACAAGCTCAATACAGCAGGGAAAAAAAAAATCTGTTTTAAAAAAATGAGCTCTGTACATGTTACTGATGGAGAGGTTTTTTTTTTTCTTTCCTTCCTGTCATCAGATTTCCAGATTGAGAATTTGATATTTGGCAGCTTGAGAGTTGAGTTAGTTGGGAATTAAATATTATTGCCACTTATCAAGTGTTCCTAACTAGGCATTCGTTAAACAAATTAGCTATTATTTTTCCCCTGCTGAAAATCTGAGTCTGGTTGATGTATATGCTGGGAAGGTAAACAAAATCTTTATGTGTGTTTATCCCAGGGAAGGGGAATTATTTACATGTCTAGCCTTGCAGCCAAGAGCAGTCATTCAGTTTTTTTTTTTTTTAATTTATGAGATTTATTTTATTGTCTTGCTTTGGCCATTAATCAAGTCACAGGAGCTTTTTTTTCCCCTCTTCTGAGAATGTTCTTGTGGTAATAAAGATTTGAAGGCCCATGAATCATAATTCATTCTTTTAAAAATATTGTCAGGATTTGATTTATAGGAATTGATACAGGCAGTGACACACCTCTTTGGGCTCCGCCCTTTTAGGCATGTCCATTTTTGCCAAAGAATTGTTTAAGAAGCCTGCTTGACATCTCAAAAAAAAGCGTTTCCCTTCTGCTTTATGAGCACTGAGAAGATTAATTTTGCGGGTTCCATAGTAAGCATGGGTCTTTTCACAGCTTGGTAAGCAGGCTTCCACATAGCAGGCATGTGTTAATATCACATAGCGTTTATGTGAGCTTGCTGTGAAAACAGTTGTTCTATGAACTGTGTGGAAAGTACTCAGTTTTGCCTCTTTTAACCCACTTGGGCCTGTGGTTTTTGTTGAGGTAGGAGCTTTCATTGTAAAAGAGGCGATAGTCTGTAGTTTTTTGCTGCTTATATAATAAAATATGTGGTCACAGAAACAAGACTTACTTAAAATTCTTTTTCTCCTGCTCTGATGGGTGGCTTGGTCCTAAGAATCAAAAGCATTGGTTTTTTTGGGGGAAGTATGAGAATTCTCTTTAAAGCTGATTAATCAGGAAATGGTAAAATGGTCTTGTGTTCAGCCATTGGCTCAGTTTACAGTATTTGTAAAATGACAAGAACTTTTAAGGTGGTTTGATTCTTAGGCCAGCAGGTCACTGGAAAGAAAAGTGGGGAGGTTATCAGTATCTAACCATTTCTGGGCTTCAGAATTTTTATCTTAAAAATGTATAGTTTGATCCGTGAGTTGCATCCATCTCTGAAATTCTGTGACTCGGTCTTGTGGAGAGAAGTCTCAAGAGATCTCCACAGTCCGTCTCTTCCTGGGCCAACGGCCAGATTGCCTCATGGACTTGGGCGTTGATTAACTTCTCTTTTTGTCTTCTCCTGGAGAGAGTGGATTTATACCTTGGCATTCCAAAAAGGACTCTTGAGTGGCCCGGTAATCTTGACTGTCAAATGCAAGGAAATACTTTGTCTTAGGGGGGAAAAAGTGCTGGGGGCGGCAGTGGTGGTGGGGGAAGTGCATTTCCCAATTATATGTGCTAATAAAGAGTGGGGCATTAATCCCAGACACCGAAAATAGTTCCGGTTCATCTTGGAAGTTTTCCCCTCCAGCCAACTGGTTCAGCTGCCTAATTATGCCTGGTCAGATCTAAGGTTAATTGAGCTGTTATTCCCAGGCAGCAGGGGGAGGTAGTCCTGGGAGGAGTGGGAGACCAGAACACCCAGTGTGGCTTTACCCACTTTCTGTGGAGAATTCACAAGTGGGTAATTGGGACTTGGTCATGTATTTGTGATAAGGTTCATAATAATGATATTGTATTACTGTCCCTTCTGCAATAACGTATATTTTACCACAGGCACTTTTGAGGGGAAAAGCTCTTGATGTTTTTATTGACTTTGAGCATTGACATGAGAAGTAAGGATCCAGACAAGTGGTTCAGACCTCAGGCAGTAGAGACGGGTGTTGACTGTCCTGCTCTAAAAACAGTTGAATTCAGCTCATTTTATTTCTGACCTCATGAAACTGTGATTTAGGGAGGAGGATCAGCTGGAATCTCGTGGATTAATAATATTTCTGAATTTGCCTGTCAGAGGGGAACCAATGAAATAAAGGGGAGACTAAAACTTAGTTGATTTCTTTTGTGGGGAGGGGGAGACTAGAGCAACTGGAGATATTGGCGTGTTTTTCAGCTAGGGTGCTGTGGCATATTAAAGAATAATATAGTCCTGGTTATGTAAGTTTGATTCCATGGCTCTCTTAATAAACTTTTCCTCTGGGTTAAAGAAAATACACAACAAAAAACTTCTGGGATTTTGTCTAAAAATGTTTAAGTTCTCAAGGCAGCTGCTTGTAGGGACTTCTGGTAAATTTGAGTTTACTGAAGAAACATGATTTTTGCTTTTTCCTCATGGAAGACAAGCTGGGGATGAGTGGTATATAGTGAGCTATTGGTTTAGTAACACTTAAAAAAATTTTTTTTTTTTGATAGAGAGGAAGGGNGCTGCTTGTAGGGACTTCTGGTAAATTTGAGTTTACTGAAGAAACATGATTTTTGCTTTTTCCTCATGGAAGACAAGCTGGGGATGAGTGGTATATAGTGAGCTGTTGGTTTAGTAACACTTAAAAAAAAATTTTTTTTTTGATAGAGAGGAAGGGGGAAAAGAACCTGTGCACTTAAATGGCTGGAGGTTAACAGTTATGTTCATGCTGTAACCGGATTTGGTTTATTCATGCGTACATTTGGGAGCTCCTTATTGAGCACCTACTGTTTCCTAAGCACCGTGTTACTGCTCTGGGTATATACTGATAATTAAAAGAGACCTTATCATCTTCCTCTATGCATCCCCTACCCTACCACTTATTCTACAGTCCAGAGAGGAGGCAGACATGTAAAGAAATACATCTTGCAAAATGCCATAAATGCTCAGATGAAACCACAGAGGACAGTGACCTGGACTTACTTAAAGTAGCCTCAAAAAAGCCTCTCTGAGGATTGAGAGTGGAGGAAGACAGGGAGCATCAGGCAGGGTGAGGAAGTTTATGAGGAAGAACTTGGTGCGGGGGNTGGGGGGGATGGGGTGGGACTAAGAAAAGGCAAGGTGGATAAGGGGGAGGGGGAGAGGGCATTTGAGATGATACTGCAGAATTCCAGGGCTTGGAAAGGTTTGGGTTTCATTGAAGGGCAGTGGGAAGTCACTGAAAGTTTGTAATTGGAAGTGACACCCCCTAACTTATGTTTAAAGGGGATGGTATTGGTTGAGAGGGCAGGTGTGGAATTAGGGAGCACAGTGAAAGGCACTTGGAGCAGGCCAGGTTGGGGAGGTGACAGGAGTTGAATGCAGGGGAGCAGGTGGGTGTGAGACACATATTAAAGGTAGAATGGGCAGGGTTTGCTGATGGCTCTGGTGGAGGATGAGGAGGAGGAACCCAAAGAGGAGGTTTCTGATGGGGGCAGTTGCATACACACAGGTGGTGCTCTTTGCTGAGATACAGGCAAGGGAGAGTCCCAGGGAGCAGACTCAAGCGATTTCACGTTGGGCACTGCCAAGTGTGAGATGCCTGTTAGATTCAAGATGGAGATGTTAAGCTTGCAGTCTGTTACACTATCCAGCCCCAGAGGAATGGCCAGGCAGGAGATCAAAATGTGTGAACCATCAGCCAAAGGGTGGTATTTAAATCCAGGAGACTGGATGAGGTGCTATAAGGAGTCTATTGAGAGAGAAGAAAAGGCTGTGTGTGTGTGTGTGTGTGTTTGGGCCAGGAGTGTGTTAAATGTTTCATGAATTTAAGGCCAGAAACGTCACCACTAGATTTGGCAAAATGGAAGCCACTGGTGACTTTGCAAAGAACAGTTTGAGTGGAGCAATGGATTAGGTGGGAGCAAAATTGGAGGAGGTTGGGAGGGGACTAGGAGGTGAAGAACCCCAGAATAGCATGTGTAGACAACTTTGGGGCAAAGTTTGACTGTGAAAGAGGGGCAGAGAAATGCAGGGGGAGCTGGGAGGATGTGCATGTAGAGGGAAGGGTTTGCAGGTGCTGCTGGTCTATGCGTGTGATGATGGGAAAGATCAGGGAGCGGGAGGGATTGATCTTGAGCAATGGGTGGGGTCAGCCTGAGCAAAAGTCCTTGAGAAAGTCTGTGGGGAAGATCTGGCCTTGGTGGGAGGAGGGAGGGACACTTCCTTCATGATGACCGGGAGGGAAGATCCAGAAAAGAGTGAAGGTGGCAGTGAGGGAAGGCTGAGGAACTGCTGGGGCAGCTACGTGCTCTGTCTTCTCCAGGCTGAGGTCCCACTCCCCTTGGGCAGGGGTTTTGAGTCCGGCTTTGACACCAGCCAGAGACGACAAGGGTTAAGACTGCATCAGAAAATTGTACTGCGTTTTTTCTGAACATTTGACTGCATTACGGAGCAGTACAGAGGAAAGAAAGGATTCCTTCGCTTGGGGAAAAGAGTCTTCAGTTAAAGTAATTTGAGCTTCGCGTTAGACTGATTTGAAAATTATAATTGGGAAAAGACATCTGAGCTTTGCAGCCCTATTCAAAAGTTGGTGGGCACTGGTGTCATACGTTTGGAGCAAGAAAAAATAAAAGGCGAAAGGGCTGTTTCTTCTTCAGGGGGCCTTTAACAAAAATTTGCCATAGACTGCCCCGATGGCCCCATTGATGGGGTCTGTCTGGCAGGTGAGTGCGTGAGGAGAGAGTCAGCAGATCTGGGTTGGGGTCCAGCCCTGTCGTGTGGCTCTGGACAAGTCAGCCTCCGAGTCTGTCTCTGCATCTGTAAGAAGAAGGTGAAACCATCTGCCGCCTCTTCTGTGAGAGTTGTGAGGATGGAGTCAGATAATGTACGCAAAGTGCGATGTAAACTGTAAGCGGTATGGCACATGGGCGGCAGCGAGGTGTGGTGATCTTCAGCGGGATCTCTTTTTAGATGTGAAACCTGACAACCAATGAGCAACTTCCCTCGGTTCCCCGGAGCTTCTGCTGAAACCCCCCCTTCCCGGTGCACAGTGTCCACTCTCACCCTTGCTCCCCGCTGGGAGCCGCTTTCTGTTTGGGGTTTTCAAGTCCTCTGTCGTTTCTTTCAGTGAAAGTGCTCTTAGTGCTGGAAAGCTGGCATCAGCAGGGCTGGCTGTGAAATGCCAGTCTTTATAGGTTCACTGTCTGATTCCATATATAAAATTTGAGACCTGCCCACTCAAAGGGCCAAATGAACTTGTTTTGTGAACTTGGTACAGGGGAACCTTGAACCCACGGAAGAACGCCAACAGTGGTCCAGTGGTCTTAGCAGTGATTCATTCACCTTCTGAATTTGTTTTGCAAATGAGGACTGTTCCATGAAGCTGAGTCTACTTGAAAACAGTGCTTAGCACTCAGTCTTACTGTGTATGCTGGAAAGTCATTTCTAGTGTTAAAAAGTAACTGGTGCTTCTTACTAATCAGACCCCTGGCCTCTGCCTCAGAGGTTGACGCTCTGTTTATATAGTTTAGGATTAATTTTTACTATGAAAATACTTTAATGCACACAAAAGCAGACAGACTAGTATAATGAACTCCACTGTACCCATCTCCTAGATTCAGAAGTTAGTGAGATTTTGCACACCTGTGGATAAGGGGACTTCTTCCTGTATTTGTAAAATAAACACGAGTTGTCAGTTATGAGAGATCAGTAGAACCGATATCAGTTTGGTTTCATAGAGAAGGAAAATAATCAACGAGAAATCAGAGAGAGAGAGGAAATGGATGACGTCATTGTAATAACTAGTGTTTACCTAGCATGTTATAGGTCCAGAGCCTCTTAGGCATGTCTTATTTTTAACTGTCTTGCAGCAACCATAGGAGATAGCTTTTACTTTAATTTTACAGCTGAGGAAAGTGAGGCTAAAGAAGTAGAACTGAAAAAAATATAAATAAGTGATTAACCCAGAGTCACATGTCCAGAGCCACAGCATCCAAAGCCCTAGTTTAATGCCAGAATTTGAATGGCCTCCAAATTTTGTGTACCCTCAAACAGATAATGCTATATAGTATTCAATAAGAGGTGTGGTATAGAATAAATGCTAAGGATCCTGGAAACCAAGAAGATCCTCTGGGAATTTGGGGGTTAGAACTCCAAGGACCTTAGCTGGAAATATTCAGATGACTTAAGCATGTTTTGGGCATTACATTTTTCAAAAAATTAAATTGTCTGGCTCATGCTGTAGCACACAGCTTTAAGCCTGCTTCGTGATGAAAGCCAAAAAACTTGACTTTAACAGATCTAGTGGCTATTCTTCATCGACTTCCTACTTTCAGCCCTGGCCCCTCTGTGGGGCCCCTCCGTGGTCATTTCTATAATAGAGGTCTTGGCCTTCAGTCTGCAGGCTCTGCCTTTGAACAACTGGGCCTAGAGCAGGTTGCTACCTGGGGAGGCTTCCTGAGGGCCCCTAGGGTTTCTTTGTCTTAACAGAGGCTGTAACTGAGGCTGCCCTGAGAGCCAGTCCTCATCTTTGGGAAACCACCTCCAGTCCCACTTCTTTGAAAGCTTTTTAAAGAAGGAAAAGGAAAAAATAATGGAGTCAATAGCCAAGGAGTTTTAGTAGGAGGATTGTTTGAGTCCCCTCTGTTGTCATCACGATGGGAGATACCCAACTCCCTTAAAATTCATCTGAAGGCTACCCATAATGAGTTGATTTTCAAGTGCTGGGACGTGTCCACTTCTGTGTTTTAATTGGGGGAACACACGTGAGCTGAGGGGTTTTCAAGGGGAGCCAAGGTAGGTAAGGACATTTGGTGGCCTCTTTCCTTTTGAAGGGTCTGAGCTGCTCTAGAGACCAGCATGGAATTCAGACAATTTCACAGTGCAGCTCCTCATTCCTGAAGTCTTTCTTGAGGGCTCCATGTGCCTGGTCCTGAGCCAAACTGTGGGGTGGGCTGTGGGGGTTGGGGAGGGGGGATACCCTCGGGCCCCTGCAGCTCTTGGCTTGCAGGACTGTTGTCATCTTGACCACTGGGCGTGTCTTTCACTCCTTCGAGACTGCCCTGGGGAGGCCAGAACTGGGTCACCACTCAACTCTGTACCCCCAGCACCTAGCACAGAGCCTGGCGCTGGTTAATACAGTCAGTGTAAATGCTTCCAGCTGCTTTGTTGCTTCGGTTTTGCCTCTCTGGTTCTCTCCCCATCGGTTCTTGGTGGAGGGAGAAATCCCGGCTTCTATGCCACCAGGGTCAGCTCTTGCAGCCGCTGAAGGAGACCAGACCAGAGAAATGTTTGCTTCCCCCTTGCCTTTCTGGCCCGGCAGGCTTTAGTGGGATGGTTTAACTGAGCTCTCAAATGCAAATGTGGCCCCATCCCCCCACCTCTTTTAATAAGTGACATTTTGTTAAATCAGTTATTCAAGGCCTTATCTATATTTCTGTCTGTGCTGGCTTAGTCAAAATAGGAAAGAGTGAATATTAGATTTCTTCACCACCACCCTCCTCCCTTTGGAGCAACTCTAGGTAAGATTTCTGATAGGGGAGGGGTGCTGTGTCCTTGAAGAAGTAAATGCTGCCTGCAGAAAAAATGTGGAGGGCTTTGACTTGTAGCGAATGCTGTTTTTCAGCAGCTGTGATTTTTCCATTTTTCTTTTTCTTTCTGTTTTGATTAGTGGAACTCATTGTGCTCCGGGGTTGGGATTGCGGTGGGGGAGGGCACGGAGGGAGCGACATTTACTGGGAGAGCTGGAGTTGGGGAGGAGGAAGGAGAGAGAAGGGATTTATTGAAAATATATGTCTACTTCTGCTATGATAAAGCAGCAGGCATGTAAAAATGCAACGGGGAAATCATTATTGTGGTAATGTAGGCAGAGCTCCGCTTTCTCATTAACGGAGCTTAGCCCACATGGAGGAGGGGGCTGCCGGGCTGCTTTGAGAGTTGGGGTATTCAATAATAGCAGAAACTCAGGGGATTGTCCCCATCCCCCCCAACCCCCTCCAGCTGCTTTCTCCTTTTCTTTCTCCAATCAGTTTGTAACCTTTTCCAAGCGGCTTGTTGGATTTCACAGTCTCCGTCCTCACCCCTGCCACCCCAAAATGCTGTGAGGACTGTTTAATTTTTAAAGTTAGAGGGAATTAAAATAAATTTTCTCCTGGGAACTTGAGATTTTTGGCAACTGTGTTGTGAGTCAGAGATTGGATTATATCCCTTGCATCTGGGGGAGCATCGTGAAGAGCCAGTTGAGAGGCTCAGGAACTGCACATGCCACAGGGAACCCAAGTGAGGGTTCCACATCGCTAAAGGAATGGTAGCTATTGCTTATAGAGAGCTTACAGTGTGTCTGGTTTATAGTGTACCCTGTGCTTAGAGAGAGCTGACCGTGTAGAGTGTCAGGCATTTCATCCACACAGTTGTAAGAGGCAGACATGGTGCCTACTTTACACTCAAAGAAACTGAGGCTCAGTAACTCATTTAAGGATATTCAAGGGCTATATTGCCCAGCTGGTCTCCAGACCTAGGACTGACTCCGAAGACTGGCTCCTGATCGCTAGGCCATGCTGCCTTTAAAATTTGGTTCATCACCGTCCTTGTACAGGCTTCTAGATTCTAGGAATTTGGGGAAAATAGAGCCACCACGAGGCATGCTGATGATCAGTAAGGGTAAAGTGCTCAGGGCGATCATGAGAGCTGGTGCCCTCCTGGACAGAGCTGGCATTCTAAGAAAGGTCAAGTTAGGGGGCTCACTCACGTCTTTGTTAGAAGAGGTGAATGCCCCGCTCCCCCCGACCCCAATGCCTGCCAGGCTACGGTCTCTTTGCTGATAACTCACTTGTTCATCAGGCATTTATTGATTTTCTCCCATGTACTAGAATTGTTCTAGTGGCTGGATGTACGAGAACAAGTAAGAGAAGGTGCTCAAAGTCTAGTGGAGGACTGTTAGAAGAGCATATGTAGAACAGAAGTATGGTGATACACAGTGATGCCTCCCTAGAAAAAGACAAAACTTCAGAAGGATGGTGATACACAGTGATGCCTCCCTAGAAAAAGACAAAACTTCAGAAATAGTAAGTGGGAGGGAAGTCTTCAGAGAGAGGTGGTATGTGGGTGGGTTGTGTGGGTTCAAGGGGTGCTTACAGCTAGACCAGGGGGAGGGGACCGCTGACAGCCTGGTTAGTATAGGAAGCCACATACAGTCTGGCCTTACTGCAGTACCACTTCTGTTTCAAGGCTTACCGATCTAACTTCGTTTTATATCACCCTTAGTTGAATGCTCTGGAACTGTGCCGGCCAGCATGGTCGCCATTAGCTATTTGTGTCCAGTTAAATTTAAATTAATTTAAAAATAAATAAAATTTAAAATTCAGTCCCCCAGTTGCTCTAGCCATATGTCAAGTGCTCAGTGGCCACCCACGGCTAGTGCCTGCCATATTGGAAAGCGTCGATGTAGGACATTCCACTAGTGGAGAATTTCTGTCAGGAGAGTGCTGTCAAACTGTGTTCTGAGGCTTTTTCTAGCATGGAATGTTCTTTCCATTGCCCCTCACCTGGCTCGCTCCCATTTCCTCCAGAGGCATTCCCTAAACACCCCGGACAGGCAGGACTTCGGTCTCCCTGTCCGTCTGGATTGCAGCGCTCCCCTCATGTATCCGTCTCCCCAGCATGACTTTCAGCTTCTTAAAGGCGTGAACTGGGTCTTGTTCATCTGTGTGGTGTCTTGCTTATCACTGTATACCTAGCCCCCAACTGGGGCCTGGCACATAGGAAGTTCATGACATGCAGGTGAAGAGGCTGGAGGAATAAGCAAAGTATTGGACAGCGGGGACTTGGTGCCATGGTCTGGAGCTTGATTTTGACCCTGTCGGCAGTGGAGAGGTCACTGAAGGATTTGGGGTGTGGGTGGAATGGGGCCACATTATGTATTAGAAAAATAACCCTGATAGATGTGGAGGACAGGCTGGCTCTGTTGAGCCTACAGGCCGAGAGAGAACAGTTAGGAAAATGTTGGAAGCACAGACATAAGAAGGCTAAGGGTCGGGACTTGTGGGCTGTGGCAGTGATGTTGAGAGTAGAATTGCCATCTTGCCAAGTCGGGGCCTTCTACCATTTCTTTCTTCATTTTATTTATCTTTAAAGTTTTTTTTTTTTTTTTTAATTTAAATTTTTGAATGTGGACGATTTTTAAAGTCTTTGTTGAATTTGTTACAGTGTTGTTTCTGTTTTATGTTTTGGTTTTCTGGCCATGGAGGCTTGTGGGATCTTAGCTCTCTGACCAGGGATTGAACCCACACCCCCTGCATTGAACGGCAAAGTCTTAACCCCTGGACCACTAGAAAAGTGGGTCGCTCTCCATTTTAGATGCTCTTTTCCATTTCTAAGGGAAACTGCAAGAAGAATTCTTCTTCTGGGTCCTTGCACCCTTTTTGCTTTTGAGGCCCCCTGCCGTGTACTGGGACCCGTCCCCTCCCACCCCCCACCC
>SJYA01002804.1:1246351-1404021 GCA_006410615.1 Neotragus moschatus
CTCAACTCAAGATATTTTCATCACATCTTAGGATCTGGAAAGTCTCTTTGCCTGTAGGAATTTTTTTTAATTAAGATTTTTATCATTGTCAACCCCTTCCCCCTTCCAGTTCATTTAAGACTGTTATGAAACAAAACTCATTATGCTTCAAAATCTGGCGGAGCTCAGGCCCCGAGGAAAGTGAGAGGCGGCGGCAGCAGCTCCCTGCCTGCCCCCTCTCCTTGGTTTTTTCTGGGTGGTTGGTTCACTTAGGATGTCCCAAAGCCCACAGAGTCGAGGGGAGCAGGGGTCCCAGACCCCTCAGGGTGCATCCGAGGGAGAGTGTGTGGTCAGCCAGAGAGAGGACGCCTGCCTTCCTACAGTGAAGGCTTTCGCCAGTCACCAGTACCCAGGGCGGAAGGAAGAGGAGGCAGGCTGGAGAGAAGAGCTAGAAGGGGCCGTGAGGTGTGTTTTTTGCTCGGTTCGGTTGGAGGAGTGGCGTTGTAAAGAGAAATGAGGAGTGTGGTCCTCCTTGAGCGTTAGTTTTCACTTCAGGTGATGGGTGGATGACATTCATATTTGCTCATCCATAGTCATGGAGAGGCCGCTAGGATACAGATGGGCTAGAAGGAAGGAGGGTCCGTGGGCCTCGGCTGGAGTCAGATGTGTATAAGAGACAGCCCCTACTCCTCCCCACCTCCTTGGCTCCTCTGTCGATGGAATTCCCCAGAGGAGAATACTGGAGTGGGTTGCCATTTCCTTCTCCTGGGGACCTTCCTGACCCAGGAATCAAACCTCCGTCTCCTACGTGGCAGGCGGATTCTTTACCACTGAGCCACCTGGGAAGCCCTCTGTGTGGTTTACCTAAGTAAGTATCTTTATTGCCCCTCTCCTCCCTCCTAGAATATGAACTCCCAGGAAGCCAAGGATCTTTGTGTGTGTATTCTCTGCAGTATCCTAAGCACCCCACATCATGCCAGGCACATAGTAGGTCCTCATAGGTGTATGTTGAATGCTGGGTCCTTGTTGGGGGGGTCCTCTGTAGAGCCCTCAACTCAAGATATTTTCATCACATCTTAGGATCTGGAAAGTCTCTTTGCCTGTAGGAATTTTTTTTAATTAAGATTTTTATCATTGTCAACCCCTTCCCCCTTCCAGTTCATTTAAGACTGTTATGAAACAAAACTCATTATGCTTCAAAATCTGGCGGAGCTCAGGCCCCGAGGAAAGTGAGAGGCGGCGGCAGCAGCTCCCTGCCTGCCCCCTCTCCTTGGTTTTTTCTGGGTGGTTGGTTCACTTAGGATGTCCCAAAGCCCACAGAGTCGAGGGGAGCAGGGGTCCCAGACCCCTCAGGGTGCATCCGAGGGAGAGTGTGTGGTCAGCCAGAGAGAGGACGCCTGCCTTCCTACAGTGAAGGCTTTCGCCAGTCACCAGTACCCAGGGCGGAAGGAAGAGGAGGCAGGCTGGAGAGAAGAGCTAGAAGGGGCCGTGAGGTGTGTTTTTTGCTCGGTTCGGTTGGAGGAGTGGCGTTGTAAAGAGAAATGAGGAGTGTGGTCCTCCTTGAGCGTTAGTTTTCACTTCAGGTGATGGGTGGATGACATTCATATTTGCTCATCCATAGTCATGGAGAGGCCGCTAGGATACAGATGGGCTAGAAGGAAGGAGGGTCCGTGGGCCTCGGCTGGAGTCAGATGTGTATAAGAGACAGCCCCTACTCCTCCCCACCTCCTTGGCTCCTCTGTCGATGGAATTCCCCAGAGGAGAATACTGGAGTGGGTTGCCATTTCCTTCTCCTGGGGACCTTCCTGACCCAGGAATCAAACCTCCGTCTCCTACGTGGCAGGCGGATTCTTTACCACTGAGCCACCTGGGAAGCCCTCTGTGTGGTTTACCTAAGTAAGTATCTTTATTGCCCCTCTCCTCCCTCCTAGAATATGAACTCCCAGGAAGCCAAGGATCTTTGTGTGTGTATTCTCTGCAGTATCCTAAGCACCCCACATCATGCCAGGCACATAGTAGGTCCTCATAGGTGTATGTTGAATGCTGGGTCCTTGTTGGGGGGGTCCTCTGTAGAGCCCTCAACTCAAGATATTTTCATCACATCTTAGGATCTGGAAAGTCTCTTTGCCTGTAGGAATTTTTTTTAATTAAGATTTTTATCATTGTCAACCCCTTCCCCCTTCCAGTTCATTTAAGACTGTTATGAAACAAAACTCATTATGCTTCAAAATCTGGCGGAGCTCAGGCCCCGAGGAAAGTGAGAGGCGGCGGCAGCAGCTCCCTGCCTGCCCCCTCTCCTTGGTTTTTTCTGGGTGGTTGGTTCACTTAGGATGTCCCAAAGCCCACAGAGTCGAGGGGAGCAGGGGTCCCAGACCCCTCAGGGTGCATCCGAGGGAGAGTGTGTGGTCAGCCAGAGAGAGGACGCCTGCCTTCCTACAGTGAAGGCTTTCGCCAGTCACCAGTACCCAGGGCGGAAGGAAGAGGAGGCAGGCTGGAGAGAAGAGCTAGAAGGGGCCGTGAGGTGTGTTTTTTGCTCGGTTCGGTTGGAGGAGTGGCGTTGTAAAGAGAAATGAGGAGTGTGGTCCTCCTTGAGCGTTAGTTTTCACTTCAGGTGATGGGTGGATGACATTCATATTTGCTCATCCATAGTCATGGAGAGGCCGCTAGGATACAGATGGGCTAGAAGGAAGGAGGGTCCGTGGGCCTCGGCTGGAGTCAGATGTGTATAAGAGACAGCCCCTACTCCTCCCCACCTCCTTGGCTCCTCTGTCGATGGAATTCCCCAGAGGAGAATACTGGAGTGGGTTGCCATTTCCTTCTCCTGGGGACCTTCCTGACCCAGGAATCAAACCTCCGTCTCCTACGTGGCAGGCGGATTCTTTACCACTGAGCCACCTGGGAAGCCCTCTGTGTGGTTTACCTAAGTAAGTATCTTTATTGCCCCTCTCCTCCCTCCTAGAATATGAACTCCCAGGAAGCCAAGGATCTTTGTGTGTGTATTCTCTGCAGTATCCTAAGCACCCCACATCATGCCAGGCACATAGTAGGTCCTCATAGGTGTATGTTGAATGCTGGGTCCTTGTTGGGGGGGTCCTCTGTAGAGCCCTCAACTCAAGATATTTTCATCACATCTTAGGATCTGGAAAGTCTCTTTGCCTGTAGGAATTTTTTTTAATTAAGATTTTTATCATTGTCAACCCCTTCCCCCTTCCAGTTCATTTAAGACTGTTATGAAACAAAACTCATTATGCTTCAAAATCTGGCGGAGCTCAGGCCCCGAGGAAAGTGAGAGGCGGCGGCAGCAGCTCCCTGCCTGCCCCCTCTCCTTGGTTTTTTCTGGGTGGTTGGTTCACTTAGGATGTCCCAAAGCCCACAGAGTCGAGGGGAGCAGGGGTCCCAGACCCCTCAGGGTGCATCCGAGGGAGAGTGTGTGGTCAGCCAGAGAGAGGACGCCTGCCTTCCTACAGTGAAGGCTTTCGCCAGTCACCAGTACCCAGGGCGGAAGGAAGAGGAGGCAGGCTGGAGAGAAGAGCTAGAAGGGGCCGTGAGGTGTGTTTTTTGCTCGGTTCGGTTGGAGGAGTGGCGTTGTAAAGAGAAATGAGGAGTGTGGTCCTCCTTGAGCGTTAGTTTTCACTTCAGGTGATGGGTGGATGACATTCATATTTGCTCATCCATAGTCATGGAGAGGCCGCTAGGATACAGATGGGCTAGAAGGAAGGAGGGTCCGTGGGCCTCGGCTGGAGTCAGATGTGTATAAGAGACAGCCCCTACTCCTCCCCACCTCCTTGGCTCCTCTGTCGATGGAATTCCCCAGAGGAGAATACTGGAGTGGGTTGCCATTTCCTTCTCCTGGGGACCTTCCTGACCCAGGAATCAAACCTCCGTCTCCTACGTGGCAGGCGGATTCTTTACCACTGAGCCACCTGGGAAGCCCTCTGTGTGGTTTACCTAAGTAAGTATCTTTATTGCCCCTCTCCTCCCTCCTAGAATATGAACTCCCAGGAAGCCAAGGATCTTTGTGTGTGTATTCTCTGCAGTATCCTAAGCACCCCACATCATGCCAGGCACATAGTAGGTCCTCATAGGTGTATGTTGAATGCTGGGTCCTTGTTGGGGGGGTCCTCTGTAGAGCCCTCAACTCAAGATATTTTCATCACATCTTAGGATCTGGAAAGTCTCTTTGCCTGTAGGAATTTTTTTTAATTAAGATTTTTATCATTGTCAACCCCTTCCCCCTTCCAGTTCATTTAAGACTGTTATGAAACAAAACTCATTATGCTTCAAAATCTGGCGGAGCTCAGGCCCCGAGGAAAGTGAGAGGCGGCGGCAGCAGCTCCCTGCCTGCCCCCTCTCCTTGGTTTTTTCTGGGTGGTTGGTTCACTTAGGATGTCCCAAAGCCCACAGAGTCGAGGGGAGCAGGGGTCCCAGACCCCTCAGGGTGCATCCGAGGGAGAGTGTGTGGTCAGCCAGAGAGAGGACGCCTGCCTTCCTACAGTGAAGGCTTTCGCCAGTCACCAGTACCCAGGGCGGAAGGAAGAGGAGGCAGGCTGGAGAGAAGAGCTAGAAGGGGCCGTGAGGTGTGTTTTTTGCTCGGTTCGGTTGGAGGAGTGGCGTTGTAAAGAGAAATGAGGAGTGTGGTCCTCCTTGAGCGTTAGTTTTCACTTCAGGTGATGGGTGGATGACATTCATATTTGCTCATCCATAGTCATGGAGAGGCCGCTAGGATACAGATGGGCTAGAAGGAAGGAGGGTCCGTGGGCCTCGGCTGGAGTCAGCTCTCCCATCACCACTCAGAGGCCGCAGGGTGGCTGGTCCCTGGGGAGCCTGGGTGAACCCAGTGGCTCAGAGCCAGTGTGTTGAACTTCTCCTGCATCTGTGGGTCTTTGGGAAGTGGGAAGGCCCGCTGGCAATAATTCATGTGTGTGGATGGGAGGGAGGAGGACGTCGTGGTTGATGAGGAAGTGGCTTCGGCTCCTCCCAGCATTCTTTTCTAAACATTTTCCTAAATGAATCCATCTTCAGGCTTTTCAGAGTCAGGGCAGGCCTGTCCTCTGACTCCAGGAGGCCAAGGGTTTGCTGTAGGCCTTAGAGCTTCATTCAGCTCTGAATCTCCTTGTGACTTTTGGTTTTTTCTGTATGAACAAAGGAAGAGAGTTTAGGGAGTAAGTTCTACGATAGGGATAGGCCGGTTATACGAAGTTATTGAGACTCTCAGCACCCAGGGATGCGAGATGTGGAGGTATGGTGATGCATGCCTGTGGGAGCCTCTGCCCTCCAGACCAAGGCTTTCACCCTCTGCCACCCTCTCTGCCCCAATCTTAGCATCTCATCAGCTAATAAAGTAGCAGCACCAGCTGATTTGAGTTTCACCGCCTTTCATTTCCTCTCTCCTGTCTTCTGGTTCGGGGGCCATAATAAGCGTCAAAAAGCCACTAGCCAAATGATCACCCGTGAATAATCAACCCTACAGAACTAAAAATACAGGGTTGCATTATAATGCAGACGTACTGATATATTAAGGGGGAAATAGTTGAGTCTACAGTTGTTTGCTGATGTGTTGTCCCAACCAGAAGTTACAAAGGAAATAAATGATTTCACCCTAGTAGGTCCTGGGCATGTAGCTGACTTATTTAGAATGAAGGCTCGGCATGTAGCTGACTTATTTAGAATGAAGGCTCCGGAGGCCAGAATCCTGCTTTGAGCCCATGTGGGGATTATGACAGCATCTTGACTGGTTGTCCAGACTTGACTCCTACTTCTGACCTTAGATGGCCTGCCAAGCCCTTGCCAGCTGTCTCTCATTGTAGCTCTATGGGTGACTTGGTGTGATCCGTCTTCAAGGCATTTCTCCTACTGAGGATGTCAGGGGCTCCTCCCTTCCTTTTTTGTAATGTAAAAGGAGATATTTCCAAAACAAAAAGAACATATTTCGCATTTGCTAGGCATTGGTGGCTATTTCCCCCTGTGGTTCAGTGCTAAAGAATCTGCCTGCAATGCAGGAGCCACAAGAGGGGTTTGATTCTTGGGTCAGGAAGATACTTTGGAGGGGGCAAGGCAACCCACTCCAGTATACTTGCCTGGAGAATCTCACAGTCAGAGGAGCCTGGTGGGCTGCAGTCCATGGGGTCACAAAGAGACTGAAGTGACAGGACTGAAGTGATTTAGCATTTAGGCATCGGTTATCGTGTGCCCTGGGTCAATAAGATCCTCATTCTTATATGTTAGCTCGTCTTAGTCTTATTGGAAAAGATGAATTCAATAAAAATGATTGAATCCTCACTATATGCAGAATACTAGGCTAAGCATTAGATCAAGAATTGGCAGTTTTTCTATAAAAAGCCAGAGAGTTAATATTTCGGCTCGATGGGCCGTGTCTCTGTCCCGAGTACTCTGCTCCGCACTGTAGCATAAAAGCAGCCACAGACGACACATAGATGGGCAAGTGACTCTGCTCCTTGCAAACTGTACTTGCAGAACCAGGTGGTGGGACTCAGCAGCAGACTGCAGTTGCTGACCCCTGGTCTGACCCTTTTGACCCCTTTGTTGGAGACACAGCTATGAACAAACCCGACATCATCATGACCCTCATAGCGCTTTCATTCCCTTGGGAATAATTCTTTGCTATTGTTAATAGCATTGCTTTGGAAACACACCTGTTATAAATAGTTGACAAGCAGCTTTGGGGGGAGCATTGGAAGCCTAAGTAACTTTACTGAAGAAAGTTTCCAGTGAACACTCAGTTCTATTTATATTATCTGTGGGTGTGTATGGGGGTCTGGGCGGGGGTGGGGAGGTACTATGTGTCCTTAATTTGGTAGACACTATTTTTGAGTTGCTCTTTTCCCCACTTAACATAATTTTGCATGCATATTTCTATGTATTGGTCTAGATTGTATAATTTTAGTGGCTACATAGTATTTCTTGCTGAATTAAGGCGTGTCATGTGCTCGGGTGTAGTAGGCACTTGTAAGATGTTTGTTTCCAGGTTCAGTAAAACCCAGAGTTGAAAAGGCACTGTTTTCTGCAGAAGTTCTGCTGGTGGGAACTGTGGCTCTGGGAGAGCCTGGCATGGGTGATGTTCTCATGCCTGCCTGCCAGTTGACACCCAGCCTCTGTAGCTGGCGACCTGCTAGGTAAATGTGTTGTCAGTGCAGACATTTAAGTGACAGATAGCGGGGTGATCTTTTACTAGAGTACTGTTCCCCAAGTGCAGGGAAAGCATTTGTGGGCTGTGAAGCAAAACTGGGGAGTCAGAGGGTCTTTGCGGGGGCAGATGGGGAGGAAAAGCAGCCCACAAGGAGGAGGTGGAAAGCCGGGAGGGAGGGATTGGCAGCAGGTGTGTGGAAAGGGCCCGGGTTCCAGAGCCAGACTGACCTTGAATCGACTCTGACTCTTGGGGTTGTCCTGCATGTGCTGCGACTGGGTACATTCTTAGTCTCTGTGTACGTCAGTTTTCTGTGCTGTAAGATGGGGCTTGTCATAGCCCTTCCATGGAGATGCTGGGAGGATCAGAATAATCTCATAAGCACATAATACAGTGCCTGGAGTCTAATAAGCATGCTGTGTACATGATAGCTTTTCCTATTTGATGTGAAGTGTGTGGTCCCTGTTAGGCCTGCAGCTCACAGCAGTGGATGTTTTATTGTTACCGTGCACGTGTATGTGCTCAGTGGTTCAGTCGTGTCTGACTCTTTGTGACCCCACGAACTATAGCCCGCGAAGCTCCTCTGTCCATGGGATTCTCCAGGCAAGAATACTTGAGTTGGTCGCTGTTTCATTCTCCAGGGGATCTTCCTGACCCAGGGACCAATCCAGTGTCTCCTATATTGGCAGGTGGATCCTTTACCGTCTGAGCTGCCTGGGAAGTCCCTACTAAGCTCTTTATGCATTCGTTCATTTATTCGCCACACACACAGAAGCCCAACTTTGTGCCTTGGTCCAATATACAGTGGCGAAGAAAACAGGCATGGTGATGGACTTTAATCAAATCACCCCACAAATGTGTACTTACAGACCATGATAAGAGCTGTGAAAGAAAAGTACATGGCCTTTAGGTTGGGGGAGGAGCTCGCTCTCTCTTTTTATGAGACGCCTAATTTCATTAGTAATCAGTGAATACAAATCACAGTGAGGTTCCATATCCCCATTTGGTTGTCAAACATTGAGAAGCTGTGCAGTAGCAAGCATTGGAAAGAACATAGATCACTGTGGCTTTTTCTGTGCTGCTGGTTGGTATGTAAACAGATGCAACCCCTTTGGAAAACAATCTGGTATTATCTCCTGTGCACCTGTGGCATAACCTGGCATTTCTACTTCTGAGTGTAAAATTGCCATGAGAAGCTCATTCACGTGGGCACAGGTGAGGTATATTAAGAATGTTCCTGGTGGCGCTGTTGATACTAGCTAAAAACTGGAAACCGAGATGCTCCTCAGCCGGAGGATGGGTCAAAACATTCTGGTCACACGATGGGCTGTTATCCGGCAGCAACATGAATGCACAGCCATTTCCCTGCAATGATCTGAGTGAATCTTAGTCATCTAAGGTTGAATTTAAGTAAGCAAGACTCTGGGGACTTCCCTGGCAGTCCAGTAGTGAAGACTCTGTCTTCCACTGCAGAGCACATGGGTTCAACCCCTGGTCTGGGGACTAAGATCCTGCATGCAGTAGGGCGTGGCCAAAACATTAAAAAAAAAAAAAGAAAGAAAAATTAACTTAAAAAAAAGCAATACCCTGAGTATTCCATACCATATGATACTTTTGGAATATATTTTAAACTCAACAAATATTTAAAATACATTATTTAGGTGTACAGATATATGTAAATGATAGTCAGCCAATCATGTCTGACTCTTTGTGACCCCATGAACTATAGCCCGCCAGGCTCCTCTGTCCATGGGATTCTCCAGGCAAGAATACTGGAGTGGGTTGCCATGTTTTCCTCCAGGGGATCTTCCTAACCCAGGGATCCAATCCGGTTCTTCTGCATTGCAAGCAGATTCTTTACTGTCTGAGCCATTAGGAAGGCCCAAACTTAAATTATAAACCCATAAATATAAGTTGATGGGTTCATGGGTTCCCTTCTGTGGGAAAGACATGTGGATGTTTTTGTGATGAGATCCCCACATGCAGGATAGATACGGGAGCCAGGAGAAGCCAGCTCTCAGTTTGAAGGCACAGTAGGCTTTTTTTAGGTTTTGCTTTGGAAACTTTTTAAAGACCAAATTATGAAATGTTAACCCATCAAAGTAGTGACATTAGGTGCAAGTGTGTGCATTTTTTTTTAAATCATTAGAAGTGTATGTTTTTGATGACTACAAATGCAGATAGGATATGGGAAACTGGCTGTATCTGATATGTATCATTTCCTGCATGTGCAAGGTGGTGCTGGGAGATGTTGGTGCTGAAGGGCTGTGTTTGCAGCCAGGTGTGAGATTCCTTGTCACAAGGCTGCTGTCACCGTGAAGGGACAGATGTGACTGGGTGATGAGGCCTTCTCGGTTTGGTGCCAGGGTTTGCAGGCAGAGCTAGTTCAGAGATGAGTAAGAAGGGGGCACTTTCTGTTTGTAGATTCAAGCTCAAATGTGCATATTGAAACTCTTCCTCACTTTCCCTCTTCTGGTCGATGGGCCTTGAGGCATCCTTATCTCATTTGTGGAAAGACAGAAGAAGAGGTGGAGGGAACACCTTTGTATGAACGAACCAGCTTACAGAGAGGAGTTGGGGATGGGCTGAAGGAGAGCTGAGTTCCTCTGGGATGAATGGTGCATCTGTTGGGAAAGTTCCGAAAGATGCTCTTAATCAGACTGCTTGACTTGAGGCCACATAGAAGCCACCAGAAGAGCAGAATGGCTGTCAGATGAGCAGGGCATCCTGGGCAGCGGTAAATGAAGGAGGGAAACTTGCAGAGGGAGGAAGGAGTCCAGAGGAGGAGGAGATGGGTATGAAGAGGGATCAGGATGCCAGATCACACACAGAGGCTGCTCGAGAGAACGGGAAATGTTTCACGTGCTTGGACATTTAACAAGCATGTGAAGAGCAGAGTCGTTCCATGTGGTTCCAGAAGGTGAAGCTAGAATGGAAAGGTGGAAACTACAGGAGGAGGTATTTGGTCTTAGTATATGTATCAGTGTTTCTCAAGCTGCGGTTGGCATTCCATTAGTGGGTTGTGCAATCAATCTATGACTAAACCAGCAGTTTTTAAAAAATGAAATAGAATAGAAAGGTTGAAATTGAACTGGAAAAAAAAGACTTGAGTGGATCAGATGTGTATGGGTCAGTTTTATTTATGAAATATTTGTTCAGTTTTATATATTTATATGTATATGTTGATATTTTATGTACCAAGTCATGGTATAATATCTTATTAGGGGTAAAGTGGAAAAGTTTGAAGCCCATTGTTATGAGCTACCTGTTATGAGCATTTAATAACAATACTTACCATTTATTGAACTGCTGGCTCAGATGGTAAAGAATCTGCCTGCAGTGCAGGAGACCTGGGTTTGATCCCTGGGTTGGGAAGATCCCCTGGAGAAGGGAATGGCAATCCACTCTGGTATTCTTTCCTGGAAAATTCCCTAGACAGAGGAGCCTGGCAGGCTACAGTCCATGGGGTTGCAGAGTCATCGGACATGACTGAGCAACCAGCACTTCTTTCACTTTCCACTGTGCAGCACTTTGCTAAGTGCTTTATATGCATTTTCTCATTTCAATTTTACAACAATCCTGGCAAGCAGGTATTATTGTTCCCATCTGAGATGAGCAAGTTCAAGTTCACAGAGGCCAAGTGACTTTCCCAGTGTCAAGGAGCATGTAAGAGGCTGAGCTTGGAACTAAACTCAAGTCTAGGTCTCTTAAAAGCCTGTGCGTATGTCAGAAAGAGAAAGACAGATACCATGCAATATTTACTTGTAGGTGGAATCTAAAATATGATACAAATGAGCTTATCNAATCCACTCTGGTATTCTTTCCTGGAAAATTCCCTAGACAGAGGAGCCTGGCAGGCTACAGTCCATGGGGTTGCAGAGTCATCGGACATGACTGAGCAACCAGCACTTCTTTCACTTTCCACTGTGCAGCACTTTGCTAAGTGCTTTATATGCATTTTCTCATTTCAATTTTACAACAATCCTGGCAAGCAGGTATTATTGTTCCCATCTGAGATGAGCAAGTTCAAGTTCACAGAGGCCAAGTGACTTTCCCAGTGTCAAGGAGCATGTAAGAGGCTGAGCTTGGAACTAAACTCAAGTCTAGGTCTCTTAAAAGCCTGTGCGTATGTCAGAAAGAGAAAGACAGATACCATGCAATATTTACTTGTAGGTGGAATCTAAAATATGATACAAATGAGCTTATCTATGAAACAGAAACAGACTTATCTATGAAACGTGGAAAACGGAGAACTGACTTGTGGTTGCCAGGGTGGGGTGGGTGAAGGATGGATTGGGTGTGGTAAATGCAAACTGACGTATGTGGAATGGATGAACAATGGGTCCTACTATTAGCACAGGGAGCTATAGTCAATATCCTATAGTAAACAATAATGGCAAAACTAACACAACGTTGTAAATCAACTATACTTCAATCAAATAAATAAAAAGTCTGTGAAATAAAACCCTACCTAATAAAAAAAAACCCAGCTCCTGTGCATATAATTATGACCACTCTCCAATGCAAGAAGAACCATTGGAGTGTCCATCACATGGCTCGGGTTGCCTGGAAAAGTGAGAATTGTTGGAGCAGAGGCTGAGTGGCCACCTGTCAGGGGCTGTGGAGACAGGGGGCCTGTGCTGTCATAATAATCGCCCTCCAACACTCTGGCATAGCCTAGGAGGCCACTTGTCCCTTGTCCCTCTTTAACACCAACCCCCACTCTGGAGTTTCTTTGATTATCAATTGGAATGTGATTTGATTAACATATAGATTTAGATTTGTTTAGGTGGGATTTTTTAAACAAGTTTTCTCATTTTTCTGTAATGAAGGTGCATTTATTTTATGATTGCAAAAAGTCATTAAAAATGAAATGTTTTCTGGTTTTCTGGAGTGAACACAAATCAATTTTATAATTTACAAAAGTCATTGAAAAGAATAATGCTGCATTGCAACAAAAGACTTTAATTAAGAATTCTTGCTGGCAAGTTTCTAAAGACAGCTGGCAATTGCTGCTCCCCCTTTTCTGTGGGCTGGGGAAGCTGTGTGTGAACCACAGGAGGCCATGGACTGCAGCTTCTCATCAGTTGCCTGGACCAGCCAACCCTCACTGCACAGAGCAGGATGAGGCAGGGGTTGTGGCTTGGGGGAGCCCCTTTTCCCTGTCAACTGTGAAGTGAAGCTTCCATTGATTCTCCCTTTTTGTTTCTGTGGTTTGGGCCGTACTGTACAGCATATGGGATCTTTAGTTCTCCAACCACGGATCAAACCTGTGCCCCCTGCAGTGGGAGCTTGGGGTCTTAACCACTGGACCCACAGGGAAGTCCCCCATTAATCCTCTTTAAAGCTGGGAAGGATCTTAGAAGTCATCCCCACTAACCTCTTTGTTTTAGATAGGAGAAAACTGCAGTCCTAAAGAAGGGATGTGACTTAGCTTTGCTCTTGACCCATTGCATGAGGAGCAGAACTGGGATCACCTCTCAGATGGGTTAGATTATGCTGCTGCCCCTGAAAGAAAGAGGGTCCAGAAAGTTGGTTGAGTTTGTGGGGGGAATAAAGAGCAAAGAAGTGGCAAACCTTCTAATTTTAATGTCATAGGAGAGTTCCTAAGTGGAGGTGAGGGGAATGTGGTCTAGTTGGAAGAATCTCAGCTTGGGAGTTGACCTGAGTTCTGCTCCCAGCTTTAAAACTCCCTGTGTAAACTTGGTTGAATCACTTACTTGCTGTTGGAGGATAGATTAATTCTTGTTCCTCATGTATTGCTTAGTCAACACACTGCAGGCGTACTCATCCCTGGCAGAGGATGTCCTCAGGCTTATTTCCTTCCAGAGCCAATGGCCTAATCTTCACAGTGGAGTTGCCGTTAGTGGTATTCTCTAGAACTTCAGGCCACAGTAGAGGAGATTTTCCAGACTGGTAGTTGCCAGCCTTTGGGGAACTTGCTACATGAGTGTGAGGTGTGAGCTCAACTCTTTGATCAACTTCTCAAATTCAGGGACTGTGTTTTCTGAATCCTCACTGTGCATGGTAGAGTGCTGAGGTTCTGCATACTATAGACGCCTGATTCACTGAATTGATGTGCGTATTGTGTGAGTTGTTTGTGGATCACATGGAAGTGGGATGGTCTACATTCAAATAGTCTGATTTTTGCTCTGCTGATGGACTGTCCGCGTGAAGATTAAACATAGGCTGTCTGACTTCAGAATCAAGTCATGTTGAGGAGCTCTGTGGTTTGTGATGGGGTTGATTTGAAGTGGGTCACTCTGTGCCTAGGTAGGCAACCCAAGGGAAGGGGGTCAGGAGAAGGGGAGTGGGGAGAGGCAGAAGCTTCTTCTAGGCTTCGAAGTTACCCAAGGAGCTGAGCACAGTAAGAAAGTCACTAGGACTGTGGCATTGTGATTGGCCTCCACACTCATCTCAAATGGATCATAAAAGAGCTGATAAATTTCTCTTTGGTGGCCTATCTTGGATACGAGATTCTTGCTGGTTAAGATCGTCATTCCTTTGACCCAGGGTGCAACACAAATGTTACCCTGCCTGATGGCCTTAGCTGAGAGGGTAGGCAGATGTGATTGTTGTTGGGGTTTGTTTTACGCTCTGTTATCAAAGCTATTAATATGACACTTTAAGGCTTTATGACTTGATTAGTGGCATCAGCATTTGAAAGAGCTGGCTTAGGGCTGCTGTTAAAGGTTATGGGAAGAGTAATTAAGTGGTAGTTGTGAAATGCAGGGGTGGTTTCTGTTTACCAACGGCTTTGCAGGGAGCCGTGCCAGTTACTGAACCCCCATGGTGAATTTTTCAAGAAAATGAGTTGGTTAGTTTGGGTGCTGTTGACTCCAGACAGCCCTCAGTTTTTTCTCTACCTGTGGTTAATTCCCTTAATCTACTGCCGGGGAGCACCCTCTGTATCATTTAGTCCTCTGCTTCTCAGAGCGTCACCCCTGGACCAATGGCATCTGGCATTACCCAGAGCCGAAGGTTGCAGAATCAGGATTTGTGTTAAGATCCTCAAGTGATCTGGGTGCCCTTTAGGTTTGAGAAGTGCTTGGGCTAGCACCTGTGCCCCCTGAGGTTAGAGATTTGTGGCAATGTGGTTTCTATTGTGTAGTGTAATAAACTATTTAAACCCTAATGCTGCTGCTAAGTCACCTCAATCGTGTCTGACTCTGTGCGACCCCATGGACTGCAGCCACCCAGGTTCCTCTGTCCATGGGATTTTCCAGGCAAGAGTACTGGAGTGGGTTGCCATTGCCTTTTCCTGTAACCGAGTCATGATGCCCAGCCGGTCTCCCTCCCGTGCCGGGCGCTGCCGCCTCCTTCTGGGCTTGGGCAGGGGCGGGCAGGAGCTGGCACCTGAGGAGGCGGCATGCAGGTTGAGGGAGCTCACCCTAATGCAGAGGTATAATTCCCAGTCTTCAATTAGAGCCTGGACTCTGTGTGGGTGTGTGTGTGGGTGTCCATTGTCACTTGTGGCATCAGCAAAGGCTTGTGGTTTACAGTCCTCCCCACAGCTCGCCGAGTTCTTGGCACAGGTAATCATTTCTTTGAATGCAAGTCTGGCATCCTAGAATGTGGGGAGTGTGACCAAAACACCACTTTCTTCCTGTTACTCCCCTGCACAGGAGCCCACGGTGGCTCCCACTGTCTACTGTGTCACGTCCAAACCTCTCGCTGGGGCTTCCAGGCTTATCTGCCCCATTTGCTATACCACTGGCACACATTGGGCTGATCTTCTCTGCAGCCTGGCTTTGGGTCCCTTGCTTAAAGTGTTTTTCCCACCATCTTCCTGGTGGTCAGTGGTTTCTCTGTTCTCTGCCCTTCTGATTTGCCCTGCTGTACTATGGTGTCCCTGGTTGTTCTGGGATGCTTATTGAGGCAATGTGGTTACTTGCGGGCAGGTCTTACTTAACCCCTTAGTCAGATAACACACTTTTATTTCTTTTCTTCCAGTTGTATTGAGATATAATTCACATATAGTACTGTGTAAGTTCAAGGTGTACAGNATGGTGTCCCTGGTTGTTCTGGGATGCTTATTGAGGCAATGTGGTTACTTGCGGGCAGGTCTTACTTAACCCCTTAGTCAGATAACACACTTTTATTTCTTTTCTTCCAGTTGTATTGAGATATAATTCACATATAGTACTGTGTAAGTTCAAGGTGTACAGCTCATTGATTTTTTTTTAAACAGATTACATAGACTCTCAGTGAACTTTATTTATTAAACATGATTTGGCTTGCATACATCATGAAGCAATCACTGCAGTAAGTTTTAGTGAACCTCCATCATCTCATATAGATAATAAAAGAAAAAAATTTTTTTTTTCTCTTGCGATGGGAACTCTTGGGGATCCATGCTTTTAGAAGGTAGGAATACCCTTGTATGTCAGGGACCCCCAAGCGTCTGGCAGGTGTCTGATGATTGAACACCTGTGGATTTCTTGGTACCAGTCATCAGGAGGCTGAGGATTTGGTGTGAGTAGGGTGAGGTGGCAACTGGTTTCACAGATGGGCTGGGGCTGGTGAGAGCTTTGAAGAGAAGCCCAGGGGAGATTGGAGGGGACTCCACTGAGAGGAGGTGGGGGAAACTGGGCTGTTCACTTCCAGTCCTTCTCTGATGGTATTAGAAGTGAAGGAGGAGTGCCAGCGTGTTTCTGATTAATTGCAAACCTGTCTGTTTTCATTTTATGTGAATCTGGAGGTGAGAGAAGAAGGGCGAGGAAGGATGAGGAAGAGTGTAGGGGCCTCCCAGATGGCTCAACGGGTAAAAAATAAAGAATCCGCTTGGTGGTGAGAGAAGGGGGATGAAAAGGGATGAGGAAGAAGGGGTGCAGAAATGAGGAACCAGACCGTTTGCATGTTGTCCTGGTAAAGTTTGGGGTAGAGGCTATATTTACTTCTTACAGTGATGCTGGTAGAATCTACTTCTATGTTTAGAAATAGTTTATGTAATATGAGAGTATGTATTCTTAAAAAACAACAAACCTGAAAGTAGAATAGAATAAAACTTAAGCAGACCAGTTACCATAGAAGAAATTGAGAAACTTATCAAAGAGCTTTTCCTTAAAATAGTGTAGGACCAGATGGTTTCACAGGTAAATTTTTTCAAATATTGAGGGTGCAGGGGAATTCTATTGCTGTTTAAATCATTCTAGAGCAAAGAAATAAGAAATGCTTAAATTCTTTCTATGAAGCTAGTGTAACGAAACATAACAAAAGAGCACTATGGCCACACACAGAACGACAAGGTAATCTTGGCTTTGAATATTGATGCAAAACCCTAATAACATAACTAGCAAATAGAATCCAGCAACCCACAGGAAGAAGAACTCTATGAGCAGGTGGATTTCAGAACGGGAATGCAAGGATAGGTTAATGTTAGGATTTCTATTAATAAGCTCCCCATATTAAAGGATTCAAGGAGAAAATAAGATGCTGTAAAGGTTTAGGAGAAATTAAGCATCTATTTATAATAAAAACTCATAGGAATAATTAGATACCTCCTCATCGTGAGAAAATATATCTTTATCAGGGTGATAGCCAGATTTTGCTTAGTATTGAAGTAGAGGATACTAGATACATTCCAGTTTAAAAAGTTCAGGTTTACTAAACTTACTGCAGTAATTGCTTCATGATATATGTAATCCAAATCATTATGCTAAAATTATTAAGTACCATAATTATGTAACCTTGTTTTGGAGGGATAAGCTGGTATAATTAAATAAGAGAAAGAATTAAGAGGTATAAAAACTACTGAAAACAATAAGGGAATTCAGTAAGGTCATTGAGTGTATAATTAATGCACAGAAGTCAGTAATTCTCCCACAGAAATGATATTCAACTAGAAAACATGATGGAAGAAAAAAATTTCACTTATGTAAGCAGCAAAAGAGAGGAAAAAAAATAGTCATGAGCTCAATAAAACATGTATTTAAGTTTAACTTCAGTGCTACTAAGGGGCATAAAAGGCTTAAACAAGAAGATAATATAACCCTGGCTAGAAGGTCAGTGTTATAAAATCCTATTCATTTAAGATGTGATCACAATAAAATTACCAATAGGATTATTTTGGTAGTAGAAGACTGATTCTAAGTTCATATGGGAAAATTAGCTTACATGAAAATACATAAAAGAAAGAAAAGGGGATAGTTCTGACAGATATTAAATATTTTAAAAGCTATCGTGATTAGGATAACTTGGTGCTGAATAGATTGATCAGATGAGACAGAATAGAGAGCCCTGAAATAAATAGGGGGGATGCATATTTGTGTGTGTGATTTGTGATAAAGCCAGTTTTTCCAATTTGTGGGGAAAGATAGTAACTTCATACCATATTACCACCTTGGGGGAATACATTTAGGAGGCGCTCTACTTTCTGTCTTAGGTCAAAATAAGTCTATCAAAGGTGTAGATGAAGAATGAAAGTATCAGAGTACTAGAAGAATTTTTCTGCGGTCTTGGAATAGAGAGGCATTTCCAAGTTTGACACAAATCCTGGAAGACATAAAATGAAAGATTGATATCTTTGACAACATAGAAATGAGAACTTCTGTAATGGGAAAGAGCATCAACAAAGTCAAAAGATATACAATACCCTGAGGAAACAATATTTGCTGCAAATGTGATAAAAAGAGCTTATTCTCTCAATATGCAAAGAGCTCTTAGAATTCAAGAAGGAGCACTAACTTAATTGAAGAGTAGGCAAAGGACAGAAACAGAAAATCGTTAAGAGAAGAAGAGTAAATGAATCTTTAAAAGACAGGATGTACAAGCTCTCTTATAATAAAACATGCAGATCAGAACTACAGAAAAATGGCCCTTGTAATCCATCAGATTAGGAAAGATCAAGACCTAAATTGGTGAGGCTGTAAAGAAAACATGCTTTTGTACATTGCTGGTGAGAATAAATGGATACACTGGTTTGGAAAGCAACTTGTGATTTTTATTTAAATTGTTAGGTGCTCATATCTTAGGGCCCAGGGGTTCTCTTTCCTAGGTAGGTATCTGCTCTAGAGATACATTCACGTACGTGCACTACTGTGCACTGAACGTTGTTTGTAATAGTGGAAAATTAGGCTCAGTAATGTAAATATCCGTTGGATGGAGAGGTAAATATTTATTTATTAAGGACAAAATAAAACGGGTGGTTCAGACCATTAGTGAGTCAATAAATCAACTTAGTAGGTTGTGACACAGTGTGAAACAAAGAATAGAAAATAACAGAGTGCATTGCACGGAGTTGGTAAATATTTGGTGAGATTTTTATTTCAGTTTTGCATATTCACAAGTGTGAACTGGGTCATATATCTCTTACTCTGGGACTCAGGCAGCAAAGTTTGCCAGAAGAGTAGAAGGGAATATTTTAGGTTGATGGCTTATGGTAAGAATAGGTCTGAGAAATGTAATGTGGATTAAAAAAAAAAAGGCAAATTGCATAATGGTATATACAATGGTATGCCATTTTTGAAAATGTATTTTTTGGTGGAATCATGTATTCATACAAAACAGGCCTGAAATATGTGCACCAGGCTCATATCAGACAGGCCTTCTGGCGTGGTTATTAAGAGAGGCCTTGGCTTTAAATTACATGCTTTAATTTGTCAAAAGGAAAGTATGAGTGTTTTACTTGCGTATTTAAATGAGCAAAAAATGTTTACACATTATAGAAGGACTTTGCAACAAATCCATTAAGTCCCCATGCTTTTCCCTCTGTTGATTTGCGTTTTTCTTACTAATTTTCTTTTACTTATCATTTAAGTGTCTTTCTTTTAGCTTTAAATTGAGTATCTTATAAATTCGCATCAGCTTGTTAACTTTGTTTTTCAGCTATTAGTTTAAGATTGTACATAAAATTCTTCAAACAGTGTTATCAGTGGCTCATTTATTGGATCTTTATATGTCTTTTCTAAGTTTTGCAGCTTATTCTTTGGGAATTAATTGGGCCCCTGGTTTAGTCATCTCAGATATTTTTTCTAAGAGCCAGCTTCGACTTTCATCCTCTTCTCTGACATTTGTTTGTATTATTGTTTATTACTTTGGTTTTCACATTTCCTTTTTCTCCTTGCTTTTTGCCTTCTACAAATTTCCTTCAACAGCAGGCTTCTCAAATTTTAGGGTGCCCATCAATCACATGGGGCATGGAGCCTCAGTTAAATATGGATCTAGCAGGCTGGTGGTGAGACCCCAGACTCTGCATTTCAAACCTGCTCTAATTGGGGCTGGCCTCCAAGGAGTCAGAAAGTGGAGGCAGTGGCCCCTGCTTCTGCTCTGACGTTAGGGCACCAAATATTCACGTGTCTAATAGCCAGCGAACCCACCAACTGTATAAATATGATGCCCCAAGTATGTCCAAAAAATTCACTCATCTCCTTTAATGTAGTGAAAATGGGTCAGGCGGGACTGACCACCACATACTTTCCAGGTGATCTGAAAGGACAGAAGGGTTCATGGCTGCAGAATTTCTTAAGGCATATTCGGTTGGTTGAGCTGACCAGCTTTGCTCAGCATAGCTGTCTGGGCTCTGCTTGGGTCGGTTGTTCTGAGCCTCTTTGGAAGTCCACGGACCTATTAGTGGGAATATGATGCAAGCTGTGGACTTCCTCTCCAGAAATACGCCACCTCCATTTGTGCAAACCGAAACTCCAGTTTTTCTTTTACTTGTTTGGGCTTTAGGCACCCAAAAGCCAATCTATAAACCATTCAACTGACACCTTATTTAAGGGGACGGATCCCAAGAGGAGGAACATGATCGACCATGCTCGGGCTCCCTGTGGCCACCGGGGACCTGCCTGGCCGGACACTGGTTCCCCTAGATGTGGTCTCTTGAGCCAAGCGGGTAGACCCACTCAGACTCAGCCTGCCTCATCTCGGGGGAGGGCAGCCCCACATGTTACTTCCTGCAGCTCAGCCTTGCCCTCAGCTCCGACAGTCTCCCCTGGCCTGAGGAAGCGGAGACTCAGATCCCTCCTGGCCAGGATCCTGGGCTCAGACACTCTTCTGGCTTTGACATGGCAGAACCTCCTGCCTTGTTCCTGCATCCTGTTCCCTTCTCAGTCTCAGTTCTTCTCAGAGGCTTCTGTGTTGGTTCCTGTTCTGCTGACGTGCCTGGTATCCAGGTCCTGGGCTGGGGCCAAGACCCTGTTGTGGGCTTTGCTTGAGACAACAGGGTGCGGTGGGATCCCAGCCCATTCACTCACTGGCCGTGTGACTCTGGTATATTACGTAGCCCGACTGGCCTTGGTTTTCCTATATGGGTGATGGGAACTGTAGAATATACCTCTACAGAGGGAAAGATAACTGTGTTAGTGTGTGTTGCGAACCAGTAACTGGCACGACTGGTCCTGCTCCTAGGGGTTGGATCTGCTGGATCCAGCCAACTGGGGCCTTGGTAACCTTCACAGATATCTCGATATCTGTTTTGCTGAGGCTCACCTATGCCCCTCCCCCACTCCCATCANGGAAAGATCAAGACCTAAATTGGTGAGGCTGTAAAGAAAACATGCTTTTGTACATTGCTGGTGAGAATAAATGGATACACTGGTTTGGAAAGCAACTTGTGATTTTTATTTAAATTGTTAGGTGCTCATATCTTAGGGCCCAGGGGTTCTCTTTCCTAGGTAGGTATCTGCTCTAGAGATACATTCACGTACGTGCACTACTGTGCACTGAACGTTGTTTGTAATAGTGGAAAATTAGGCTCAGTAATGTAAATATCCGTTGGATGGAGAGGTAAATATTTATTTATTAAGGACAAAATAAAACGGGTGGTTCAGACCATTAGTGAGTCAATAAATCAACTTAGTAGGTTGTGACACAGTGTGAAACAAAGAATAGAAAATAACAGAGTGCATTGCACGGAGTTGGTAAATATTTGGTGAGATTTTTATTTCAGTTTTGCATATTCACAAGTGTGAACTGGGTCATATATCTCTTACTCTGGGACTCAGGCAGCAAAGTTTGCCAGAAGAGTAGAAGGGAATATTTTAGGTTGATGGCTTATGGTAAGAATAGGTCTGAGAAATGTAATGTGGATTAAAAAAAAAAAGGCAAATTGCATAATGGTATATACAATGGTATGCCATTTTTGAAAATGTATTTTTTGGTGGAATCATGTATTCATACAAAACAGGCCTGAAATATGTGCACCAGGCTCATATCAGACAGGCCTTCTGGCGTGGTTATTAAGAGAGGCCTTGGCTTTAAATTACATGCTTTAATTTGTCAAAAGGAAAGTATGAGTGTTTTACTTGCGTATTTAAATGAGCAAAAAATGTTTACACATTATAGAAGGACTTTGCAACAAATCCATTAAGTCCCCATGCTTTTCCCTCTGTTGATTTGCGTTTTTCTTACTAATTTTCTTTTACTTATCATTTAAGTGTCTTTCTTTTAGCTTTAAATTGAGTATCTTATAAATTCGCATCAGCTTGTTAACTTTGTTTTTCAGCTATTAGTTTAAGATTGTACATAAAATTCTTCAAACAGTGTTATCAGTGGCTCATTTATTGGATCTTTATATGTCTTTTCTAAGTTTTGCAGCTTATTCTTTGGGAATTAATTGGGCCCCTGGTTTAGTCATCTCAGATATTTTTTCTAAGAGCCAGCTTCGACTTTCATCCTCTTCTCTGACATTTGTTTGTATTATTGTTTATTACTTTGGTTTTCACATTTCCTTTTTCTCCTTGCTTTTTGCCTTCTACAAATTTCCTTCAACAGCAGGCTTCTCAAATTTTAGGGTGCCCATCAATCACATGGGGCATGGAGCCTCAGTTAAATATGGATCTAGCAGGCTGGTGGTGAGACCCCAGACTCTGCATTTCAAACCTGCTCTAATTGGGGCTGGCCTCCAAGGAGTCAGAAAGTGGAGGCAGTGGCCCCTGCTTCTGCTCTGACGTTAGGGCACCAAATATTCACGTGTCTAATAGCCAGCGAACCCACCAACTGTATAAATATGATGCCCCAAGTATGTCCAAAAAATTCACTCATCTCCTTTAATGTAGTGAAAATGGGTCAGGCGGGACTGACCACCACATACTTTCCAGGTGATCTGAAAGGACAGAAGGGTTCATGGCTGCAGAATTTCTTAAGGCATATTCGGTTGGTTGAGCTGACCAGCTTTGCTCAGCATAGCTGTCTGGGCTCTGCTTGGGTCGGTTGTTCTGAGCCTCTTTGGAAGTCCACGGACCTATTAGTGGGAATATGATGCAAGCTGTGG
This sequence comes from Neotragus moschatus, assembly GCA_006410615.1. Lineage (NCBI taxonomy): Eukaryota > Metazoa > Chordata > Mammalia > Artiodactyla > Bovidae > Neotragus > Neotragus moschatus. The sequence goes on from SJYA01002804.1 coordinate 1,268,689, forward strand.
ACTTCCTCTCCAGAAATACGCCACCTCCATTTGTGCAAACCGAAACTCCAGTTTTTCTTTTACTTGTTTGGGCTTTAGGCACCCAAAAGCCAATCTATAAACCATTCAACTGACACCTTATTTAAGGGGACGGATCCCAAGAGGAGGAACATGATCGACCATGCTCGGGCTCCCTGTGGCCACCGGGGACCTGCCTGGCCGGACACTGGTTCCCCTAGATGTGGTCTCTTGAGCCAAGCGGGTAGACCCACTCAGACTCAGCCTGCCTCATCTCGGGGGAGGGCAGCCCCACATGTTACTTCCTGCAGCTCAGCCTTGCCCTCAGCTCCGACAGTCTCCCCTGGCCTGAGGAAGCGGAGACTCAGATCCCTCCTGGCCAGGATCCTGGGCTCAGACACTCTTCTGGCTTTGACATGGCAGAACCTCCTGCCTTGTTCCTGCATCCTGTTCCCTTCTCAGTCTCAGTTCTTCTCAGAGGCTTCTGTGTTGGTTCCTGTTCTGCTGACGTGCCTGGTATCCAGGTCCTGGGCTGGGGCCAAGACCCTGTTGTGGGCTTTGCTTGAGACAACAGGGTGCGGTGGGATCCCAGCCCATTCACTCACTGGCCGTGTGACTCTGGTATATTACGTAGCCCGACTGGCCTTGGTTTTCCTATATGGGTGATGGGAACTGTAGAATATACCTCTACAGAGGGAAAGATAACTGTGTTAGTGTGTGTTGCGAACCAGTAACTGGCACGACTGGTCCTGCTCCTAGGGGTTGGATCTGCTGGATCCAGCCAACTGGGGCCTTGGTAACCTTCACAGATATCTCGATATCTGTTTTGCTGAGGCTCACCTATGCCCCTCCCCCACTCCCATCACAGGATTTTGCCCACTTGTTGGCACAGTTCAAAGCTTCATCTTACGCCGCTCCCTTCCCCAAAGTCACTATAAGCTCAAACTCTAGCTGGACTTCTCTAGTATCTCCTTGGACAGGAGGCCTGCGCAATGAACCACAGTTAGTCTGAGTGTGCATGGGATTGCACTGGCTTGTCCACTCCCTGCTGATCCCAAGAAGGAAATTACAGATCAATTTCACTTAAAAATACAGCTGCAAAAATCATCAGTGGAATAAACTAATGGCCTCAGTACTTTGGGAAATATTTATTGTGTAACTCCCTTCCACTAGACACCGTCCTTAGCACTGGTGATTCTTCTGTCCTCGGGGCCATGATGGAGTCCTGAGGCCCCTAGGGGTTGGGGGGAGGGGTGGAACAGACATGTGGACATTTGATTACATTACAGTCCCTGTGACAAATGTGATAGTGGAAGAAGAGAGGACTGTGGGAGCCCAGAGGAATGGGCTGGCAACTCTTGCTTCCAAAAAGTAAGGGTTGGAAGGCTTCATGGAGTCGGTGACATTTGAATAGGTCCCTGCAGGTCGATATCACTATATCTTTGTCTCTTAATTTTTTTCAGATGAATTTTGTAGTCATATACCAGGGTCTTAAAAGATGAGTTTTGAAAAATTACCAAGCATGGCTCATGCCAGTAATATGTGCATGGTTCAGTCAAAGAGACTAATATTAATAGAAATAAACCATAAAAATTAGAACCCCCAATATTTAGCATAGTGCCTAGAATATAATCAGTGCTCAACAAATAGCTGATGAATGAATGAATGTAGTCTCGGTAGATGCAGAAATATACTGCAAATAATTAGATGTGCTTTAGAAAGTATCATAAAGCTAAAACTAAGTGTCTTAGAGGATTTACTCCTAAATATGAGAAAGAACCTGCCTGTGTATAATCATGTACCAGGCCTTGCATGGTGGCTGCAGGTTCCAAGTGGAGAAATTCTAGAAGTGTGCTCTGAAAAACAGGAACTAAACCAAAATGTCCCTTATCGCTACTCTTATTTAACATAGTTTAACAGATGCTTGTCATACCAATATAGGAACAAAAAGAAACTTAGAGGGATTGGTATAGGGAAGGAAGAGATAAAAACATCGCTGTTTGCAAATGACACAATTTCTATTCAAAGAAAATTACAAAATCCTATGTGACTGCTTCTGGTCAGAAGTCACAGTATTGAAGGGTCAGTATCCCAGGTTTTTGCCTAGATTTCATGCTTAGGCAGTTAAAATTCCCCATGAAATACTTCAGAAGGCATGCGTAACGATCATCCTAATAATCAGGAGAAATTGGTGGACAAGCGTACTGAAGGATGTCTTGAAAATCTTTTAGCAGTGGGCTCCTCTCAGCAAATGATTCAGGTAAGCAGCAGTTATTAAAACTATACACTATTAGGATCAGACAGAAAAAGGAGAGATGGATACAATAAAATAAATAAATAGAAGGCATTGCTATTGGTAAATTTGGAAAGGCAGACAATAGTGAGAGACATTATTTTAAGGTAAATGGCTCCTGGGAATTCCTTGGCCATCCAGTGTTAGATTAGGGCTGTGCATTCTCATTGCTGAAGACCTGAGTTCAGTACCTGGTTGGGGAACTGAAATCCCACAAGCCTCGCGGTATGGCAAAAAAAAAAAAAAAAAGACTCTTGGGAAGAACTAAATAACAGTATATAGAGAAAATGAACTCAGATATGTCTTATAGTTATAAATTCTAGATGTGTTTAGACCTCAGTTTTAAAACCTCTTTAAAACTCAAGAAAAGTAGATGGAGTATTTATCCTCACTGTGGAGAGCAAATGTATTTGTGAAAATTCCATAAAAATGATCATTGAGGAAATAGGATATGCTGTAAAGGAATAAAATCTGTAAAGTAAAAATGTAACCATATACCCAGTCGTCTCTTGGTGGACTGTGTCGGCCTGAGGCTGGGGTGAGGCTCTCACAGTGACATGTTTACAGCTGGGGGTGACTCAGTAAAGTGGATTTTCCCCCCCAACCCCCCCTAGTAACTAAATTGTGCTAAAGGGGAAGGTAGCAGCAGCAGCAGCAAAGGGAAAGGTATAGAAGAGGGAAACAGTTGTGAGAAACTGAGAGCTATAAGAACATGTTGTCAAAAGCATGCACAGAACTGATCAGGCTCTTTAGGGTAAATATTCAGATTGTATTGCTAAACTAACCAAAACATGGGAACAGATCATTTCATATAAGGCCCTGTTAGTAAACTGAGATGTGGAAAACAGTTCAACTTCCTAAACACACAAGATACTTAAGTTAAAACAGATCTGAGTTAGTTGGCCTATCTTATTAGTGACAAATAGATCAAATTTATAAAACTCACTGTTGAGGACTGTGGGAAAGAAAACAGGGTACTATTGGCATTATCGGAAAGGGGAGCTGTTTTTCCAGGGAGCATGGCGACTTTGCTGACACTGCTTATATCTTTTTTTTTTTAATTAAAAAATTAAAAAAAAATTTTTTTGACTCTGCTGCACAGTGTGTGGGATCTTAGTTCCCTGATCAGGGATTGAATCCGTGCCTTCTGCCAGTGAAAGCTCGGATTCTTAAGCCCTGGATTGCCAGGGAAGTCCCAACATTGCTCATACCTTTTGACTAGTATTTTTATTTCTGAAAATAAGTCCCACAGAAGTAATCCTAAAGGGGCAGAAAACCAACTCGTCCAAAGATGGGAAAAAATTGCAAATCATCCACATATAGATAACCCAGGAAAGGTTGCATAAACTCGGTGACAGCGGTGCAGAGAAATACATGCCCACATAGAGACTGAAGGCTGGTTACCCAGAATGGCATGGAGTAGCTCACCTGTGCTCAGGGCAAGCTGATGAACATCCACACACGCACACTGAAAAGAATCTGCAAAAGGGCAGAGTTTATTTGATGTGTTTTTGATCAAGTTCCACAGGCCCCCCCCCACCAAGTAAAATTGTTAATATGTAAGGCAGGTTTTTCAAAGAAGAAAGGAGGGGAGAAATTGTGATAGTAAAAAGGGGAAACGTGGGCAGGGCATGGTGGAGAGACAGCCTGGGCAGGGCGTCCACGTGGGCTGGATTTGAGTCACTGCGTTGCCATGCGGTTTGGGGCAAGTCACACATCTTCTCCAGCTTCCCTTGTCTCCACCCCAAAACGAGGTAATGGGGACAACCACCAATCCGATCCCAGGAGTTCTTGCCTTCCGAGCAAACACTCTTTCATTAACTGGCATTGCAGAGTTTTGGGGGGGCCCTGGCTGGCGTCCTTTGTGCTATGCTCATCTCTACAGAATGTTCGTAGTTTTGGGCAGCTCCACTTCTAGGGTGACAGCAGAGATGGGGGGCAGACAAAGAACATATCCCAGAACTAGACAGGCAGCAGAGCCATTGCAAGTAGCCCCGAGAAGGTACTGCAGCCCACTGGAAGCACTGAACAAAGCAACAGGGACCCCTTCTGTTTCACAACCAGCGATGTGGCCCAAGAAAAAAAGAGCCTTAAAAGAGAACATTTTGGTGAGCAAATGCAGATTGATCAGGCTGTTGAATTTTTTTTAGAAGATGTACTTGTGGACAAGGCAAGAAGGGAAGGAGCCCAGCCGCTTAACTGGTGTGTGTGGTACACTTTGGGGCCTAACTAATAAATTCTAGAGTTGAACTCTTCTAATTGGAAGCTGGATGACCTTGAACTTCATAACTCTAGCCCCAGTTTTCTCATTGTGAAAAATGAGGATAACCTCTTCTGAGTCTGTTGTGAAAAGGACTTGGGATGTTGTGCCTGAGTGTTCTCTGTGCTTTCAGTTACTCGTCGTCAAGGTTTTCCTGGATGCCTGCCCCCCAAAAATGGCATGACGCTGAGTCCCGTAGGGAGTACAGAGCAGTCTGAGTGATCATTTGGGGTTTTGGGGAGCATGTATAGCTGGGAGCGTGGTGATTGCATGAACCCCTGCAAAAGTATGTCATGAGAAAGTAGCAAGGTTGGGGTGGTGTTTTTATGATGAAGGAAACTGGGCCATTCAGGGCAAGGAGTGAGGAGCTAGTTAGGAGGCAGAGTGTGGGGATGCCTGAGAGAGAGGTGGTATTTGGTGAGGGAAGGTTCCAGAAGGCCTGAGGTGGATTTAAGAGCCCTGCAGGATGTATTCAACACATCTGTGGCTGTTACCTTGTGTGAGCCTTAAGCAACCAACCTGCGAGGTGAGGGCTCTGAGGTTCGCAGGGACTGGGGGACCCGAGCTCCCTCCCGGGCCGACTGGGCCCAGCACAGAGTCCTCTCGTCTGCCGTGCTGCTCCTGTGAACCACACACCCTCTCAGAAAGAGCGGGCCCGGACACTTCTCGCTCTGAGGCAAGGGGCTGTGGAGAAGGAGATGAAGGGCAGGAAGTTTCTGAGGTGCAGAAGAAGGTGCAGGTCGTGAGGGGCTCTGATTTTTCAAGAGGCAGTGATAGAACATGGGACCTGGAATTGGTCACTGGAGTGATTCCCAGCTTTAGAGGTGCTACGATTGTGACCAAGTAAATCAACCTTTCTGAGCCTCAGTTGCTACCTCTGTAAAATGGGGCCATTCAGCTTACCTCCTGGAGACTGGGAGGACTAACTCATTTAGAGTTATGTATGGAAAGTATTTGGCGCTCCCAACATAGACAGCATATTAAAAAGCAGAGACATTACTTTGCCAACAAAGGTCTGTCTAGTCAAGGCACTGTTTTTTCCAGTCGTCATGTATCGATCTGAGAGTTGGATTATAAAGAAAGCTGACTGCCGAAGAATTGATGCTTTTGAACTGTGGTGTTGGAGAAGACTCTTGAGAGTCCCTTGGACTGCAAGGAGATCCAACCAGTCCATCCTAAAGGAGATCAGTCCTGCGTGTTCATTGAAAGGACTTATGCTGAAGCTGAAACTCCAATACTTTGGCCACCAGATGCGAAGAGCTGACTCATTGGAAAAGACTCTGATGCTGGGAAAGACTGAGGGCCAGAGGAGAAGGGGACGACAGAGGATGAGATGGTTGGATGGCATCACCGACTCAATGGACATGGGTTTGGGAGGACTCCGGGAATTGGTGATGGACAGGGAGGCCTGGTGTGCTGCGGTTCATGGGATCGTGGAGTCGGACATGACTGAGCGACTGAACTGACCTGAAGGCTTCCATACATGATAGCTGCCATGATGATGATGACAATTGTTGTTATTATTTTACTTTGTTTTTTTCTAATCATGAAAGATTGGTGCCTCTTAGAAATGAATAGTTTGGCTTTGCTGCCTGGTGGATCAGTAACACGTTTTTCTTCATGTGGGCAAGTAAATGCTTTTCTCTCTCTTCCCTAATTTATTTTTGATTTAAAGCAACTAATCTTTATTAAGGACCTTCTGTGTTTCAGACATTCTGTTCCGTAATTTTACATATATTGTCTCATTTAAATCCTCCCATTAATTCTTTGGGAAGAGGGGTTTAAGTATTCTTGTTCTTTAAAACAATTTTTTTGATATGGACCATTTTAAAGTGTTTATTGAATTTGTTACAATATTTATTCTGTTTTATACTTTACAGTTGTCTTGGCCTTGAGGCATGTGGGATTTTAGCTCCCTGACCAGGGTTCAAACCCACACCCCTGGCATTGGAAGGCCAAGGCCCAACCACTAGACCACTAGGGAGGTCCCAGTATTTTTGTTCGTAAGATAGGGAAATGGAGTCTTAGAGAGTTGACAAGAGGGGATCCAAACTCTGAATCTCTGAGCAAACTTCTGGTGGGCACTGGATGCAGGGCCTGGGTGAGCCCAGGCCTTGCCCCTTCCTAGTCAGTGAACTGGGACCAAGCTGGCAGGGGTTGGGGGGAGTCTCATTTCCTTTGCCCCTCATAATTGCAGTTTTGAGTAAAAGTATTTAACCCCAGGGCTTACTCTTCTGTGGTTACATGGCAGTGATAACAGCAATTAATTGGAAGGTTATTGTAGAGATTAAACAAGATAATACCCAAAGCTCTGGATCACAGCTGCAAGTGGTGGCTGCCATTGCCCCTCTCTCCAGCCTCAGACTTTCTCCAGCCCCTGGGAAAGGGGCCTGTTTGTCAGCTTTAGCCTGGAGAACGGGAATTATGTGTGAGTGCATGTGCTGAGTCATGTCTGACTCTTTGCAACCTTGTGGACTGTAGCCCACCAGGCTCCTCTGTCCATGGGATTTTCCAGGCAAGAATACTAGAGTGAGCTGCCATCTCCTCCTCCAGGGGATTTTCCCGACCCAAGGATTGAACCCGCGTCTGCTGTGTCTCCTGCATTGCAGGCAGATTCTTTACTGCTTGAGCCATCCAGAAAGCCCAATGGGTATCATGCTGCTGCTGCTGCTGCTGCTGCTAAGTCGCTTCAGTCGTGTCCGACTGTGTGCGACCCCATAGAAGGCAGCCCACCAGGCTCGCCTGTCCCTGGGATTCTCCAGGCAAGAACGCTGGAGTGGGTTGCCATTTCCTTCTCCAATGCATGAAAGTGAAAAGTGAAAGTGAAGTCGCTCAGTCGTGTCCAACTCTTAGCGACCCCATGGACTGCAGCCTACCAGGCTCCTCCATCCATGGGATTTTCCAGGCAAGAGTACTGGAGTGGGGTGCCATTGCCTTCTCCGAATGGGTATCATAGCTTTGACTAAATATGTAGATGTTTTAGGGGACCTTAAGAGGAGTTTGCTGAGCATTGCAGTGTGAACTTATTTCCACTTTGGATGAATCCAAAGCAGACTCCGTGTGGGTGTTCCCTAGTACAAGAAAGCTAAGGTCTTGACTTCCTGGGGCCTTCGATTCTGCAGTTGATTAGCTGGGGCACGAAGGAGGAGCTGGCAGGAAGAGCAGTTAGAGGGCAAGATTGAGAGGAGAGAGGAGAGTGAATTGCTAGGCTGGGAGGGTTGGGAAATGAGGCTGGGTGGGGCCCCTGACCCAGTAGAGGCCTGTGGATCAGCCAGAGGCCTCCAGGCTGGGTGCAGAGGGGCCAGAGGTCAGGTGTTCTGATAACTGGGCTTCTTGGAGCTGGCCTTGGTCGTGGTGTCCAGGCCAGCTGGACTGGGGTAGAGGGTGGAGAGGAAAGGGGAGTCCCTCGAGAGGGATGGAAACCCATGATGCAAGCCACAGAGACACCCAGGAGGGAGAGGAGGTGGATGTATCCTCCAGGTCATGGGGTGGACTGCCAGTTGGTGACTCTCTGAAGGTGGAGGAGAAAAGAGGAATCTAAGGGGAGCCCCAGTTTTAGGGCAATGACCGAGAGGAACTCATCAGAAGCAGGGTGGAAGGGAAAGCTGTAGAACTAACCTTGTGTAGGGGTTGAGAACCTGTGAGAGTGGCAGGTGGGGACATCTGGTCAAGAACAACATCCCGGCTGAAGGCCAGTGCTATCTGCAAATAGATCCTGGTCCTGGAAGCCCCCAGCTGTGGGTGAGTCCGACAGTAGAGGGTGGGCTTGTTGGTGGTGGAGTCCTAGTGGACCCTCAGGGGATTGAGCTGGAGGCTGCCAATTGGAAAAACATAAGCTCCAGATTTTTTTTTTTTTGCTTTTTAGGGGCGCTGTGCCAGCTCTTAGTTGCGGCATGTGGAATCTTCATTGCTGCATGAGGGATCTAGTTCCCTGACCAGGGATCAAACCTAGGCCCCCTGCATTGAGGACTGAGAGTCTTAACCACTGGACTACCAGGGAAGTCCCCTCCAGATTGGTTTTTATTTTTTATTTATTTATTTTTTGAGATATAACTGCACACAATAAGTGTGCAGTTCACCCTTNCATGAGGGATCTAGTTCCCTGACCAGGGATCAAACCTAGGCCCCCTGCATTGAGGACTGAGAGTCTTAACCACTGGACTACCAGGGAAGTCCCCTCCAGATTGGTTTTTATTTTTTATTTATTTATTTTTTGAGATATAACTGCACACAATAAGTGTGCAGTTCACCCTTTAAAGTGTCCAGCTGAACGAGATTTATTGTAGTCACAGATTAGAGCAACCATCATAGATTGGTTTTTAGAACCGCCCCCCCACACTCCACCCCACACCTACCTGTACTCTGCTGCTTGGAGCCTGCCCACAGCCTGCAGTGGGGAGGCCACACTCCTCCACCTGATGTGTCGGGCCTGTCCAGAGCAGGCCTTGTATTAGCCTCCCAGGACTGCTGGGATGACATACCAGCAAGCTGGGGGATTTGAAACAACAGAAATGCATTCTCTGGCATTCTGGAGGCCAGATGTTCACTGTCAAGGTGTGGGCAGAGTTGGTCTCCTCCTGAGGCCTGGAGGCAAGTCTGTTCCATGCCTCTGTCCCAGCTTACAGTGAGTCTGGGCAGCCCTTGGCATTCCCCAACCTGTAGCTGCATCGCTGCCTCCGTCATCACACGGCCCTGTGTGCGTCTGTGTCTCTTTTCTCTCCTTGTAAAGGCACCAGTTGTTGGATTCGGGTGGGTTTGAGATGACTGTGACTTCATCTTAACAGTTACATCTGCTGAGACCCTATTTCCTAATCAGAGCCTATTCTGAGGTTCTCAGTGGTTCTGAATTTTGCGCGGGGCGGGGGCACCATTCAACACAGTATGGGCCTCCCCTCTTCCTGCCTTTCTGGCCTCATTCTCGCCTCCCCCAGCCATGACATCCTTCGGGGAAGATGTCTAGAGCTGACCCTAGCTCAGGCTCACTGTCTCAGTTTTGTGAGCTTCCCCATCTGTGAGCACCCCAACATCTCCTCAGTGGCACGTGTCCTCTGCCAGTCTTGGGCTCCTTGGGATGGGGACTGGACCTCACCCGTCCCTCCTCACGGCAAAGTAAGTTGGTGTTTGAGAACCCAGCCTCAGAATGCCAGAGAAATGAATTTGAATTCTGTCTCTCCACTTAATTGACCATGTGACCCTGCTCTAACCCTCCAGCCTCAGTTTCCCCATGTGTCAGATGGAGCTATTACTGAGAATTTAATAAATTCAATGAGAAAAAGTGTGTAAAGCAGCCTAGTGGGGGGCTTAGGGTCTCCTTGAGGGTGGTTGCCATGTTTTTTGGTTTTGTTTTGTTGGTTTTTGTTTTTGCCATGCCACGTGGCATATGGGGTCTTAGTTCCAGGGATCAAACCCATGCTTCTTGCACTGGAAGTGTGGAGTCTAAACCACTGGACCACCAGGGAGGTCCCGCCATGTTTTTTTTAATTCAAGTTGTGTTTCTAGCACTTGGTCCAGTGTCTGGTATGTTACGTGCTGTATAAAATATTTGTTGAATAAGTGATCGCGTGGGGAGACTTGGCTTGATGAGAAGGAGCACTGCTGTGTTTATGGATGGGACCCCCTTAGAAGCCCTGCTTCCTCCTGCCCTCGGTCCCCAAGAGCTGGGTAATTGCATTTTGAGTTTCAGCTAAATGCTGACAAGTGGTGGTGAACGGGGGTCGCAGTTTGAGTCAGGCTCAGCTCCATACCTGCTGTTTCTCTTTCATGTGGATGGAACAAACTCTGGCTTTTTACATCGCGGTACCTATGGTGGCTGCAATAGATGAGTCACCATTTACTGTAAAGCTTTCAGATGCCCGGCAGACGTATACCAGTCAGGAGTGAGAGGGCTTCTGTGATCAGGCACCCCAGCCACGCGCATATAACAAGGGGGAGAAACTACTTGTGGGTGCAAGTGGTAGGAAGGTCTTAGGTGAGGGTCCATAGCCATCTTAGCTTCCTTCTTCCCTATATTGGAGTTTTATTTTGATCTGTAGCCATATTTCAAAGTCACTTAAATAAGTCTGTGCAAATTTGTGTCTGCTTGCTTCTAAGTTAGAGGTTTATGCTTCTGTCTGGTTTTGATTTTACGTGGAATATTAACTTTTTTAAAGGGACCTACTCCCATTTCTTGAGTATTGGCCACTGAGAGCAGTGCTTCAAAGTCTGAGGCTTTTTTTTTATCCTTTTAAGTAGAACTGTCTTTTCTTTGCATGTGATGGTTTTCTTTTCCTTATAAGAGATGAACCTGTGAAATTCCATTTGGTCTCGAATGGTAGACAGGGCTTGGGGCATTTCGGTTTTTGTGGATGAACTTGGTTGTAAAGAACCAAAAAGACTGACAGGCACCGTGTGTTCTCTCTTGCAGGTGGGACTGGGTGGAGCAGGGTGTGGGGAATGGTAAGTGGCTGGAGAGGCACTCACAGAGTGCCCAGCACGTGCCTGACTTTGTGCCAGGGCCCAGCTTCCCTGCAAGCAGGCTGTGTGGCAGGGTCTGGGGCTCCCATGGAATTTTAAATCTAAGTGAACTCATATACAACCCTTATTGTGCATGTCTGTGTGCAGATCTGTGCCATGGAGCCTTGGGTAAGTTATGGGACCTTTCAGCCTCAGTTTCCTCCTCTGTAAAATGGGCATACTGACACTTTTGTCAGTTGGGTAGCTTTAAGGATTTGATGAGATATTTTAAGGCACCAAGTACGGGCCTGGTACATAGTAGGGTTCCAAAAAATGGTCATTGTAATTACAAGAAGTCCTGTGAATCTATTTGTTTTCAGAGTGTGGATGGTGGAGGGAGCCTTTCGGTGAGAAGAGGGAAGTTAAGATATTCCTTCTAGGTGGTCACCTCCCTGGTTCTTGGTGGTAATTAATTCAGTATCTTAAGTTGTCCTCTGTGTTTGTTTGCCTAGTTTCTGCCTCTCCACCTTTGGGTTTGGTGCTGGCCCATGTGGAATAATGGGTGCTGAGCCATCTCGTCCTCTTGAACTTCTTCCATGATCGGCCAGTCCATGCTTTCCTGGTGTTTATACAGGATGGCCACAAGCCCCTGCCGTATAGTTCACACCCTCCCCTTTGCTTTAGAGGAGGTGGTCCCAAGGCCCCAGTCAGACCCCAGGGTTTCCCAGACATTTTTATGCTTCCCCTGGGAACAAGAGACTGTCAGACATCTGTTTGGGTTTCTGAAATTCAGGGCTCTCTGGGAATGGCCGAGGGTTTTAGGGACAGTGGTGACAGAATATTTGAAGTTGGAACCTGGGGACACGCAGGATGATGCCCAGGTAGCTGGGCAGTGTCTACAGTGAAAGATGAAGGGGCTGGCCTTGGTTTTTGTCTCCTTCCTCATGGGCAGTGTCTCCTGAGTCCGTCCTCTTTTCATCCCCAGCTTCTGGAGGTGAAGAGCAGAACACGCTTGCTGCTTGAATTTGCCAGCCTCAACGTGGTCTGGTTGTCTCTACTGCCCTCTCCCAGGGTGCAGTCCTTGCAGTGGAGGCGGAGAGCTTTGTGTCTTGTTTGCAGTTGCCTCCCCAAGACATGCCCTCAATAAGCCAATGCTGAGGGAGGGAGTGAATGAATGAAGGGCCAGATGGCAGCTCCTCGCAATGGGAAAAAATTTAGACAGAGTGAGAGTGCAGTCCCCACTCCTACAGGAAGGGGGTGGTTACAATTTGTTGTTCTTTCTTCTCTGTGTGCGTTTGTGTGCTGAGTTGTGTAGTTGTCGTTGGAGGTGAAGCACATTGATCTATAGACCCCTTTGCTGGGTTGTCTCTGGTGTAGTAATGATGCTACATCTCTGGGGTGGTTGGCTGGGATCAAGGGGAGAGTCCTTGGCTAGGACCAGGAGTATTTTTCTCTGTTCAAAAGATGCTGATCCGATGACCTTTCTCTTTCCTTTCTCCCGTTGGATTTGTCATAACTGGATCCAATAGGAGAAAAGAAGCCTATTCATGTAGAGTGGACCAGAGAGGTTTAGTGATGTCTTGTATGTAATAATCAGGATTCGAATGCCATTCTGAGTCCAAAGACAGTGTTCCTTCTGTAGCATCACCCTGCCCTCTGAAATACTAGAAGGTTCTAACCTTGGAATTTCCATCCATCCTGGGTCCTGTGGGACCTGCTTGGAAAATTGAGAGAGTGTGATAAATGATGGTCACCAACAGTGGCTTCCTCCACTCATTGCCACACTGTAAAGGATCTGACTAGGAGGAATGGAGTCAGAAATCAGAACACTGAAGCTGGCGGCTGTTCCCAGAGCCCTCTGTTCCACTCGACGTGTTTGGAACTCTGTGGTCCTGGTCTCAGCATCCCTGGAGCTCTCCTTCCACCATCCCCCACTCCAACCCCATTGTCAGTTTCTGGGTACTTCCAATCAGCATTAGGCCTGGTACTGTCTATGGCGATGTAGATTGCTTTTCTAAAGCTGTCTGGAAGAACTCTCTTGTCCCAGGGTTTTTAGAATAATTACATCAGGTTCACATTTCCTGGGCACCCAGCACTTGCAGCCACTTGGAAGGTGTGGGTCCTTTTCTGATTAAGCATCGACATTTGGGGATCAGCTTCCACTCAGCAGAGCTGCTTTTCTTCTTTTCATGCAGGCAGGTACTGCGGTACCCAGGGCCCCCAAGTTGGTAATTGGGGAGGATCAGACCTCTTGTCAGGGGAGCTCTGGGGGTGGAATCTAGTTGCAGTGGGGCCTGTACTTTCTCTTTGATCGTTTTAGGTTTAATACGCTCTCCTCTGTAATGGAAACCATAACACAAGCTGATTACTAAAATTTGACTATTGGTTTAATGAGAAACCTGTGAGAGGGACCCACTTCCTCTTGATTTTTGTTTTATTTTTAAAAATTCTGTACATGCTGTTTCATTTCTCTTCCTCTGGACTTTTCTTTTAGAAAAGTCACAAACAACATACTATACAAACCAAAACCGTGTAGAAAATAAGAGACCCTGGGGAATACAGAACACTTTCCCCTCCGGGGTGCCTTCTTCCCACCATCCGGCTGAGTCTCTTCATGGGTCTGTGGGGGAGCAGGTCGGTGTTGACACGGAGAAGCTGAGGCCCTTGGAGGGGATGGGAGTGGCTTGAAGACTGCACCGGAGTAGGGCTGTACTCTTCAGGTTCCAGGCCAGTGCTTTTGCTTCTGCCCAGAGCTNTCTTCCCACCATCCGGCTGAGTCTCTTCATGGGTCTGTGGGGGAGCAGGTCGGTGTTGACACGGAGAAGCTGAGGCCCTTGGAGGGGATGGGAGTGGCTTGAAGACTGCACCGGAGTAGGGCTGTACTCTTCAGGTTCCAGGCCAGTGCTTTTGCTTCTGCCCAGAGCTCTGGTGTTAGACGCAGGATATTCTCCTTCGTCCTTGTGGTTTCACCGGCTTACTGAATATGAGCCCTCACAAAAGAACTGTTAGGATCATGCATTTATGTAGTGTCTGGACAACCTTGGATGGCTTCCTTACCCATCCGGCCAGCCAGTCACAGTATTTCTTGACCTGCTTTGCACGAGGCAATGTGCCAGAAGACTGGGCGGATGAGAGTCAAAACTCCGCTTCTGAAGACTCCTCTCTTTGGGGTTGGGGCACAGAACTATAACACAACTATAATACCAGACAGAACAAAGTAAGTACTGTGCTGAGCATCAAGCCAAATGCAGTCGTGAAAGAGGGGTTATTTTTTTCTCAGAGCTGCAAAGACGGCATTGGAGCTGAATTTTGAAGGATGAATAGATGATGGGCAGACTTGGGGAAAGAAGGACCAAAGGCACGATGCTGTGACCACTCTTGCTCCCTTCACGTCACACTGCACAAGCACAGAGGTGGTCCTGGCGTGCGTTTAAGTGGTGTGTGCACTGTGCATGCTCAGTTGCTCAGTCGTGTCTGACTCTTTGAGACCCCATGGACTGTAGCCCGCCAGGCTCCTCTGTCCATGGGATTTCCCAGGCAAGAATACTGGAGTGGGTTGCCATTTCCTCCTCCAGGAGATCTTCCTGACCCAGGGATCCAACCCTCGTCCCCTATGTCTCCTGCATTGGCAGGCAGATTGTTTACCACTGAACCACCTGGAAAGCCCGGGTTTAAATGGTACTTGGCTATTAATGGTTTTGCAGAATTGCTTGGATCGCCTTCACTTTGAAGTTAAGGTTAGAGGTAGAAAGTTGGCCTTCGGAGAGGGCTAGTATTTACTGAGTGTTTTACTTACATTTATCCAGTTGACTTACATCATCTAATGTGGGACACATAGCTAGCAAGCTGTTGAGCTGAGATTTGAACTCAGAGCTTTCTGCTCCCAAAGCCCCTGTTCTTCCCACATGCCTGCCTTATCACCTTCTCCTGGAAAGTTGTTGATGTTAAACAGTCATTCCCATGTTTCAGAATTCAGGTGGCAAAGTAGGGTGGCCTGGTGAGAGTGCTTGTGAAAATATTTTGTCGCCTTAGCTCACATCGTTCAGACTTCCTGTGGTTAGTGGAGGGGTATTTCTGCCTTGGTTATGCTTTCTGGATGACCCTTGGTGGTGCCATTCTTTTGTGATGCTGCTGTTTGGCTGGCTTTTCAACATACAGTTGCTATGTATGTTACTTTCTAAAGAGCGGGTGTCTTTTGACCTCTGACCTGCCAAGCTGACAAGTCACGTTCTGTGCATAAATGGGTTGTTGATGCCTTCCTAAGGATACAAGTATTTCAGCTGGCAGAATTGGCCCCATATCCTTCTGTTTGGTGGGGTGATGTTTTTATTGGACAGACAGTGCTGTCCCAGGAAAAAAATCTAAGAGAGAAACAAGGAGAGTGGGTAGGTTGAGGAGCAGCAACTTAGTACAGGGTGGACTTCCTGGGACAGAGGCAGTAGGCTGGATGTTGGACTCATTTGGACCCAGTTTCCAAGGGATGTCTCGAGACATGGCTGGGGGTATAAGGTAGATGGTGGTCATCAAGGGGGTAGGGTGTGTGCTTGAATCTTAGTAAATATTTGGCAATTGTAAGTGACTTAGCAGCAGCAGCAGCAGCAGAGTATATCTCAGTGGTCCTCTATCTTGATCGCGGTAGCTAGGAGTTTGTGCAGGGAGTGCTGTCTGCGGAAGGTGCCCAAGGTTGCCAGTTTTGTCATAAGAGGGAGGTGCCGTCCCTATGCGATACCAGTCCTGTTCCATAGCTAATCGCTTGTCACTGCTCTCCTCTGATGACTCCCTCTGCTTTCTTCCTCTCCCGGCTCCTTCTCCATTACAGTGCAATTTTAGATTCTTGCAGGGCTGCCGAGCAGTTAATCTTAGAATCCACTTCTCCAAGAGCATCTTGCTTTTTATCTCTCTGTTCTTGGTATTGGGGGGTCTGGGATTCTGCTGCTAAAAAAGTTTGAAAACCAGATGTCTAAAGCATTTCTGCAGTGTTCCTGGTCTGCAAGGGGGACCCAAGGGGTTTGTGAGCGAGGGCTGCACCTCCTGCTGTGAGTGCTGTGGGGGTGGCCGTGGGAGGCGGGGATCCGTGTGTCTGTCCTGTTGCTCTTGATCCGCTTCTAGTTCTTCAGGGACTCATAATTCTCCTCCTTTCATCCCAGTCCACTGAGGAAAACAAGTTGTGGGTCAGCGAGTAAGTCCCAAATTATATATGCTCTCTCCTGTAGTACTCATGTCCCAGACTAGGAAGCTCAGAGGGGTTGATTAATTTGCTTGAGGTCATATAGTTTATAAGTGAATTGGTCTAAGTTTGAATCCAGATCTGATTTGAAATTCATTTTTACTACTGTATATGCATCAACCACACTTTTACCTACAAGCAGAACTGCTTCTTACCTCTACCATTTATCCCTCTTGGAGAGGTGGGATGGGTAAATTTAGCACTGTGTGTGTACAGTAGTTGTTCACTCAGTTGTTGACTCTTTGCGACCCCCATGGACTGCAGCACACCAGGCTTCCCGGTCCTTCAGCGTCTCCTGGAGTTTGCTCAGATTCATGTCCGTTGAGTCAGTGATGCCATCCAGCCATCCTATCCTCTGTCACCCACTTCTCCTCCTGCCTTCAGTCTTTTCCAGCATCAGGGTCTTTTCCAATGAGTTGGCTCTTTGCATCAGGTGGCCTGAGTATTGGAACATCAGCCCTAGTCCTTCCAATGAATATTCAAGGTTGATTTCCTTTAGGATTGACTAGTTTGATCTCCTTGCAGTCCAAGGGACTCTCAAGAGTCTTCTCCAGCACCGTAGTTCAAAAGCTATGCTTATCTCAGTTTTATTTACCTTGGAAGTCCTATTTTGGATATCTGACTGAGATGGGAAATTGGAGGGCCCATGCCTAGGATCTTCGGTTCTGTCAAACTCAGAGTCAGGGGAGAGGTCTGGAAGGCTGACCTCCCAGTTCCTGAAACTGGATATTAAAGCCAGCATCTGGGAGCTTCAGAGCCCTGAGGCCACTGGTTGCCTTCCTCATTCTCTAAATGTTTCTCTGATGCTTTTCCGTCTTCCCCTGGATTTCCCATAGTTTTCAGAACTTGGCTCAACAGATGAGGAACTGGGAACAACCTGCTTAGAAGTGTGTGAATGAGGGCACAGCTTGAGGACGACTGGAATTGAGTGTGTGAGAGACCTTTGATCAGTTCCAGGTTGCTGTTCCACCGACGGCAGAAATTAGAGCCCCCCGGTTGATGAGACAATACAGCCAGTCATGGGTGCCCTTGGGCACAGAGTTGTTTAATGGTGTCTCCAGTGTGGAGCTATCAGCTGTTGTTACAGCCATGCTTCTCTTCAAATTGTGATTATTAACTTTGCTCCCCTTTCCAAGGTGCCCCATACCTCCACTTGAGGGAGGGGATATAGTCCTACCATATAGCTTAGATACACACCTGAAACACAAGAGGGAAACTTGGAAAAGAAATCCAAGGACTTGGTTGCTGGAGGAAAAATCCAGCTAGCTCATAGGCTCCCAGAGCCTCAGGTTCATCCAGAAAAGCAAGGAGCATTTTTCATTAGCTAGTGAACACCCCCCTCCTTTCTCCAGTACAGTCATGTTTAAAAAGTCAAGCGTGGGGAGAAGGGGGATCAGCGACTCTGGGTTTGTTGAGTCCCAGTGGGCAGAGTCCCTGCCCGTGTTGCCTGGACAGGACAGAGGGTGACCAGCCCCAGAGCCTTCCTGGAGGCTCAGTCCTTGCTCTCCCTCCTGTTGCTACGTATTTACTGAGAACTGAATACTCCAAAGCTGGAGCTTAAGAGCTACAGCAGCTCCAGGCAGGGCCAGCTCATGTCACCCTGATCAGCCACACCTTGGGTTGCTATTTATTCAGTCTGTCGGGTGGGGTGTCTGGGCCTTTACACAGCGGGCTGCATGTCGGGATCCCAGGAACGATAGGAGCTGTGCCTTGAGATGGGCCTTCGTGATCCCTTTTGTCATTCCACCCCTGACTTTATAGAGGGGTGGCCGAGACCCAGAGAGGGGAAGCTGCTGCTGCAAGGTCCCACAGCTCCACTCAGAGAGCCAGGGAGCTTTGCAAGAAAAAGGTCTTGCGAGGCCCAGCCTCAGACTCCCCTGAGATGCCGGCCCTGTGTGCCCTGCCCTGTTTTCCTTGGAATGAGGGCTGGTGTTTCAGATGAGGACTTTATGACTTCATTTCAGATAATGCAGTTAGTTGGGTACAGTTTGCCTGGTGGTTGCCTAAATTTAAACGAAGTGGGCTGGGGTGGGTGGTAGTGAAGAAGATTGGCTTGGTGCTTTCATTAAAGCACAATGTGTTGGGGGAAGGTTCGATTTTTATTTTTACTTCACTGAATGAGGGATGAGCACAGAGCTGTGGGTTTTTTCTCCCCCTTTCCTTTTCTTTCTTTTTGAAATTATTAAATCTCTATATTCTCGAATCGGGACTGGTGGTGCATTTTGCTTTCAGGCTGAACAAGATTAAAGTAGGTTGAACGAAAATATTATTATTTTGCATTTTGTGAGGCTAGGATACAGTTGTTGGGCAGGCCTGTTAACCATCTATAGATGAACTCTGACTGGACTTGGATTTCATTCCCAATTCTGGGCACTCACTTGCTGCGTGACCCTGGATTATAATTTCCAAACCTGACTTTCCTGTTGGTAATGTTGGTAGCAATACCTAGGTTTTAGAATTGCCTTGCATATGAATCTGTGTTGGAAGCGCCTGGCATGCCGTGTGTCACGCGGAGGGTACTTGGGGAATTTTTCTTGGTTGTTCATCTTCCATTGTGCTTTCCCTGCCTCGCCTCCCAGCAAGGTGGGACTGGATCTGCGGATGAGTTTGAGAGGATGGCCTCCTGGAGGAGGGGAGGAGGGTGGTGGGGAGGCACGCCCTGGAGAGAGAGAGAGAGAGAGAGAGAGAGTGAGTGAGTTAGTGTGTGTGTGTGTGTGTGTGTGTAGGGGAACTAGAGTCTCCTTGCGGGAATATTAGAGATCTGAGCATCTAGAACTGTCTTCCTGGGCTTTAACCCCACTGATTCATCGCTCTTAAGTCTTCTCAGCATTTGAAAATCCAAATTAAAAAATATTGTGTTTCTGGTTATAAAAGCAACATGTTAGAGCAAAGTGGGAGCAGACAGAAAATCATAGAGAAGGAAATAAATACTATCCATAATTTCACTCTTCTGGGAGAGACCAGCATGAGGATTCTGAAGTCCATGCCTCTGGTTTCTTTCTGTGCCTGTACATAGAGTGTGCTTTCTTCTGGTTCATTTCCACGAAACTGGAATCATCTTGCACATATTGTTACGTAACATGCTCTTAAAACAATATTCCGTGAGCGTTTCCTAGTTGTAAACTGTTCTTTTAAAACACGGCTTTGGGTGGGGGCACAGCATTCCGCTATGCGGATATTCCAGAACTTATTCAACCAGCCCCTCTATTGTTCCATCACTTAAATTGCTTTCCGTTCCTTTTGCTCCTTCCCCTCATGCTGCAGTGGATTGGGGGATGCAGGTTTTCATAACTGGATCACTGTTTCAGGAAAGCAGTTCTCGGGCGAAGCATGCTGAACAGAGCGGGTCCATTAGTTTCTAGCTGATTTTCGTGCCTTACATGTTCCTTAGATCCTTGGGCTTTACAGTGAACTCACCATCTGGGTGAGCTCTGTGCGTCTTCTGCATTTCCACCGTGTGCTCCATACACCGCTTACCCTCCAACTGCTTCTCCTCTGCTCATCAGGGGAACAGAAAACGACGAGAGATCACAGTTGCCCCTGGAGATCCTAATTCAAGCTCTGATTGTGTCATTCGCTTGCAGAGCACCCTTGAAAAATGTGGGTACTTTAAAAAGATATTTATTTATTTTAAATTGTTGTTAAGATCCTTTATTTTATTTATTTCTTTTGGCTGTGCCTTGCGGCATGTGGGATCTTAGTTCCCCCACCGAGATCGGACCTGCGACCTCTGCCTCAGAAGTGTGGGGTCTCAACTGCTAGACCACTGAGGAAATTTCCAGAAATGTGGATACTTTTTAATCCTCTGTTTCTTCATCTACACAATGAGAGTGATAATATGTTTCTGACCAGAGGATGAGGGTGAAATACAGTCCTGGCCTCAGATGTGCCGTGTAACCTGAAGTACCATAAGAATGCTGGTTGTTAGTGGTGACGACTTTACCTTTGTCCTTGAGGAATGATCACAGGACCTGGTCCAGGGGTGCTGCAGCTGGTTTGCACCAGCTCTTGAGAGTTGATTCTGCCCATCTCTTCCTGACTCCAGGACTGCTGGCCCTTGAGTTGGTAGCTTGAGGTGGGCCATACTGAGAATATTTATACCCTGAAAATTGACAAAAACTGCAGTTGAGGCTTTTTTTTTTCTTGAGGGCTGATTGTTAAACATTTACCAGCACTTCACAGCCCCAGTGTCTCCTGTGCTGATTTGACATACATTGTTTTGAGTCTGTAGTTCATGTATTATTGTCTNCAATGAGAGTGATAATATGTTTCTGACCAGAGGATGAGGGTGAAATACAGTCCTGGCCTCAGATGTGCCGTGTAACCTGAAGTACCATAAGAATGCTGGTTGTTAGTGGTGACGACTTTACCTTTGTCCTTGAGGAATGATCACAGGACCTGGTCCAGGGGTGCTGCAGCTGGTTTGCACCAGCTCTTGAGAGTTGATTCTGCCCATCTCTTCCTGACTCCAGGACTGCTGGCCCTTGAGTTGGTAGCTTGAGGTGGGCCATACTGAGAATATTTATACCCTGAAAATTGACAAAAACTGCAGTTGAGGCTTTTTTTTTTCTTGAGGGCTGATTGTTAAACATTTACCAGCACTTCACAGCCCCAGTGTCTCCTGTGCTGATTTGACATACATTGTTTTGAGTCTGTAGTTCATGTATTATTGTCTCATCTTCCCCAGCTGGACTATAAACTCTTTGGAGCAAGAATTAGATATTTTAAGACTTTAATGATCAGAACCTGTAAAGCAGCATTTGCACAAATGATCTCATAACTGTAAACTACGTGAAAAGATTTTACGCTAAGACTTACACTCTGTGGGATTCTTAGTAACTACACGAGCCCATGGCCCAGTCCTCTCTTAATGACCTCTTATAGGTGGATCTTACACAGAATTTTAGTTATTTAGCCTTACAACTGCCCAGGGTATAATAAAGAGGCTTTATCTCCCTGTGTTTCCATCAGTGACTGTGATAATAATGGCTTGCAAGTCACAGCTAACATTTACTGACTATTTGCTGTGTGCTAGGTACATCTTTAATGCTTTTCTAATCATTTTCTTGTTTAATCCTCATTCCAGTCATCTAAAAAGTACATTAATATGGTCCTTGTTGTATAAACGAGGAACACGTGTAACTTAGAGACGTTAAGTAACTTGGGCACGATTGAGGGAGATCCTCCATTCATTCAGCAGACATCTAACCCCTGCCACATGCTGGATGCCTCCTGGCTCCCAGGGTGAAGTGCCAGCTCCTGCCTTCACGGAACAGTCCTTGCAGTGAGCCAGACAGACAATAAATCCACATGCAAACAGTACTGCGATGTCAGTCGTAGGCTATGAAGAAAACCAATCGGGGAGGAGACACAGGCTGATGAGGCAGGACTGGGGGTTGTGTGTCTCACTGCCCGTGAAACACGGCCCACCTTGAAGCCAGCGGGCACCCTGTGCACTGCAGCCCCTCCTCACCTTGCTGTTGGTTGGGTGCCTGGGAGCAAAGCCTTCCTCTGTGGTGATGACACAGGAAGGCAGGTGGGGAGCTCATGGTGAGCTCAAGTCAGGCACACNGTGTGTCTCACTGCCCGTGAAACACGGCCCACCTTGAAGCCAGCGGGCACCCTGTGCACTGCAGCCCCTCCTCACCTTGCTGTTGGTTGGGTGCCTGGGAGCAAAGCCTTCCTCTGTGGTGATGACACAGGAAGGCAGGTGGGGAGCTCATGGTGAGCTCAAGTCAGGCACACAGGGCACTGCACCCTCCAGCATACCCCACTGAGGACTCCCAGGATGTGCTGGGCAGGTGGCATGAGCCGGAGGGCCGAGTGGTGAATGCAGGAGGAGGAGAGCAAGCTCCGTGGGGCTCAGGGCTTGGGAGAGGATACGCAGGTTTAGAATCAGAGACCTGTGGGGTTGGCAGCTTCTTGGGGGCTGATGTTCTCATGGTCCGTGTGGACCCAGGAAGGTAAGGAGGGCAGGATAGCTCCCCGGAGGCCACCCTTGTGTTCACTGATGGGTGAAGCCCAGTGTTGCTTTCCCAGTCCTGAGCCTGTGCAACACCACCGTCTCCCAGCTTTAATTTTTTTTTTTAAATTTCCGGTTGGGGAATAATGGCACATGGCTGCAGTAAGCTAGTTTAGGGACAGTTAAGGCTGCAGTAAGCTAGTTTAAGGGCAGCCCTAACCCCAAGCACCCAGGAGCTGGAGTAAGTTACAAGGACGGGCTACTCTTAGCCACGAGACATGCTGCTAGAAGATGGGCCCTCCTGGTGTGTAAGAGGCAAAAAGTGGTTTAGGCTGCCCTTCCCACCTGCACCCCACTGCATTATGGACCAGCCAGTGTCCAGTATGGCTGAGCCAACATTTTGCAGCATCGGCTCCACGTTCATTTGATAAGATACTGAAAATCCCCACCCTGGGAGATGGAGAGCCGGGATCCAGTGTCCACTCTGGTTAGCAAGTCAGCTGTGTGAGGCAGGTCTTGGTCTAGTTTCCTTCCCTGTAACTGGAGGGGCCTGGCCAAACGGTTTAACGTCTCTTTTTCCGCTCTAACCTTTATTCTAACCCGGAGATTAAACAGGGACCCGCTTCCAAAGCATTTCAGTCTCTCAGTTCCTGTCCCAGGTGGCGACAGCTCCCTGGAGCGCAGGTTTGGGGGGCTGGGGTGCCTCCGGGGCATTTCTNCAAACGGTTTAACGTCTCTTTTTCCGCTCTAACCTTTATTCTAACCCGGAGATTAAACAGGGACCCGCTTCCAAAGCATTTCAGTCTCTCAGTTCCTGTCCCAGGTGGCGACAGCTCCCTGGAGCGCAGGTTTGGGGGGCTGGGGTGCCTCCGGGGCATTTCTTGGTCTGTGGGTGCCCAGTATTTTCCCCCCGTGGTTCCCAGTTTTAAGCCACCTGGTATTGGCTGGTGGTTAGGTGGCTCTTGCCCACACAGAACGTTCTCCACAAAGTAAAACTCGCCCACAAACGCTTTCCTAGCAGTGGGTGCGCTGCTGGCCGCCAGGCGGGTGAGAGGTTGGGTGTACTTTCCTCACGGTCAGGCGGTTGGGATTTTGTGTCTCAGAACCGTACTGTCCTCATCCTGGTCCCGCCGGCGGCCTCCCACCGAAACTTGACAGTGATACCAGAGCAAACACACAGGCTTCAGAACTGAAATGTGACGAGGTGAGGCAGCAACAGGAAGTGGGGAAGGGAGCAGAACAAAGCTTGCGATGTGTGCTCAGGATGGCGACCTTTTTTTTTTCCCCTCCCCTTTTAAAAGTCATAGAGTTCTCTTAAATGGTTGAGATCGAAGTTCTTGTTTATTTTAAAAGTTCAGCCTCTGGAGAGGCCGGAGGAGAGAGCACTTGATGCAGTGAAACAGCGTTTAGGGAAGAGGCAAACTGCCCCCCCAGCCCCCGCCCCCCAACACACACACCCCCTGCGTGGCAGGAGGTATGCAAATTTCACGTCGAGTTGGTGTTCTCGGGCCCTTTCATCCTTTCACTCCACTTTTCTGTACTGAGGGCTGGGGAAAGTTATTTAAATTTGCTCTTCTTTTAGACCTTCCCTCGGAGGATTCTTTCTGACCCTGACTGAAGACAGAGGGGAAAGTGGCATTCTGCCCCCAGGGCTTTTCTTTTTCTGCCTCTGTTTCTCTTAGTCTCTTATTTTCTGCCAATGACTGAAAAAAGGAGAGAAAGCAAATTCAGTCATCTGTTTCCAGTATCCGGAGCGGCCCGTCTGTTGAATGGAGCAAGACCCTGTTAAGTGGTCAATCCCTGAGGTGCCGCCCACTGGAGAGGACACACTTCACACATGGGGGAACTCGGGGACCCACGCTGGCTGGCCGCACCAGGGAATGTTTGTTATAAACTGCTTTTCACTTGAAGAGCAGATACAGTCCTGAGGATGGAAGCTACCAGTGGGTGCTCTCTCTTTGGATATCGGAGCCCAGTTAACTCAGGTTCAGTTAGCTATGTCAGGGCTGTGAGTCGGGTGCAGCCAGCGATAACGATACTGTGTGATAAGAGCCCTGTGTTTGTCGAAGCTTCACCTGCCTTTTCACAAATTAATCTCCTCCCAAGCTTGGGAAGTTGGGAGGGAAGTTATTACTGGTGCTCAGTGATGGCTGGATAATAATAATAATACTGAAATAATGAGATAGCAATGGTAAGCCAGCACTTACTAGGCACATTTGGGAATACTAGTTCCGAGGCATCATCTTATTTATTGCTGAAGGAGCTCCGTTGTCCCGATAGCCAGTGGAGGCCGCTCCTCCCTGCCAGGGAGCAGTGAGCTCAGTAACCTGATGAAGTGGGTGTCCTGTCCTGAAGTTCACTGGAGTCACAGCTTGTGTCTCCGGTACTGCCCTCTGTGGTCACTGACATTGGTTTCTGAGATGGCTGGGCTTAGGGCGTTGCCTGGCCCTAGAATGTCTCTTTGGGGGAACTTTGCGGGTCCAGGTGATGCCCTCACCCTGACTCCACTAGCTTCCTGATGGTAAGGCAAGCTTGCCATGGATACAGGTGCAACTTGATACCCTTTGCAGCCTTGTAGATTCATGTGTCAGCTGCATTCCACTGGAAATGCACCAGAGTAAGGATTATTCCAAAGAAAAATTGAATTTTTTTTTGAGGTACCTCTGTCCCCATTTCTGGGCATCCCTAGTGGGTCAGTGGTAAAGAATCCACCTGTCAATGCAGGAGATGCAAGTTCAATCTCTGGGTTGGAAAGATCCCGTGGAGAAGGAAATGACAACCCACTCCAGTATTCATGCTTGGGAAATTCCATGGACAGAGGAACCTGGTGGGCTACTGTCCATGGGGCTGCAAGAGTCGGTCACGACTTAGGGACTCAACAACAACAGTTCTATTCCGTGTCTATGGCATTTTATCTTTGCCACGATCAGACTGTAGTAAGGCCTGCTCTGAGTGCCTAAGTTCAAGGCTTGGTGGAAGGGCTCTGTGGTGTGGGCTCTTTTCACATGGTTTTGGGTGCCTTCCTACTTTCTTGTGGCTTCATTTCAGTTTTGTTTGCATTTCAGTCGTGGAGTAGTGGTGTGGAAGGCATCGGGAGTTGAATGATCAGCTAATTCAGAGAACTTGTATGCAGTGAGTGGGACGAATAGGACATGGGGCTGAACCAGTTTTTTAAAACCCTGAGCAGTTTCGTCTCCAGCAGAAACTTGGCATTCACAGGCTCATTTGGGGAGTCCTAAACAACTTGCTGGTGGAGTTTACCTTCTGACCAATCCAAGCCTCTGGTGTTTCTTACTCTGATGATGCTACCAAGCTATACAGAGGTGTGCTAGGCACGTGGCACTAACTGGTTGTTTTTCGAGTGGATGAGACTTGAAGAGGCAAGGTAGGGCTCTCGTGGCAGTCTCGTTTTCAGTTTTCTATGAATCAAATAGGCAGAGAGGTTGGCGCACAACTGGGAGCTGTACCGCTTGCCTGTGGTCAGTGGAGGACCATGTAGGTGGGCCCAGCTCATATCTCTCTGGTTCTCCTGCTGCTGGGGGTTGGCACCATCTAACTGATAGAACAGTGTAAACAGATGAAAAAATCATTCTCAGCTTCCCATCCAGCTTCATTTCAATGTTTCCCATCCTCTTCCAACACTACCTTCATAAAGTTAACTTGAAGAAAAAACTCTCCACGATGAAATCAAAGAAGAATCTTACCACAGATTTATTGGAGTACAGCCCATGTTCTGTTATCTCCCAGTTGGTTTTAATACCCCAAGAGCCAGATAGCTCCCCAGTGGAATCTTGCAAATTAAATGTAGCATCTTGGTCTGTTNACACTACCTTCATAAAGTTAACTTGAAGAAAAAACTCTCCACGATGAAATCAAAGAAGAATCTTACCACAGATTTATTGGAGTACAGCCCATGTTCTGTTATCTCCCAGTTGGTTTTAATACCCCAAGAGCCAGATAGCTCCCCAGTGGAATCTTGCAAATTAAATGTAGCATCTTGGTCTGTTGATTGTAAAATTCTTGTGGGAAATGTGGCCCGGAATGTGAACATGGGAACTGAATTTTTTTTTTTTTTAATTAAAAAGTGGTTCTCTATCTTTGATTATTTGTTTAAGCTCTGTAAGGAGTTCAGTGTTCAGCAGTCGGGAGGGAATGCCTCCCCCGCTCGCCATGAACAGAGAGAACAAATTTGAGCAGTTTAGAATTAATAGTGTTTGTGGTTTAGAAACCCACCTTTTCTGTCATTAACCACTGGTGAATGCCAGCCTGAAACCTCTTCTTGTGCCAGAGTAAACCGCAAGATTGTGGAAAAACGTAAAGGAAATGGGGGGTAAGTTCGTAGTAAAACGTGAAGGCTGGTTGTGGGTGGGGGCTGCAGAGGAGAAGGAGGAGAAAGAAGGGAACGCAGACTGGTGAGATCCTTGGCCTTCGGCGGGCTCGGACTTTGCTAGAGAGAAGGTTCACAGTGTGTGAACTAAGCATTGATGTTCTCCTTTCTGCATTTCCTTAGATTTGTATGTTATTTTTTAATATTTTAGCTGGTTGCAAGATTCGTAATATTTATTTATTTGCCTGCATTGGGCCTTAGTTGTGGCACGCAGGACCTTCGTTGCCGTGTAGGACTTTCTAGTTGTGACGTGTGGGCTTAGTTGCCCCGAGGCATGTGGAATCTTAGTCCCCTGATCAGGGATAAAACCCATGTCCCTTGGACTGCAGGGTTGATTCTTAGCCCCTGGACCACCTAGATTTGTCTGTTAAAACTTCACAGAGCAAGCAGCGTGGAGGACACGGTTTATGTTTGTTGGAGTGAAGTGGTTTTATCTCTACCAACCCACCTCTATCAAGTTAGACTTAATTCATCTAGGAGACTGGTTCTCAGCTGGGGATGATGTTGTCTCTGGGAGACATTTGAAAATGTCTGGAAGTTCCCTATTGGTCTAGTGGTTAGGATTCAGTGCTCTCGCTGCTATGGTCTGGAGGGGTGCAATTCCTGGTCTCGGAACTAAAAGCCTGCAAGCCCTGTGGCATGGCTGAAAAAAAAGAAAAAACGGAGACATCATTGGTTCTCACAACTGTTTGGGCCAGCCAAGTGTTACTAGCAGTTATTGGTTGTCACAGCTGTTTGGGCCAAGGGACTGTTACTAGCAGTTAATGGGTAGAGGCCTGGGATACTGCTAAATATTCCACTCTGCCTAGGAGAGCCCTCACGATTTAAAAAACGATTCAATGTGTCCCATGGGCCATTTTCTCCCCCCTCTCCAATAGAGAATTAAAAATATCAACTATTTAAGAATCTATAGACTTAGCACCAGTCAACTGTAAAACACATGCCTCTTTCAGGCCACTTTTTGATCCACCCCAAGTGACAACAAGGGCGAGATTGAGAAACTTCGATCTCAGGGCTAGATTGCTATCCGTTCATCCTTCAACTGAGCAGTGATTTGGCACTGGGCTGTGTTAAGTTACACACTTCTGCTGGAGTGGAACTGCCAGGTCCGGAAGGCTTGCCGCTCCAAAGATCTGAAAGGGCCCCAGGAATTGGCATCTTGGTCCAGTTGCAATAATTTTGCAGCTTCGAATCTTTTTTTTTTTTTCACACTTTTCCTCTAACAGTTCTCCATCTTATCTTGGTGCCCCAAGAACCTGTTCCCTCAACATGAGTTCTCTAACTTAGTATGTTTTGCCCCTACCCCATACAAAATGCTCTAATTTGAATTTTTCATGCTTTTTTATCTCTACCACTCATCTTAAAGCTGTATTGGATAAGCCCTTGGTCCTCTTTGGGGAATCTGATTTTCTCTATCCTAAAACAGGTTAATGGGTCTCCAAATTGGTTTTCTGCATAAGGTGGGTCCCATGTGCCATTTTCTCTCCCTCCTCCAAAAGAGAATCAAAAATATGAACTATTTAAAAAACTATGGACTTAGCACCAGTCAACTATAAAACAAATGCCTCTTTCAGGCCACTTTTTGACAAGTCTCAGGTAAGAATGATAGCATATTAAATTATTAGGCAGTTTTATGACTGTGCAGGGAAGATTTATCCCTCGATGAATAAATATTGCTGTAGCCCAATTTAGAACTTGACAAATGCTGATTTACGGCTTAAAATATATAAGGGTTGTTGTATGATGAAGTAGCGGTGGTGGTGGGGGGGTAGGGTTAAAGTGACGGCTGTGGCACCTTTGAGTAATATGCCATTAAAACATTGCTGCAGGGAGAGCTGCTAGGAGGATCCTCAGTGGATTCTGGGGGTTCCTGCCTCTCCCAGTAGGTATCAGGGTCCAAATCACTTTGTGATACACAGTCCCAGCTGATGGTACTTAGAAGCCCTATTAAAAATGTGGGTGCCCCCAGGTCCCTAGAAGTTGATGCCAAAGTGCCTCTTCTGAAGGAGTTCACTTGCCCGCATATGGAATTTCAAGGTAATATGGGTCAATGACAGTCCATTTTTCAGATAAAGAAGGTAGCTTTGAGGATGAATGCTCACCAAACCCAACTGAGGAAGAAAGCTAGTTTCATATTCTGGACGTGGTGATCAGCCTACTTTTTTTTTTCTCAAATCATTTCTTAAAAAAAAAATGTATTTAAATGTTAGTAATATATTTTATTTACTTCATTATATCGAACGATCACTATTTCAACACGTAATCAATATAAAAATTATTAATAAGATATCTTCCCTTTGTTGGGTTCTACATCTCCAGCTTCTGCTGTGCATCTTATACTTGGGACCATCTCAGTTTGAACTGGCCCATTTCAGATGCTCAAGAGTTATCTGTGGCCAGCACACTGGACAGCACAGAGCTCTAGAACTAGCCAAGTAAGAGAAAGATGAAGTTCAGTTCTCTGGGTGGCTCAGGAGGCAGATTGTCAGTGCTTCTCAGAAATTAGTTGTCTCTTAGTTTTTGAGACACAAAAGCTGGGAAATCTGGGTTCAGACCGTCTGAAATGGGTCATGCTGGGAAATCTGGGTTCAGACCATCTGAAATGGGTGGTCCAAGATTCCAGCCAGCCAGAGTCAATCAGTGGGTGCACCTGGTTAAACACCGTTGAAACTTGACAGGATTTCTTTGTTTTGTTTAAAAAAAAATTTTTTTTTTTAAATTGAAGCATAGGTGATTTACAACATTATGCTAGTTTCAGGTATACAGCAAAGTGACTCAGTTATACATATATATGTATATATATATTCTTTTTCAGATTATTTTCCCATACAGGCTATTACAAAGTACTGAGTGTAGTTCCCTGTGTCATACAGTAGGTCCTTGAGGTTTTCTTTTATATATATAATAGTGTTATTCTCGAAGCCTAATTATCCCCCACCCAACCTTTCCCCTTTGGTAACCATAAGTTTGTTTTTTGTGTCTGTGAGTCTGCTTCTGATCATCCTACTTTTGAATAACAACAACAACAACAACAACAACAAAAACCCTGAGACATTTGGACTGACACACATGAATAGTTAGAAGAGAATTTCTCATTGAAACTGACCTGTAATATCTGTTGCATGTATATACGTATCACGATGGTAGAACCAGATCAGTTATGATCTCTTCCTATTTATTTGTTTGTTTACTGAATAGTGTGTGCACAGGGTATAAAAATTGGAGGTTACAAAGAGTCTGAAGTGGTGTATAGTAATTCTCATTACTGTCCCAGTCCCCCAGTTTCCCTGTCCAGAACTTTTGGGTTATCTTTTTCAAACGTAATCTATGCATCTAAATACATATATAAACCCGTAGTGTTTTTGAACAACTACTGGCATATTGTTGTGTGCTTTATTGTCTTACCGAACAGTATACATGGAAGATTATCCCATATGACATACAGAATGCCCTCATTGTTTCTGTTAACATCTGCATAGCATTCCATTTTACGGATAATCCATAATTTATTAAAGCCTTCCCTTGACAGTGGATTTTGAGGCTGTTTCCAGTCTTTTGTCATTACAGACCACACTGCAGTGAATATCCTCATGTACATACCATTTTGCGTATGTAGGAGTATGTCTGCCAGATGAATTCTTAGAAGTGGAATTGCTGGTAAAAGCATATACACGTCACTGGTATTGGTAGACGTTGCGAGTATCCTTTCAAGGAAGTTATAGCAATTTACACCCTTAATGAATGAGACATCCTCGCCGGCACAGTGAGTTATCAGACTTTTTGATCTCTGCCAGTCTGATAGATGAAAATTGGTATCTCAGTTCGTTTCAATTTGCATTTCTTTTATGAGTGCGGTTGAGCATTTTTTCACAAGGTGAAGATCCATCTGTATTTCCTTTTCTTGCAATTCATAGTCTTTGCCCATTTTTCTACCAGGTTGTGGGGTCGTTCACAAGTCTTTTAGTTGTGTTATCTCTTTGGCTCATTTCTGCACTTGGCGTAGTTCTCTCCTGGGGGGCTGCGGCAGAACATGCACTCAAATGAGGCTCTAGAGAGCAAAATGGATGATGAAATGGGTCCCTTTTCTTGGGTGTGGCCATTGTAGCCTCTGCGGCAGCTGGAGTCCTTGAGTGGTTTCTGGTCTCACCCCGTCTGTGCTGCTTCAGAGGTGACAGCGGTCTGACTCGGGCAGACAGTGAGTGCCTATTGGTGTGTTAAACACGTGAGTGTGGATTGGTTTGGGGGGTGGACATGAATGAGACTGAGGAAGCCATGGGGCATGGGGATCTGGGCACTGGGTATTTGCATTTAGCAGATTTTCAGGAAAGAAAGACGGCAGCCACACTGAAAAAAAGTTCAAAAACGTGGTGTCTGGGAAGTCAGGCAAATAGGGCACACCTATTTTTAAGTAATACGTCAGTTCCATTTTCAGTATGATGCTTGGTATGTTTATTTTTTCAGCTTTTAGACACCTTTTCACTTGAAGTTTATCCAAACATAATGTATTGGTTCTTAACTGAGAGTGAGCCCTCCCCCTCTGCATGCCCCCCACCCTTAGCCCTGGGCATTTGGCAATGCCTGGAGACATTTTTGTTGTCACATTCACGCGGAGAGGGAAAGAGAATGCCGTTCGCATCTAGAGGGTAGAGGCCAGGCATGCTGCTGAACAACCTGCAACACCCAGGACAACCCCACAACAGAGTTTTCAGCCCCAAATGTCAATAGTGTCAATACACGGAAAATCCTCATATAAGGCAATGAGGTCCGGTTGTTAATCTGGAAGGAAAAAAAAAAGACAACCCAATAGATCCACCATTTCCTTCAGTTTTCAGATATTCTGGACACTGTAAGGCAATGAGGTCCAATTGTTAATCTGGAAGAAAAAAAAAAGACGGCCCAATAACATTACCTTCAGTTTTCAGATATTCTGGACACTCTGTAGTGTCACGGTTGAACTCACTGATTTATTACATTTAGAGGAACTTAACCTGGAAAGGTATGGTGGTTGAAGGAAAACATACTGAGAATTTTATTGGGAAATGTAACTAGCACACTGTTTTGAAAGAAGTCTAATCTGTGTTTGCTGATTGGGGACCACCTGTGGGCTTCTGGTGGGCACCGGACTGTCCCTGCCGCCTGCCCCTCCTCATGGCCTTCACTCTTTGCCCTGTGCTCACTCCAGATACAGAACAGGTAGGAATTTCTCAACCTGAGACTCCTGAAAGGCGAGAGGCAGCAATACCCCAGCAGAGTGGCATTTTCTGGGTATCCAGGCTCTGAGCCCAGGTGATGCTGGGACCCTGCTGGGCTCTGTCTGAGTCTCCAGCACCCCAATCTTCCACGCGGGTGGCCTTCAACCCCAGAGGTTCAGAGGAACCAGCAGAAATACCCTCGGATTTTCCCCTTTTTTTGTTTTCAGAGAGGGAGGTGGGTGAGAGCGCAGGGTGGAGAGCCAGACCACCGAGCTGAAATCTTTATTCCTGAAATAAAGAATTAAAAAATCTTTGTTTTGCCTAACTTTGGGCAGACCTCAGTCGTCTCGTCCGTATAAGAGGGGTAGTAGTAGCACTGTTAGGAAGATGAACTGAGTTAGCAGATGGAAAGTACTCAGCACAGTGCCTGGAAGTGCTAGCTATTCTTGTTACTAGTTTCAGCTCTTGGAAGTTCCAGCCTTCTTGCCCCTTCTCGGCGTTTTGGGGGGAAAACCCTTTGCCGAGATGAGCCAGCTTCCTAGATTCTGGGGGGCTGGGGTGGCTTTCATGTGGATAGCCCCCTCCTAGAGTCTGGGCTGGGCGCTGCTTCCTCCAGGAGGCACCAGCCCTTAGCTCTCTGTCCTCAGCTCCACCCGCCTGCGCACGGTGGCCTCCTGCATGTCCCCTGGGCCTGCCTCTCTGAGATGGTCTCCTCTTCATCCCACTCTCCTGATTCTAGTTTCTCATTTCTCACCACATCATTTGGTGTGACTGCCTTGGAAAAGTTCTAGTTGGAAGGAGAGAAGATGGTCATTTCTGGACTATGGGCCACCCTCTCACATCGGACTCAGCTTTAGTCAGGCCTGTGCTGGTGGGCTCCCTGCCCTCCGTCCTCTAGGTCCGTTTCAGCTTGGCCTCCATCACCGTCATCAGAAAGGGTTATTTATAAAATGTGGACAGCCTTTGGCCAGAGCCTATAAACCAACAGTCTACCCAAAAGTTGTCGGGTGAAGCCAACTTTTAATTTTGTTTTCTTTGCATTTACCTTGGAGGTTTGTATTCAGATAGTTTTCATGGGTCATTTAATGGCCGGGGATCACAAGGGTCTCATGCCTGGGGGATGGTTTAACCTGAAAGCTTTCATCAGCACTTTAAGACATCACTAAATACCCGGAAGGCTCCTGGGATGCAGTGAGGGAGAGGAGTAGATAAGCCCTGTGCTCAATGAGCTTCCATCCAATGAGGGTGGTGTGGCACATCCCCTGATAACATCAGGGGCTCCCAATCTGTTGAGGGAGACACAGCCTCAGCCCTCATGGAACCCCCAGTCTGATGGCATAGTGTTAATTCACAGTCCGATGGGTGAGATTGTTCATATTCTTGGGTAGCCCTCGGTCTGATGGGGGAGGGACAAAGTCTACTAATTCAGCCTGATGGAGGAGACCTGAGTCTTGCTTTCAAGACTTTGTGTGAGACACAGGGTCCTCAAGGAAATGGATAGGAGCGGGCAGTTCTCAACCCAAACTTTCTTTCTGGCGACATGATGGAAGTAGGGGAGATAGAAGCAGCTTTGGCCACCCAGCAAAGAAGCAGATTCAGGAGTGGCCTTTGATTTGGCTGTAGCAGCCGCTTTCACTGGCCTCTCCTGGCCAAGCCCCACCCTGAAACACTCTGTGGGGGCTGTGCTATCTTTAGTGGTCACCCTTCGTAATCTTTAGAGGACGTTGCTGACGTGGCTGCTTCCTGGGCTGGACCTTTCTCCCTAGAGAGCCCGGGCCTTTTGCAGGGTGAGAATTTGTTTTGGGGCAGGGGAGGCCGTGGGGAATGTTTGGAGACTTCTAAAACCCGGCTGCTATTTTTTGCCTTCTCCCAAGTCAGAGAGTGAGACTTTTAGACCCTTTGAACAGTTGTCTTAGAGTGAGAAAATAAGAATATTGGAGGAAGAAATATCACTAGGCATCACCTAGTCATATCTTCCCATTTCACAGAGGAGATTGTGGAGGCCAGGGGAAGGGAAGTGTGTTTCAATGCTGCTTAGTAGCTTTGCTGGATTTGTTACCTGCATCTTGTCCCCAGCACAGGCCTGGTAACTAGTTTCAGGAGCTCCTGGTAAACCCTATGTCAGGTCAGTGAGTCCCCTGCTCACTGCCCTGTATGCTCTCATCCCACTTTGAGTTAAAAGCCAAAGGCCTGGGCCTCCCTGGTGGCTTAGTGGGGAAGAATCTACCTGCCAATGCAGGAGACAAGGAGTTCAATCCCTGATCTGGGAACATCACGCATGCCTCGGAGCAGCTAAGCCCATGTGTCACAACTGCTTAGCCTGAACTACACATGCCCTAGAACCCGTGCTCTGGAACCAGGGAATTCACCCAAATGAGAAACCATAACTTGAGAGTAGCCCCCACTCACCGCAACTAGCTAAAAGACTGCACAGCAATGAAGACCCAGCACAGCCAAAATTAATTAATTAATTAATTAAAAAGCCAAAAGCCTTATCATGGCCTTGGGGCCGGCCTGATCTGACTTCCCACCTGCTGCCTCTCTGACCTGCCAATGTCTTCCTCATTCACACACTCCACACTGGGCTTTCTGGTTGTTCCTTGAAAGTACTAGGACATTTCCCATCTCTCAGGGCCTTTGCACTTGCTGATCCTTTTGCCTGGAATATCTTCCCCCAGCTATCTGTATGGCTCACTCCTTCACCTGTCAGAGAATCCTCACCTGGACATTCTAGATAAAATGCTCTCCCTCTTTGTCCTTCTCTATCCCTTTTATTACTGTTTTATCTTTTCACCAGAGCCTTTGTCACCATCTTAAAAGGTATATATTCATTCATTTATTAACTCTTCCTCATTTCCTGCCTTTAGAACATAAATACCAAAACATGATCTGTTTTGTTTGCTGCTGTATCCTAGGCAACCAGAATGTGCCTGGCACATAGTAAGTGCTCAGAATCTGTTTGTTCAAGGGAAGAGGAGGAGAATAAAGGTGGGGAATGTACAACACAAATTGAAATCCAGGCACGTGGTGTTAAGGATGGTTTGACTGGGTTAGTTTGTGATTTAGAAAAAGGATGAAACGTATTGGGGTGGTGGAGAGCCCTCACTTTCCAGTGGGCATCTGGACCTTTCTCTTTGGTATGGCGGTAGGCTGGCAGCATTTCCAGTCTGCCCCTGAGTTCCATCCACCTTGCATGATCCTTATACCTATAACTGCAAAGAATCGAGGTTAGACTTCACTCTTCCCAGAAAGAGAGTGTTTTATGAATGCTCTGGATATAGAGAGGCTCTGAAAACTGTGTTGGAGCACCCTGGCCCTTCGCCAGATGACGGACTGGGGATTGCACTGGTGGAAGGAAGCGGCATCTTCTTCCCTATGGTGTACGAATCTTAAGTTTATCTGCACGACCAGACTCCTCCTGAGGCACTAGAAGACTTGAGTTGAGGATTCAGGAGAAGATTGGGTGTGGGGTGCATACACTCAGCATATGAATTTTGTATGGACTCGTGAAATTGGGAGGTAGGAACGGGAAGCTGCTAGCTCCTGGGTTCTTGTCCTGCCCCTTTTTGTGGGTGACCTTGGTGGGTTACTTCCCCTCTCACAGCCTAGCTTCCTCATCTATAAAGTGAGCTTTGGGCCAACTCTCAGTTGGGGGTTGGGGTTAAGGCTCCTGGGGATCCATGTGGATGTGGTCTCCAAAGTCCCTTCTAATTTAACATCCCTAACATCAGCTGCATTTAAATTCACTGCTGTCTCTGGATCAAATATCAGATGTTTGGTGAAACCATGGCTTCCTTGATATGCTGGAAATAAAGGTGACAATTAAAAAAAAAGTTTATAAAGCTTTCTCTGTGCCAGTTACTTTAGTAAGTGTGGGATTTTTTTTTTTTTAAATTTCTTTTTCTTGGTCTTAACCTGTAAGCGATTACAAGATCAAACAAGTTTCAGTTTGAGTCCTCGCTGCTTTACAGTCTGAACCTATATCACATTGACTTATCACATTTACTTTCAGCTAGTCTGGCTGTTCTGGGGAGGCCTGATCAGCCATACTGTTCAGGCCTTAGGGTAGGAAGACGTGGTTTTGGGCAGTTTCGAAGCTGGATTTTTAGCGTGGCTATAGACCTGGCCCCTCTTTGCCACTTATCTGCAAACCACCACCTCCCTCCCCAACCTGACTCAAGTGAGCTGTTTGTTATGCAGCGGTCTACTCAGGAAGAGTGTCTAAATTCCAACCACTTCCTAAATCCTTACCTCTTGCCCAGGACCAGACATTTACTGGGCCCAGTGCAATGGAAATGAGGGGCCCCTTATTTAAGAATGACTAAGGATTGCAAGACAGGGACAACAGAGCATTAAACCAAGCTGGTGGGGGGAGGGCTTGTAAGCTTGTGAAGCTGGACTCTGCTCTCCTATCTTCCAATACTAGGACCATGGAGATTTATAAAACACATTTTGAGTCATTATAGATTCCCTCAGAAGGAATTTGAGTTGTTTCTGTCATGGCCTGTGTGATTCAGGGCAGCTGTCCTGAGCCTCTGTGTGTTTGGAAAATCACTCCAGCCCAATGGACAGGGTTTGGATGGTGTTCATGGGTGCTGATGGGAGATGCAGAGAAGGATGGTTTACAAGAGTTTGTGTTGCCCAAGCAGCCCTAAGGATATTGGGGGGTCCTTTCTTGCAGGAACATCATTTGTTTTGCCTTTTAGAAAATCTTTGGATGAATTATCTATACAATGGAATATTATTCAGTCATAAAAAGGTGTGAAGTAATGATGCATGCTACAACATGGATGAATTTTGAAAACATTAGATGAAAGAAGCCAGACACAAAAGGCCACATACTGTATAGTTCTGTTTATGTGAACTGTCTGGAATGGGCAAGTCCATAAGATAGAAACTGG
Organism: Neotragus moschatus; assembly: GCA_006410615.1. Taxonomy (NCBI): domain Eukaryota; kingdom Metazoa; phylum Chordata; class Mammalia; order Artiodactyla; family Bovidae; genus Neotragus; species Neotragus moschatus. The sequence continues at coordinate 1,305,340 of SJYA01002804.1, forward strand.
TGGCCAAGGGACAAGGAAAAGGAGGAGTGACCTCTGATGGATATGTTTTTTTCTTAGAGGGGAAGGTGATGAAAATATTCAGAAATGAGGTGGTCATGATGGTTATACAACTTTGTGAGTTTTGTGAGTATGCTAAAACCACCAAATTGGATAGCATTTTTTCTTTAAAGAAACTTTAATCTTCATTTATCTCTTTATTTTGTGTCTTAGGTCATGCAGCATGTAGTTCTCTGATCAGGGAGGGAGCCCACGCTCCCTGCACTGGGAGTGGAGTTTTAACCACTGGTCTGCTAGGGAAGTTCCCAAATTGGGCAGTTTAAAGGGTCAGTTTTATGGTTTGTGAACCGTATCTCAATTTTTTTTAAACTAAAAGGGGAAAAAGGTCTAAGGTCTTTTGAGGGCTTGGCATTTAACTCTCTTACCCCTCTGCCCTTGGTGGATGTGGCTGCTTGCAGGAGTGGCCGATCTTCCCTTCCCTGAACCCCTTTCCTCTTCTTCCTGCCTCACCCTCGGTCACAGATCCTCTCTCAAGCAGCCCTCCTGCAAAGCCTGTTTTCCAGGAAAGATCTATTGGAAGTCTTCATCCTCAGCGGATCTGTGGCTGCTAAGACGTAGTCTCTCCCGAGGCATTTGCATATTAGCTTCTAAAGGGAGAAAGCTTTTAGGTGAGAAGAAGGAACGTTTAATTTTAGAATTCCAAGTAAGAGCAAGCAAGCGTGTGTGGAAAGTTATAGCTCCGGGGCGGCAGGTCCCCTTTCCACCCGTGGATCTGGCCAACCCCGAGGCAGGGCCAGGCTGGTGATGAGTAGCAGGCCGAGAAACACCCTTTCAGGAGGAGCATCTTTGCTCCAGACCCAGCCAGGCTTCTGACATTTGCCTAAGAGGTTGGCATTTTGATTGTGGGAGGCTGTTGGGAAGAAATACCCTTCTGGTCAAGTTCATTTTTGCTCTGTGGCTGCCCTCGGCTCTTGAGTCAAGTGGGCCCTATTTGGGAGAGCGCCCTTCCCTGGCTCTGCTCTGCTCTCGTTCCTGTCAGTTCAGTGTTGCTTGTCCTTCCCCAGTGCTCCTTCACCACCACCACCCGCCCACTTCCCTCTGCACATCTCCTGCCGCCTTCCCCGCTGTCACAGCCCCATCCTCCAAGATCTGATGTGGCCCAGGCTTGGGCTCTCTAAGATTCCCCTTTAGTCACTGTTAAGCCCTCTTCCTTCATATTTTCTGCAGCTCTTGGATCCCAAGACCTTTATCTTTATCATGTTTGGATCTTCAATGCCTAACATGGTATTTGCACACAGGAAGCCCTTAATAAATGCTTTTGGATTATACTGAACCAAGATGGTGTTTGACCCTATGAGAAAAATGAACTCAGTGAGGGAGATGCTGAGGACATTATAAGCCTCAGAAATGACTTGATGAGAGACAAGGAAATAGCTTGTGTGGCGTGAAGGGTGGGAGACTGGGGGCACCTCAGAGCTTCATGTCATGAGCTCAGGGCATCTCTGGAGCTTCCTCATGGAGGAACTGCTTCTGTGGAGTATCCTCTCCTGAAAGATGTCTTGGATGTCAGGCTTCATCCTTAGCCAGAAGGACCTGCATGAACAAACATTTATTGTGGGTACTGCCAGGCACTGATCTAGATTCTGCCACTTGATTGGAACTCTGTTTGGTGGTGGAGGACCACAGCGCCTCTGAATATGCCCTGCCTGGCCTGGAAGAGTTGCTTTTCCTTGAGCCTCTTTTCTCTAGAATCCTAGGAATGCTAAAGTCTTGAGTGATGGCTCATGGGAAAAGTGCGTTGCTGCTTCTGTCTTAAACACTGCTGTTCACACCCTGATCTGAGGGGAGGGATGGAGTGAGAATAAGACAGTGCTGTGAGTTCCACCCCACGTATCTGGCAGATGGACGTGGCCCTGGCTCTGTCTGACAGAGTCCCAGGATGAGATGACCGGCAAAGGGTTTACTGGGGAGACTTTAGTGAAGGGGAGTATTTAGAGAAGGATGGTCAGGGTTAGGGAAGCCAAAGGGTAGGCAGGCACCCCTGGGGCAGTGGGAGGCTGCTGTCTCCCTCTTGGCCAAGAGGACAGAGCTCTGGAGTTGGGGAGATGGGGCCCCTGACAATNGTTTACTGGGGAGACTTTAGTGAAGGGGAGTATTTAGAGAAGGATGGTCAGGGTTAGGGAAGCCAAAGGGTAGGCAGGCACCCCTGGGGCAGTGGGAGGCTGCTGTCTCCCTCTTGGCCAAGAGGACAGAGCTCTGGAGTTGGGGAGATGGGGCCCCTGACAATAGCTGTGCCCCTGACAATAGCTGTGATGCTGAAGGGATACAACCACTGCCAAGGAAAGTGTAAGTGTTAGTCACTCAGTCGTGAGTGACTCTGTGTGACCCTATGGGCTGTAGCCAGGCTCCTCTGTCCATGGGATTCTCTAGGCAAGAATACTGGAGTAGGTTGCCATTTCCTTCTCCAGGGCATCCTCCCAACTCAAGGATCAAACCCAGGTCTCCTGCATTGCAGGCAGATTCTTTATCATCTGAGCCACCAGGGAAACAGAAGGAAGAGGGGAACAAATGCTTTCCCTTTGCCCAATTCAGCTGGAAGCTTAGGAGCCCAAGTGCTGCAGTAGGCGGTCCAGTAAGGCAGAGAAGCATGTGTGTGTCTGTGTGCGTGTGTGTGTGTTTGTGTGTGTGTGTGCGTGCACGGGGTTGCAAATACCCACCACCCCCTGGCTGCTGGGGCATTTCAATGCCCATCTGGCTCTTATACATTTCTTAGGTTATTCAGGATGTGACTGGTCAGCCAGTGTTTCCTTCCTCCCAGCATCATGGCTCTTAAAGAAGAAAGTACCATGTTGACATCAGTAGGATGGGCACTGGGTGTTTGACTGTAGCAGGAATAACATGATATTCATTGACAGCAAGCACTCAGCATCCTAAGCATTTTCCGGGCATCCTCTTGTTCAGTCTTCGCAATAACTCCAGCGGGCTGGTACCGTTCTTATCCTCATCTTCAGAGTGGGACTGAGGGAGTTAGTGAGTTGCCTCGTTGCAACAGCTAACAAGAGGCAAAGTTGATTTTGTTTTTGTTAGAGCGATTTTGCCAGAGCAATTTTGCCTGACTCCTGCATGCATACGTGTACCCACCACTGCCTCCTGGGTCCCCTTCCTCCGCAGTGGGGCCCTACCCACCCTGTGGTCAGTGCTGCGCCTGTGCTGGGATGGTCTTCCCACTTCCTCTCCACTTGACCCAATTGAACCCACTTTTGGGACCCAACTCAGATCTCACTTCCTCTGTGAGCCCTTCTCCAGCCATTCCAGCCCCCAGACCTCCCCCGCACAAGCAGCGGCAGGGGACTGCCCACTATCCCCTCCAGGGTGTGTTTTCCGGCTATTTTGAGAGTGTCCGTCTCTTTAATCTCCAAGAAGGCTCCAGCTTTCTTCAGTACAGATCTTAGGTCCTGAGTGTTCTTGGAACCCTTCCCTTGCTCTGAAGTTTTAATTGAAGAGGCTAGAGTAATTATTCCAGGGTTCAGAGGGCCAACAGTGATGGTGCCCATGGACCAACGACCCAGGGGAGATGCCATTAGCCCTGCAGAGCCTGAGGGAACTCCTTCAGAGGGAACTGCCCCAGAGCCCGGCAGGGCCGGAGCCCTGCGAGAGGGGCCGTGTGGCAGGCGGTGATGGCTCGGAGGGTTGGTTTTCTCCTTGGTTAGTAAATGCCCACTGAGAGCCAGCAGGGAGGGTTCTTTAAAAGGAAAGAGAATAAGCTAGAGATGAGGTCACAGGAGCTTATGGTCTCGTTGAGTGTTTTCAGGAGAGGTGACAGACACGAAGTCTGCGACAGCACTGTGATCACACCCAGTGAAGGTGGACACAGAGCTGTATCTCCCCCGGTGTATCAGCCTGGTGATCACACCCAGTGGAGGTGGACATGTGAGGAGCTGGAATTGTCGCCAGTCTCCTTCTTACAGGACAGAGGGTGGCGAGGGTAGTTCCATGGCCCCCAGGAGGATTTCCCCAAAGGCCTCACACAGGCCACAGAGGCAGCGGGGTGGAGCATAACCAGTCTGTGTCTCGACAGTTTTAAAGCCTCACAGTTCTTTTGAAATGTCTCTGAAGGTTCTTGGAACTTTGTATAATTGCAGACATCTTTCACCTTTGGGCCTGACACCAAGGAGAGGGCTAAGCACCATGTCCCCCACTCTCCCCAGCCTGCCCCAAGCATCACCCGAGGCTACTTGGTGTTGCACAGGAAGAACCTCAGTGTGCTGTTGCTTAATTTCATTTTTCTCTATTCCTATTTTTTCCACCCACTCCTGTTAGACTCAACCCATAGTCACTGTAAGGGCAGAGTGAATTGCGGGGAAGTGGTTGGAAGGAGGAGTAGCAAATGGAAGGCTGAGAGCCCTTCTCTTGGGCCTCTTTGTGCTGGCCCTTGTATGTTTTGCTAGATGTCTTTGGATTTTTCTTTCTGTTGAGCCTTGGATGGCTGGGGGGTGCTTCAGACATTCTAAATGTCTCTTCTTCCCCAGAACTCATCACACACCCTCTGAGCTCCAGGCCCTCGAGCTCATGGTTCTTGCTACCTGGAAAACGCGCTCACCCTCTGCGCTGCCTTGTTAGACACTAGGGAGCAGTGGGGTCTGTGGAGGATTCCACAGCTTCCCCTCCATCACGAGAGTTTCTGGGCTCCTGGTCTTCAAGCTGTGGGTTTGAATGTTACTTGGAGTAGGTGTGGCTGCTTGCCTTGGCAGAGACTCAGGAAGGAAGCAAGTAGCGGTGGGTGACACAGCCTGGGTGAAAACTTAGAGGCAGGAGCCAGTGGAGACACTCAGGAGAGAGCAACTGTTCTGTGTGGCTGAAACGTGGGGACAACGGGGAGATGAAGCTGAAAAGGCCAGCTGGGCCCCAGAAGGGACTTGACCGCTGCACTTGGCCTCTTTTCTACATCAGTTCTTGGGAAGTGCCAAGGCTTGGGTGTGGCTGGGGTCAGTTGTAGTGGTAGATTTGCCCTCTGGGAAGGCTGCAGAAGCCAAGACCTGACTGGGGAGAAATTGTGCATTTTTCAAAAAAGGAGATATTTCTGCATATCAGACTGGATCACGCTCTGGTGCTGTGGCATCTTGATGCTGGGTAGGTTTCAGAGATCAGATAATGCTTTGGTTCAGTTTTTAAACTTTCAATATTCTCTATTACATAAATAAAACATAATAAAGATAAGCAAAGAGAAAAAGGAAGTGAAATTAACGTCACTCCTCATCCCGCCACCTAGATATGGAAACCATAAAATAACTTTGAGAGAATGAACACGGTACTCAGCGAAATCTGGTGGCCAAAATTCTTTGGCAACCTGATGTGAAGATCTGACTCATTAGGAAAGACCCCCATGCTGGGAAAGATTGAAGGCAGGAGGAGAAGGGGACAACAGAGGATGAGATGGTTGGATGGCATTACTGACTCGATGGACATGAGTTTGAGCAAACTCCAGGAGTTAGTAATGGACAGGGAAGCCTGGCGTGCTGCGGTCCATGGGGTTGCAAAGAGTCGGACACGACTGAGTGACTGAACTGAACTGAACTGAACTGAAATATCATTTACGTTGAAAACTTGAGTGTGGAGATTTCCCTGACACTTGTGTATTTACAAGGTGGAAGCAAACTGTAGATATATTTTGTAGCTTGCTTTGTTTTATTCTGTGTGTGCATGTATGTGTGATTTTTATCCCACTTAAAAACTACCTGCTTGCCTCAAACTCAGACTGAAGGGTATAAAGAGAAACCCCCTGCCCACCTTCCCACTTCAGCCTCTAATTCTCCTCCTCAAAGGTTGCCTCTTTAAGTTTCCAGTGCATCTTGGCAGCATTGTGCTCAGTGAAAGAAGTCAGATAAAGACAGGAAACTGTATGATATCACTTATATGTGAAATCTAAAAAATAAAACAAGCTAGTGAATATAATAAAACCAGACACAAACAAGTGGTTGCCAGTGAGGAGCAGAAGGTTGGAGGGGCAAAATAGGGATAGGGGAGTAAGAGGTATAAACTATTAGCTGTGAAATAAGCTACAAGGATATGGTGTACAACACAGGGAATATGGGCAATGTGTTATTATAACTGTACATGCAATATAACCTTTAAAAATTATGAATCGTTATATTGCACATTTGTAACTTATTTAATATTGTACAGCAACTAGACTTCAATTAAAAAAAAATTTCCAGTATGTCCTTGATGAGGGAGAGATTTGAAAGGGATAATGTGTATGGAAGAAGGAATTGTAAATATTGAATTTTTGACTCATATAAATACTAGCTGTCATGCATTGGTCAGGAGAAAGGTCAAGGGTGGGTTTGGAGGGACTGGGAAGTAGATTGTGGTCAAGAAGGGGCTTTCAGAAATCAGTATTGTGGAGATCAGGAAAGGGGAAGATGGAGACTTTTTGAGGCCTGGGTCGTATCTGGATTTGTCCTGTGGGTGCTGGTGAGGGGCAGGGTGAGCAGAGGTGAGTAAGACTGTGGACAGGGCCAGCTCTGGTCCAGTCTTACCTCCCGGGCGTGGAGAGATGATTTGGCGTGGGGAGATGGCAGGCATGCAGAGAAGTGTGAGATGTGTCAGGAAGCCTTGGCAGTCCCTGGTAGATATTTATAAAAATACTCTTGTTTGACAAAACGAAAAGTTGGCATGTCTGTGTTAATCCCTCAAATTAAAAAAAAAAAAAAAAGGTTTTAACAATTGGATGAATACGGAAAATCTGAGCGAGGCTGCAGAACTGGATGGGGGTTTGGGAACGTCATATTTGGTTCAGGTTTTATATCCGGCTATGCAACTTGGGGCTGCAGCTTAATTTTTTTAGATCTCTGTTTCCTTATCTGCCGTAGATCAAGAGTCCTCAACCCTGGCTGCACATTAAAATCACCAGGAAACTTAAGAGAAAAAACCAATGTCAGAGCCCCTGTACAGTCCAGGTGTATCCAAATCTCTGGGAGTAGGGCCTGGGAATTTTTTGTTAAATTTTCTTCCAGGTTGAGAATTTTTTAATGCGGCCAACGTTGAGAATCTCAGGATTAGGATCATCCTAATTGCACATTTTTGTCCTAAAATGTTATGATTCTATGATTCTATATCTTACAATGTTGTTTCTTTAAGATACTGCGCACAAAATATTATAGGCTTCTTACATACGAAGAAATCTTACTTTTTATTTTAAAAAAAAAACAACTCCCCATAATTCTCATCAGGCCAATGGTATAATGTCAATGGCCTTTGTCTAGTAAGTCAGAATCATAAACGTAGTAAAACATCACATAATTGTTGACCCAGGAGTTGAAAGCATAGACTTTCACTTCTCATTCCCACATTTTTAAAAAGGTACTGACACCTCCATTTGTAAAGAAGACCCTGAAGAGTTCAGAGAGAAGACATTACTGGAAATGTGTTTTGCTAGAAGAATTGTGTATACCGTAAGTTCAAAACGAGGAGGTCCAGTCTCGGGTGCCTTTATTGAATCTAAGTTCTACATGGAGTAGGAGGTGTTTAAAGAGAGTCAGTGCTGTTTTATCTTCACCATTGAAGTTTTTGGTTTTGTGTCTTCCTAAATGAGTCATTTTTTAAAAAGGAACCTAACTTGGGGAGGTGGGGAAACCACTGCTGGGAGGTGCCAAGGAGGGGGCGGGCACTGAGGCTGACAATCAGGGAACTGAGTTCACAATTGGGTGGTTGACCCAGGAGGGGCGGAGCTAACGACCTATCTGCAGAGGGCAGATCAGGACCAGTGGGACAGTTTGGTGGTAGTGATGGGGGAGCGGGGAGCGGGGTGGGGAAGTTGGGATGAAATGGTAATGATGTTGTTTATTAATTGCTAAGTATTTTCTGGAACACACCCAACAGACATAGGGCCTGGTATCAAGCCTCAATCCACATGTGCTAGGAAATTAAGAACAAAGAGGAAGGAGCTTTCTAGTTTTCACTTCATTTGGGGACGGACACAAATCATGGAGGTCAGGCATGTCTATATTTCCTGCCTTTACAAGTAAGCGATCTGAAGTTACAGTGTCCCATACCAGTGTGAATAGTACAAGTGAAAATGTTAGTCCCAGACAGGATTTCAGAGGAGGAAACATGGCACCTGGAGACCCCATGGTGGAGGGCCAGGGGACCCTCCTGGGAGTCAACCAGATGTTGGTGGAGAGCCCTGTGGGACCTCCAGACATCACTTCCTCCTTCTGTGCTAATTTCTCCCACCTGAGAAGTGATCTCAACACCTGAGTCCCCCAGATCCCTGAGAGCTGATCAAAGTGTCCACTGCTCTTGATGCCTGGGGAGGGAGGAGAGGGACAGAGAGTGGGGAGAGGTCAACAGGCTCCGCGTGGAAGCCAGAAAGCCGGGGCAGCTGTGTGGGATTGGTCCCTGTGCTTTGTATGAGAAGGGAGCACAGGGCGAGTGCTCTGGGCACTGGGAGGAGTTGCGTGTCTGTGGAATGTTGACCACGCATGCTCCTTACTCCATACCTACCCCTGTCCCCCAGAAGTGCTCATTTCCATCTTTTCTGAGTGCTGTCAACCTCCTGCAGTTGAGCCAGCGTGTTTTCTAAGCTTGTTACAAACTTCCTGTTTAGGTCTGATCTGGGGCTTGGTGTGTTTCAAAACCCTGGCACTGACAGAAGTCCAGCGCTTCTCTCTTCGTGGTCATGAGGAGCCCCTTTTGTCCTCCTGCCTTTTGCTGATTTTGGCCATCCTTCTTTGTAAACCTTCCCCCTGGGAAATGCTCTCTAGCTTCTGGACTAGCTCCTCTTAGGGAGGGTTGAGAGCTGTGAGATCTGAAGGGTGGAAGAAGGCAGAGCAGCACACTTATTGGGCCCCTTATATAATGCCAGGCGCTGTGCTAGATGTTTTCCTACATTTCTTGTTTTATTTAGGGTTCACATTAGCTCATGCAGAACCATACTCAGAGAGGGGAAGTGACCAGTGTAAGTTGGACAGCCACTATGTGACAGGGTCAAGGTTCGATCCCAGGCTTGACTCCAGAGCTCCTGGTATTTCCACTGTGTCTTGAGGACCACACTGTGCCTTTTTTTCCATGGGTTTGGAGAGATCTTGATTTCTTAGTGGGCATCTTGGTGGACAGAATTGCCTTCCCCTCCATAGGTTCTTCCCGGACCCTTGTTTGTTTGCTTTTAGTTTGGAGTATAATTGCTTTGAGGGCTTCCCTGGTAACTCAGCTGGTAAAGAATCTGCCTGCGATGCAGGAGACCCTGGTTCAATCCCTGGGTTGGGAAGATCCCCCAGAGGAGGGCATGGCAACCCACTCCAGTATTCTTGCCTGGAGTATCCCCATGGACAGAGGAGCCTGGTGGGCTACATACAGTTCATGGGGTTGCAAAGAGTCGGGCACGACTGAGTGACTAAGCATAGCACATAATTGCTTTACAGTGTTGGGTTGGTTTCTGCCATACAACAGCATGAATCAGCCATAAGTACACATATGTCCCCTCCTCCTTGAACCTCCCTCCCACCCTGCAGCCCATCCCACTCCTCTCGGTTGTCACGGAACACCAGATTGAGCTTCCAGTGTTATAGGGCAACTTCCCACTAGCTCTCTGTTTTACATGTGGTGATGTATATGTTTGGAGAAGGCGATGGCACCCCACTCCAGTACTCTTGCCTGGAAAGTCCCATGGACGGAGGAGCCTGGTGGGTTGCAGTCCATGGAGTCACTAAGAGTCCGATATGACTGAGTGACTTCACTTTAACTTTTCGCTTTCATGCATTGGAGAAGGAAATGGCAACCTACTCCAGTGTTCCTGCCTGGAGAATCCCAGGGATGGGGCAGCCTGGTGGGCTGCCGTCTATGGGGTCGCACAGAGTTGGACACGACTGAAGTGACTTAACAGCAGCAGCAATGTATATGTTTCAGTGCTACTGTCTCAATTTGTCCCACTCTCTCCACCCACTGCTGTGTCCCCAAGCCTCCCAGAGCCTTGTTATTCAGTTGCCCTCCGTTCTAGTTGCTGTCCATTCTGTCTGCATAGTGTGTGATCTGATGGCTCCTGAGTGCCTTGTTGACTTTCACTTCTCCCAACCATCCTCCTGCTTTGGCCCTAGAATTCTTAGAATTAAAAAAAAAATTATTGGAGTATAGTTGTTTTACAACAGTTTCTGCTATGCAGCAAAGTGATTCAGCTATATGTATAATATATCCCCTCTCTTTTGGATTTCCTTCCCATTTAGGTCACCACAGAGCATTGAGTAGAGCTCCCTGTGCTATACAGTAGATTCTTATTAGTTCTCTATTTTATACATAGTAATCTATATATGTTGATCCCTGGCTTCCAATTCATCTCTCCGCCCAACCCCTTTCTCCCCTTGGTGTCCATACATTTGCTTTCTACATCTGTGTCTCTATTTCAGCTTTACAAATAGTTTCATGTGTACCATTTTTCTAGAGGGAGTCATAATTTTTTTTTTTTGCGTGGTCCTCAGCTGATAGTTGAAATGGGTTAAGGCCAACTCCCTATTTCCCAGAAGTGGGGGATCCTCTTCACTACGTTTACCATCCTGCTGGTCACCGTGAACTCCATTCAGCCAGATTTGGATTGCTCACATTTTAAGCTCTTCTCATGAAGAGGGAGGAAAATAGGATATCTGTGTGAGTGCAAGCAGATAGCTAAGCAGGGTTTCCAAGACCTTGAATATGCAGGAGGAGGGCAGAGAGCTCCATCAAGCCATCCTCATTATTATCATGGTGGCTGTTACAGGGTGTCAGACTCTGGGGGCTCCTACAAAGGAAGAACAGTTACCCTTCCAAAACTTCAAGCAGGCCCCGTGTCCTTTCCCTTACCTGTCCCAGTTCTCTTGTATTTTCTTATATTTACACTTCTAGAAGTATACCATGTGCACTCCATCAGAATTGTTCCGTAGATCAAATAACATCTACCCTTGTAGACTCTGTGTTGAGCAGTTGGCAATTCCAAGCATTCAACACATATATTAATTACCCTCAAGGGGTGTGCTGTCTACTCGGAAACTCGGCAGACGGAACACTTGCCAAGAGAAACTAAATGCAGTGAACTCACAGGAACACAGACTGCTCAGCAAGTTGGGACTCAAATAGGGTGCTCAGAGGGGTGGAGGTGTGGGGCTGCGGGAGGGGGTGAATGTCCCAGCACTGGGACCTTGAGGGACGCATGGGGTGGAGCAGAGCATGCATGTGGGAAACAAGATTGAAGAAGGATCCTTCTAGTTGCATAGGACAGCAATGGGTAAAAACAGTGCTGTGAGCTGTTATAAATACTCTCCACATATTCAACAAGGAGAGAAAACAAGATCAGAAAAGCGAAGAAAAAAGATATTAAAAAAGAGTCCAGTGGAACTTTTAGAGCTGAAAGATACAGCATTGGAAACAAAAAACATACTGGATGAGATTAAAGTAGGTTAGACACCAACTTGAAGTCATGGCATTAGAAACTGTCTAAGAAGAAGCACAGAGATATTTAAAACAAAAGCTTAGCATTGACTTGTGGGACAACATGAAGTGGTCTAACAAAGTGAAGTCTCAGTGGGAGAGGGAAAAATACTTGAACAAATAATGGAGAAAAATTTTCATAATTCTGTGAAGAGTATAATTCAATGATTGGAAAACTATGACTTGCAGGCCAACTGTGGCCTGGAGCCTATTTTTGTATATAAAGTCTTATTGGAACAGAAAAACCAAACAAGACAATGGTGTGGGAAAGTTCATCTGGATGTATCCCCTGAACCAGGGGGGATGCTGAAAGGTCAGTTAGAAGACGTTTATTATATTAAATTTTAGGGATGAAATGCTGAGGCCTTGGACCAGGATGGAGGCATGAATATAGACAAGAAGAAAGAAACATGGAAGATTTCACACCCCAACTGGGATTTGACTTGCTGTCTGTGAGGCCTTGAGCACGTGGCTTCATTTCTTGAGCTCAGTTTCATCAAGTGTACGCAGACGTTCAGAACACCGCGTGGGGCCAGTGTGTGAGGGTTTTAACTTGGGTCGCGCCCAGCACACAAGTGTAAGAGGCAAGGACTGGTGACTGACGGGGAAGAATCAGGGGAGTGGAGAATGAGGACTGAAAGGGTTGAATGTGGGGGCCTGGGAGAGTGAGGCAGCCCAGACAGCAAGCAGTGGCGCTGTGTGGGGTCCCAGCATTCTTTAGTTGGAAGAAGGCCCTTCTCCTAAACCCAGGCTGCCACGGGCCTGTCTCAGAAACCCACAGCCACGTGGACTGTGCATGTCTGAGCCCACGGCCTCTCAGCTGCGACCTCAGTGATGCTGGCCTGTGACCTGCTCGCTCCCATCAGGGTCAGCACCAGGTGACGTGAGGGAGACCTGTGGGGGTGCTGGGTTTCAGGGCTGACCCTGAGAGACGTTCCCCACCGTCCCCACTCCCTCCAGTCCCCCTCCTGTCTGTCCTTGGTCACTCAGGAGACAACCTGCCTTCAGTGATTTCAGTCCCTCGCTCAGCAGCAAGCCCGCTCAGGTTCTCACCTCCCTCTTGCCATGATCTCCAGCTGGGCTCATCCCAGCTTGGTTTCCTTCCGCTCAGGAGGACACGCCCCTCTTCCTCCTGGCCAGAGAGGACCTTCTTCCTGCACCGGGGGACTCACTCCTGCAGTTCCTGGGACCTCACCCCCTCCAGTCATGCTGCTGGAGTCTTTCCTCAAACCTTCACTCCCGCTTTGTCTCTTTCCTCTCTCCTTCCTTCTCGTTCTTTCCCGGATGGAAAGAACCTATCCTTGGGTTTTGGCCCTTTACTGAGGCAGCCTGCTCAGGCCGGCTTCTGCCCTTGGGAGGTGTGAGGGGTGCAAGGGAGGATGCAGTGGGTTTGCTGCAGGGGGCTCCTGCTTCCACATGAACTGCTCTCCCCATGTCACCTGTGGTCTCCATGTGACCACACCCAACAGACACTTTGGTCCTTATCTTTCTGGAGCCTTTGCTACTTCTGACACTGGGGACAACTTCCTCCTTCTTGCAACCCTCTTTTCTCGTGCCTTCTTTCATTCTGCAGATAAACCTCTCAGCCACTATTTCTTGAGCATCTCCTGTGTCCTGGGCTCTGGGGCATACCATAATACCAGCTCCCTGCTTTCAGGAAGTTTCTAATCTAGTGTGAGGGGAGATGGATAAAAATATAAATAAAAGTCAGGTGGTGATGAGCGTAACAAGGAAAAATACAGCAGGGAAGGGGGTGGGTACTGGGGTTGTTAGGAGGGTCTTACTGAGCAGGTGACATTATCATGGAAACCTGAAGGAAGTGAAGGATGCCTGGAGGAAGAGTATTCCAGGCAGGGGACAAGCACATGCAAAGGCCCTGGGGTGGGAGCCTGCTTGGGATGTTAGAAGAAGCCATTGTGTTTGGAGGAAACTGAAGGGCAGAGTAGAAGAGAAGGGTTCAGGGAGGAGGCTGGGCCAGGTGGTGTGAGTCTTGTGGGACATTTCAAGGACTTCGCCTTTTACTTTGAGAGAGATGAGACACTCTAGGAATGTTTTGGGCTTCCCAGCTGGTGCTAGTGGTAAAGAACCCGTTTGCTAATGCAGGAGACATAGAGACATGGGTTCAATCCCTGGGTCGGGAAGATCCTCTGGAGGAGGGCATGACAACCCACTCCAATATTCTTCCCTGGAGAATTGCAAGGACAGAGGAGGCTGGCAGGCTACAGTCCATGGGGTCACAAAGAGTCAGACACGACTGAAGCAACTCAGCATCCATACGGGAATATTTTGAGCAGAAGAGTGATTTTTAAATGATCACTGGAGGCTTCGGGGAGCCTAGTGTATTAGTCTGCTAGTATTCCAAAAACAGAGGACCACAAACTGGGTGGCTTAAACAGCAGGAATTTATAGTCTCATTGTTCTGAGGCCAGAAGTCGGAGAACAAGATGTCTGCAGGGCAACGCTGCCTCACAGGCTCTAGGGAAGGATGCGATCCAGGCCTCTCTCCTAGCTTCTGGTAATTTCCTGGCTTATGGCAGTGTGACTCCAGTCTTCATGTGGTGCTGTCACTGTGCAGGTGTCCGTGTCCAAGTTTCCCCTTTTTGTAAGGACACCAGTCATATTGGATTAGGGACCCACTCTGCTCAGTGTTGAAGAAAGAAATGGCAATCCACTCCAGTGTCCTTGATTGGAGAATCTAATGGACGGAGGAGCCTCGTGGGCTGCAGTCCATGGGGTCGCAAAGAGTCGGGCACGACTGAGCGACTAACACACTTACTGCTCAGTGTATGATGTATGACCTCAGCTTAACAGCTCATGACATTGGCCCTATTCCCGATAAGGTTATGTCCTGAGGTACTGGGTTTAGGACTTTCATGTAAGAATTGTGGGGAGACACAATTCAACCTGTAACACAATTCAACCCACAATATATGGATTATAGATGGGCAAGGGTGGAAGTATAGGGACCAGCTAGGAGGTTAGAGCAATATGCTAATAAGAGAAGCTTTTTGGACCAAAGTGGTAGCAGTAGAGGTGGTGAGAGCTGCATGTATTTTGCAGATAAAGCTGACATCATTTGCTGATGGGTTGGACATAGAGTGTAAGGGAAAGAGGGGAGTCCCAATGACTCCTGGGTTTGGGACCTGAGCGACTAGAAGTTTAGAATTGAGCAGTCCATCCGTAGCTGCTTCTTCAGTCCCTCCTGGTTGATACGATCTGTCCCCATGGTGAAGCCAGATTTCCTGAATGTGCTTTCTGGGTCACCCCTACAGGCCCTGGCTCTGGAGGATGCTGAAGGAGGAAGACACAGAAGCAGAACGACCCTGAGAGATTAAGCCTCTTAATCGTGAAACAGGTAGCTTCTCTGACATTCTGGGTGTTTGAATGCTCATTTCTTTGATACTTGTGGTGTGGAAAATGCCCCACGGAGGGGAGGTCAGCTGCACTGGGCCTGGAAACCCATGTGCATGTGTGCATTCCAGGCAGATTCTTCACCTTCTGCGCCACTAGGGAAGCCCCCTCGGGTGGATATCCAGGCGCAAATGGAAAATACCTGATTGACCAAGAGATGTGCTCTTAATATATTCTCACTTGGAATATATTAAAAGGGATGTTTCTACTTTAGAACCCAATAGGGCTTTCTGTTGATTCGAGTGAGTGAAACTTTGCATTATTGGGTCAGCTACATGGAACCGATCATTGGCTGTAGGGGCTGGAAGGAGCCCAGAAACCCTCCAGTCAAACTTTACTCTTTCTAGAGTTGAAAAGACACAGGGCGATCAAGTGACTTGCTCACGGCTACTCATTAGTTCATGAAAGTGTTTCTTGAAAGTCCGTTATATTTTCTCAAGAAAAACAACACAAAACCACTGGAAACAGGACAAAGCAAAATCTGAGCAAGTGCTAGGAAGAAGCTGTGGATGAGTGCTTATTTCCCATTTCTCAGTTTGGATTCTTTGGGGTTGTGAATGTCATAAAACGGAACTCAAAGGGGCTCCCACAGCACAGGGAATTAAATTAAGTGGCTTGTACCAGTAAAACGCAGAGATGGGATGGACTATAGGGTACATGTGTGATAGCTCAACTTGTCATCAGCAGTCCAGTTTCTTCCCTTCTCTCAGCTGCTTTTCCATGGTTTCAGTGCGTCCTAGGGCTTGCTTTTCTCCTGGAGGCAAAATGGCCACAGAAGTTCCTGAGCTTATTGTTGCATACCCCTCCAGCCAGAAGGAAAGAAAGCATCCTTTCCAGTAACTCTTTTAAAAGACTGACGAAGTATTTTTTCCAGAAGTCCCTCCCCAGAAAGCCAACCCTGGCATTTCATTGGCCTGAACTGAGTCATATGTTCATTCCTTAGCCAATCACAGTGGCTAGGTGAACACCCCCTGTTGATTGACAGGGATGGAAGCTATTTCCTTATTGGCTTATCCCTACACGGGGTGATATGTCAGCTTTCCTCGGAGCACCTGGGTTGAGGAAAGCACAGGTCTGGATACTGTTGTGGGAGGAGGGAAATAGACATGGGGAGAATGACAAGTAATATCCATTATATTGTATAATCTATAGACTAGCTACTAATTGCTAGGGTAACAGTGAGAGGAAAGCCCTCATAGATAATGGAAGTCTGAATTTTAAAGTGTTTAACATAGCATAGTTTCAGACAGAACCTTCTCAAACAGTTCCTGTTGGAAGTCTTGCAACTGATCTGCTTTTCAGTATGTCTTAGAACATAGGACCTTCTAGGAGGTTACCTCTGCCTTGTACAATGCTGTTTTATTTCTGATATGCTTATTCAACCTTTTTATAGCCAGAATAAACACTCTACTCGAATTCTGAGTTAGTGGAGATTAAATTACAGTAATGAAGTTGCTCTTCTATAACCTCATCTGTAAGATGAGAATAAGAAAAGTGCCTTCTTGATAGGTTTGTTATTAGGATTAAAAGCAAAGTGCCCAATGGCCCAGTGGCTAGCCCAATAAATGTTATCTCTATTAGCGTCATGTAACTCAAAATATTGTCATATTTACATGTTTATGTGCGTGTTTAATCTAGGAAATTAACTCTTTACAACAAATATATGTCACTGATTAGCTCAGTTAGAGACAAGGTAAGTGAAGGTAATAAAATATTTAGTGTTTATGGATTTTTAAACTTTTTTTTAGAATTAATTTTGGGGGGAAAATTAAATAAAGAAAAATTTAAGTAGCACACTGTTAAATTAAAGGTAGCTCAGTTGGTAAAGAATCCACCTGCAATACAGGAGATCACAGTTCGATTCCTGGGTTGGGATGATCTGCCGGAGAAGGGGTAGGCTACCCACTCCAGTATCTTTGGGCTTCTCTTTTGGCTCAGTTGGTAAAGAACCCGCCTGGATTGTGGGAGGCCTGGTTTCGATCCCTGGGTTGGGAAGATCCCCTGAAGAAGGGAAAGGCTACCCATTCCAATATTCTGGCTTTGAGGATTCCATGGACTGTACAGTCCATGGGGTCACAAAGAGTTGGACATGACTGAGTGGCCTTCACTTTCACTTTCATAATCCCTGGAAAATAGGGAATTTTAACTTTATATGGTAATGTATTCTTGGTTGAAAAAAAAATCTTATAAGTAGCTGAGAACCTGTTATGACCAACTGATTTTCTTGCCACCGTTCTCTGTTTGGAGGTCCTGGAGGGGGAGGTGGCCTTCCTCAGCTTTGGCTTCCCACAGCTGAGCTTTCCTGGGTGGATGGGATAGACTTTAGGATCATCTGGATTGGGTGAGATGCTGCAGTAGAGAGGAGCTAGACTTGGTCTTTTATTTCAGTGGAATTTTATCTGATAGAATGCTGTGGATTGTTCTCAAGAGCCTTGGGTGCCATCAGGCTGACCTCAGAGTTCTAGGAGCTGAAGGGTCTTGGTTTGGGGTTCCCAGATCAGTGGTGGGAAGAACAGAAGTTGGCACAGCACCCTGAAATTGACTTTTGAAAGAGGAGGTGATAACTGTGAGGATGCAGGATGGATAGGGCGCATGAGGGGCTTATGGATGGAGGGAAAAGTTCCAGAGTGACCAGGAACTTAACAGACCACAAATTTATAAACCATAAAAATTTTCATTCTCTTCCCTGCTGAACACTGACTTAAATTTTCTGTAGGTTTTTTGTTGCCCCGAAGACTGGCTAGTCACCATGGTGATAAAGTAGATGAGAACTGGTGATAACTGAATGACTGACCTTAAATTCTTTGGTTTGGAGGATGCTGTAGAGAAGTGATCCTCAAATGTACAATAGATTGCTTGGACCAAGAAACTACAAAAAAGAATTGAGGGGATTAGCTTAAGGCTACCACTTTTTTTTATTTTGCCAAGGAAGGACAGTTTCATAAAAGAAAGGACCATCTTGTTGCTAAAATAGTAGGAAAGAGATAGTCTAAGGAGTAGAATCTTTACATTGAAAACATTCAGCTTTGGGAATGATTATTGCACTCTTCTTGTTTTTCTGGCAACACCTGTGAAAATAGTGTTAAAGGTGGATTCTTCCTTGCAACTGTGCCTAACAGGTGTTGGGGATATATGGAGTTGCAATCCACCCCAGTACTCTTGCCTGGAAAATCCCATGGACAGAGGAGCTTGGTAGGCTATAGTCCATGGGGTCACAAAGAATCGGACGCGACTGAGCGAGTTCACTTTCATACAACTGTACGGAGAAAAATCATAGTTTTAGGAAGCCTCTCATGGAGCCTAGGCATTCACTGACATCATGTCTTTATTTGATTTAAAGGGACAGGAGAAATTCACTTAAACACAAGTTTTGATCAGCCCAACTCACTTTCTAAGAGAAGAGGAGCTATTTACTCTCAAGTCATTAACTTAGAATCGTTAGTTTAATTTTCCACTGATAGGAAGAAGATCTTGCAATAAATAAATAGTTCAAATGAAAAGGCATGTCAGTAGTTTTTTCCTTTTCCATCACTTATCACTGAAAATGGCTCACACACACACAAGGCACACACACACACAGAGACACACACACACAGACACACGCACACACAGAAACACACAGACACAGACACACACACACACACATACACACACACACCTACCTACCTACCTACCTACCTACCTACCTACCTTAGTTTGGTCTGAAAGGCCTCAGAAAGGAAAGGATACTTTTGAGAAAAGTAGTGTGTCCACCAGTCAGTTGCTAATAAGCAATTGTAATTGTAGCAGCAATTACATCTTGGAGCTGTCAAAAGAGGGTGACTTTTTAAGATGCCTTTTAAGTCATTAAAAAATAAAAAACACCAAACATACACCCAGCCACCCCTAGCATCCAAAATAGCAATAAAATGTTTCTCATTCTGCTTTGCCTCACCTGCCTATACGGCTTTGCTACAAATACGTTTTGCCTTCCAGCCCAGGATTAAGCTTCTGTGTGGGGCCATGACTGGTATGAGGGGAGAAAAAGATTGCTCGCTGCGTCTGTGTGAAACCCTGAATGGAATTGTGGAATCTTAGCACCAAAGAGGGTTGTGAGGTTTCTGCCCTCCTGCCAGGCTCTCCTGACACTCATCGCCTTGACTGACGGAAGGGCACCTAATCCTAATGTTTCGTGGGTCCTCTGTAGAATTCAAGTGTGTCTTCCTCAAGAAAAAGCAGGGCTGCCTGGGTGGCACTCATGGTAACAGTGTGTGCATGTGTGCTAAGTCGCTTCAATCATGTCCCACTCTTGCGACCCTATGGACTGTAGCCTGCCAGGCTCCCCTGCCCATGGGGATTCTCCAGGCGAGAATACTGAAGTGGGTTGCCATGTCCTCCACCAGGGGATCTTCCCGACACAGGGATCAAACTCATGTATCTTGGGGCTCCTGCATTGCAGGTGGATTCTTTACCGCTGAGCCACCTGGAAAGCCCAGTGGTAAAAGTACCCTCCTGCTAATGCAGGAGACTTGAAGGATGCTGGTTTGATCCCTGGGTTGGGATCAAAAATCAGCTAGGATCGAAGCAGACCATTCTAAGCAGACACTCGCGTCTGCAGTGATTGCCCTGTTCACTCTCTCATTCCTGGGTACAGTGTCTCTGGAGTCCTATTTGTATTGTCCCGTATGCTCATATGGCACCATCCTTGCGTGGTCTAGTGACGCTTGGTCTTAACTGGTCCAGGCTCCGTGCCACTTGTTTCTCCTAAGCTGAGTCTCCACAGCAGGCTATGCCGTCTGCACAGCTACAGTGTGGTGTGCTTCTGGGCCGACATTACCACAACTCTCTTGTCTTAGTTGGCTTGGGCTGCCATAGTGCCAAAATATCATAGGCTGGGTGGCTTAAATAATAGAAGTTTATTTCTCACAGTTTTGGAGGCCAGGAAGTCCAAGATCAAGGTGCTGGCAAGGTAGGTTTCCTTCTGAGACCTCTTCTCTTGGCTTCTAGGTGGCCGCCATCTTGCGTGCTCACATGACCTCTTCTTTGTGGAGAGAGAAAGCTCTGTGTCTCTTCCTCTGCTTTTGTTTTAAAAGAAATTTTTTTGTTTGATGTGGGCCATTTAAAAAAGTCTTTACTGAATATGTTACAATATTGCTTGTTTTAAGTTTTTGCTTTTTTTGGTCACTAAGCGTGTGGAATCTTTTGGTCCTTGACCAGGGACCAAACCTGGACCCCCTGCATTGAAAGGGAAAGTCTTTACCACAGAACTATAAGGGAAGTCCCTTTTCTTATAAGGACACTTTTCCTATCATGGGGCTCCACCCTTGTGGCTCATTTTAACTTAATTGACTCCTGAAGGCCCGTCTCCTGATCCCATCAGATTGGGGGTTAGGGCTTTACCATAAGAATCTGGGGGCATGGGGATAAACAGCCCATAGCAATGCTCCTGGAAGGTCCAGGAGCCCTGCAGTAAGCAGAGGAGGCCTTAGTTACAAGCTTTCCTTGCTGTGGGAGAGGTGCAGTGTTCCCAAGCTGGAGCAGATGGTTCTGTGGACTAGAAAGTTGGACGACATTTACCGCAGAGCTGGAGGAAACCTGCAGGAGCCTGGTGATTTCCTTGTCTTTTCAGAGTTTCAATTTCTTAGTTTCATATGTCAGTGGTAAAGTTGTGGTTGCCAAACTTGGTCAGCCTCAATGAAATCTGGATGGTGTAGCACTCCGTATTCCCATGAAGTGTTCTGTAACTTGGTGGGCCTCTGAAAAGGAGGCTCTTGGAACCAAAGCCTGGGAAAATGGGTTATTTCTTAGCACTTAATCATTTGGGGCATTTCTTCCCATTTCATGGGGGGAAGAAAAGGCAGTAAATTAAAATAAAACTACTCCCTGTTTCATGAGAGATCAGTATCTTACAGTGTCATTTTAAATGTATACAGACACAGTAATGTCCACATGGACATAGATGTGCACACAGGAACACATACACACATGCCAGGTGGAATATTTTTTTGTTGTTTTTAAAATTTTTTTATGCAAGGATGATTGCTTTACAGAGTTTTGTGGTTTTCTGTCGTACATCAACAAGAATCAGCCATAGGTACACCCATGTCCCCTCCTTCCCGAACCTCCCTCCCATCACCCTCCCCATCCCACCCTTCAGCCTATCCTTTGAAAATTCTTTTAAACTTTCAAAGAACCGATAATTTCTGTGTTGTATAAAATGTTCCAGGGTTTAGAAGAAAGATGGAAAACTTCCAGATCCTATTTTCAAGCAAACATGACCCTGATAACAGATCTGGCAAGTCCCCAAAGGGAGGCTCTATACCAGTCTTGCTTAGGAATGTGAAAATATGAGATAAAATTCTAACGAGTAGATTTCAACCCTAGAGCATGTGAGTGTTCTACCATATCCAAGTCAGTTGTATTCCCGGAATGTAGGAATAGGTTCATATACATTATATTTTCATTTGATTCACGAAATGGTTTAAGTAAAAATATGTAATAATCTCATTAATATCAAAAGTACACTCAATCAATTCAACTTCTAATTTCAGCAAACCACTTAAAAAGGAGGAATGCACTATGTAAGATGACCATTCCTTAATCTGATAAGGAAAATTGAGTTCGTGGAGTCCACTGGCTTTATACTTTATTGGAGCTCCAGAAAGGTATCACTGGATATGAACTGAGATCAAAGCAAAAGGCCAATTCAGAAAGTTATAAAAATAGTAACTTTAGAGAATAAATACTGTAAAGAAAATAGTAAAATAATCATTAACTACAGATTGCTTATTTGTAAATTAAGAGTTAAAGAGATTTACTAAAAACCTTATTTCTAAATGGTGAGATTAAAAATAAGGATTTGAATACTTTTGGAATTGGTTCACGAGTCTAAGGCCATTCCTTTCAAAAGTCTCATCAGGATTTTAAAAAATTTCACCAGATGGTTCTATTTGGAAAAATACATAGATGAGAACCTCAAGGGGAATTATGAAAATGGTTTTGGAGGAAGGGAGTCAGATCTACTGGATATTAAAATATATAGCACTCCCAGATATTAAAATGCATTATGAAGCTTTTGTCATTAAAATACTGTGGTGCTAGAAGAAAAGGGGGAAGCAGATAAGTGAACTAGGATAGTCCAGAAATAGACTCTCACAGATATAATTTAATAAATTATAAAGAAGTCATCACAAATCAGTGGGGAAAGGAAAATTATTCAATAAATAATTTTGATGCCTAGTTAGCAATTTGGAAAAAATCGTTTGACTTCATGCAAATGAATTACAGATGGATTAAACAATTAAGTGCAAAATGTAGATGCATAGGAAATCAATAGAATTGAATATTGCTTAGAAGCAAAGGAAAAACACTAAAAAGGGAAAAGAATAGTCCATCCAGCTACAGGATAGTCAAAGATTTCTCCATGTAAAAAGCCAATGAGGAAACAATAGCCTGGGAAGAGTAACTGACAATGCTCAACAAATTAAACAGGAGAACACTAAACCCTGGGTAGAGCTCTGGAAAAACTAAAGAGAACTCTAAGCACATACATGGAAAACGTTCAATTTTGCAACAAGAGACATGTAGATTAAAACAGCAGTAAATGATTCATGTCAATGTATAGCAAAACGATTACAGTATTATAAAGCAAAACAAACTAAAAAATAAAAATTTAAAAAAAATTTAAAAAATTAAAAAAAAAAGCAGTAAAGTACTATTTTAACAAATTAGCAAAACAACCCATTGTTTAATGATAACCCCAATTCTGATATTACTACATTATTATGAAGCCATTTTACAATGTATTAAGGACCTATATTTTTCATTCATACATTTGATCCAGTAATACCACTTCTGTGGACTATCTTTCCACGTCCCCTTCCAAAAGAGATAATACAAAATATCTAATATGCTGTTTAGACAGTGATGCTTCCCTGACGCATTATTTACAAAGCAAACACACACAGACATTCACACAATTAATGTCCAACAGTTGGGTAACTATAAAATTAAATAGTTCTTCTCTCAGCATAATACTCTAATGAATAATTATTTTCAGGATATGTAGCATTGTGACAAGATATTTACAATATAATTTTACATGCAGAAATTGCAGTATAAACTGTGGCATAGTCTTACTGTGGAGTATAGCTATATCAGCTGTGCTGTTAAAATGAATGAACCATAGCTGCTATGACAACACAGAAGGATCTCAGGAATATAACATTAAATAAAAAAGCAAGTTACACAATAGCTGCAGTGTAATTCCAATTACATAAGGTTTAGATGCACACAAAACCAATAATATAGTGTTTAGATCTCCACATGCATGTGACAAGACCTGTAAGACCAAGTGAGTGTAAACAGAGATTCAGGGTAGTGATGGGGGCAAGGCTAGGATGAAGGAGCAGCCCACAGAGGTGAGCTAGGAGCAAGCATAGTAAAATTCTCTTCCTTATGCTGGTCTGTGGACACACCTGCATTTATTATTGCTATTTTTTAATACCGTTAATATAAACTGCAGATATTTAAAATGCATTTAATGTTAACTAAAGGAATATTAAAATCAGTATTCACTGATTACAATTAGGTACAAAATGTGTATCCCTAATAATGATGGCGGACTTCCCAGGCAGCTTAGTGGTAAAGAATCCAGCTGCCAAGCAGGAGACTTGGGTTTGATCCCTGGGTCGGGAAGATCCCCTGGAGAAGGAAACAGCAACCCACTCCAGTATTCTTGTCTGGGAAATCTCATGGACAGAGGAGCCTGGAGGGCTACAGTCCACGGGGTGGCAAAACAGTTGGTCACAACTTAGTGACTCAACAACAACAATAAAGATGGTACGGAGTGTATAGGTAACAGTGCTTGTTTCCTTCATTCATTTTCTCTCATTTCCATATTTTCAATTATGTGCTTACATTATTTTCAAAAAGGAAAGGAAAATTGAAGACAAATGCAGTTGTAGGATGACATAAGCGTCCTCCATTGGAGGGTGTGCCATTGCTCAGAGGGGTGGTGGACTGATTTATAGCTCTGAGGCAGAAGGAGATGGATTTCAACTGTAAAAGGAAAGTGTTTGAAAAATAGATCAGTCCATCAAGAGTTGCTGAGCATCTTTCCTATAAAATGGCATTGGCTTCGCCTGCCTTCCAAAAAAATTTTGGACACTGAGTTTTGATAAATTGCTGAAATGGGTGAATTAGAAAGGCTGGTGTTTCTTTGAATTCCTTTAAAAAATTGTTTTTTAGCTTCATTGTTTTGTCTGATTATAAAAATAATGCAATTGATTTTAAGTAGTCTTACAAAAAATATAATAGAACCTGAAGTAGATTAGACAATTAAACTATCTCAGTTGAAATTAAATACAGGAAATAGAGAAGCCTGTTAAAAGACACCACAGGGATTTGATCAGGAAGTTCTTAGGAGCTAAGACCCATATTGTCTCAGTAAATAAAATGGCATGGAAAAGAATGGGGGGGCACTATGTAATAAATTTTACAAGAGTCAAAAGACATTAACCAGATACAAATATTAATCTTGTTTGGATCTTGATTTAAATAAACCAACTGTAAAAAAGCATTTATGAGATAACTGGAGAAATTGGGACACTGACTGAATATTTGATATAAGAAATTATTAATTTTTAGGTATTATATTATTATTATAAGTATATTTTTAAAATACATGCTAAAGATTTTTGGCAATGAAATATTGGATATTTACTTTAAAATAGTACAGTGGAGAGTTTGAGTATGTTAATTATAAAAAGTCCTTATGTCTTAGGTATATTCATCCAGGATTTACCTTAAAATCATCCAGGGATAGGGGCATCTAGAGATATGGGTGAAATATTGTCAGCTATAGGAGCTGGGCCGTGGGTAAGTATATTCTTGCTACTTTTGTATATGTTTATTTTTTTCTATATTAAAACATAAAAATAAACATAGAGAAGTATAGAGAAGGAAGTGAAGGTTACCCATAATCCCACCCCTGGGAGAGAACTACATTTTGATAAAAATCTCGCCGTACTTTCTCTGTATGCACTTATAAGTTTCTATATGTATACACTTTTCAACAATTAAGAAAGTATACTAACTGTATTGTTTTGTACTCTGCTTTTTTATATTGTGGTCACTGTTGTGCACGTTTAGGTCTTCCTCATAATTTAAAATTACGGCTTTTATTATTCCAGTATGTGAATACACATACACATGCCGTAGTTCATATATCTAACAACTACCTTACAGATGAGTATCTAAGTTGTTTCGTTTTTTTCACTATTTAAACAATTCTGCATACTTGCTTATTTCTTTTGACAAATACGTAGAAGGTCAAAGGCATTTTTAAAAGCTTTTCTTTCCTATCATGCTAAACTATTGAAAATATGATACCATTTTGAACTCCCTCCATTTTGTCATAATCTCAGCCACATGAGATACTATATTCACAATCTTGTAAATGTTTGCTAATCTGATAAGAGGATAAAGATTATCTTATTTTAATTTGCATTTATTTATTAGTGAATTTTCATAAGGTATGTTAGTATTTTCTATTTTGTGGCTAGGTGTTGATATCTTTCACCTCAATGATTGTATTTGTCCCTCATTTATCGTTTCCTAAGTGCTCTTTACATATTAATAGTTACAAATATTTCATATATTATGTAAATTGCAATGTTTCCTAGTTTGTTGTCATTTAACTTTGGGTCATTTTTGAACAATTGTTTGTCTGGAATTGCTTTAGTAGATTTTTAAATGTTATATCTCTGAGGTTTTTTTTTTTTTTTTTTGAGTCTTTGTAACTTTCTAAGTTTTAATTTTTGTTACCTTGTTAAGTACTTTAATAGAGATTTCATTACATAGCATGCCCTCTAAAGATTGCTTTTTTATTTTAATAGCTTTATTGGTTATCAAATAAGGCATGTTTGTGGTGGAAAGAATACACTTGAAAATTTATCTTATACTTTATCATACAGTACATCAGATAAAATTTGGTAATTTACCTTTCAGTAATTTTTCTATATGTGTGTATTAGTTAGAGTAACACTTGTTGAAGACACAAAACCCCGATTATAACTTCACACAGTAGAGGTTTCTTAGTCCAGCATAGATGCTTCTGATTGGTGGTGAGCCCTCCAATGAGAAGTTCCATCTTATGACTCTTTCATTTGCTAGGGCTTTGGGGTCTCTGCCTCTATTGAGTTAGCCAAAAAGTTCGTCTGGGTTTCCTGTAACATCTTATATAGTTGGCAGATGAAAGAAAACTTACCACCTCAGCCTGGAAGTGAGCCCCCTCTCCTCACTTCTGCCTCTATTCCATTAGAGGGAATAGTCACTTGGGGCCATCTAGATACAAGGGATGCTGGGAAATGAAGTCCCTGGCTGGGCAGCTGTTTTCCAGTGAAAACCTTACAGTCTGGAAAGAGGAATATGAATATTTGTTGGACTTTTAGCTGAATCTGCCAGTATTTATTGCATTTATAATGCATATAAATATATACAGTATAAGTAGATGTGTTCAATTGTGTCTGACTCTTTGCCTGTAGCCTGCCAGGCTCCTCTGTCCATGGAAAATTTTCTTGCTGGAACAGGTTGCCATTACCTTCTTCAGGGGATCTTCCCAATTCCCAGCCAAGGAATCGAACTTGAGTCTCTTACATGTCCTGCATTGGCAGGCAGCTTCTTTAACACTAGCACCATTGGGAAGCCTGTATAAATATAAATATGTATTATATGATATATATTTTCTTGACAAAATGGAATTATCCTACTGAGTGTTGAATTTTAGCATCATTTTGTGGGCATTTCCCTGTGTCTTTAAATCTTTTTCAAAAGCATGAGTTTTAATGTCTACGCGGTGTTCCTTGTATTTCATTTTACCATTTTTCTATTATAGTACAGTTAGGATTTTCTAGATTTTTATTATTGTGATTAGTGCAGCTATAACTGTCCTTGTGCATAAATTTTTGAGCATTCCTCTGATCGTTTCCTTGGGGAAAATTCTTGCTTAGTATTAAGGCTGGTGATATATTATACCAGATGGCCCTTCAGAAATTGGACTAATTTACACTGTCATCAGTGGTGTTTAAGGATTCTTATTTCAGAGCACCCTTGACTGTCCTGGGCATTATAGTTGTTTCGATTTTTGTCAATTTGTTGAAAATTTGTTGAATTTGAAAGCTTTGCTTAGTAATGGGCTTGAACATTTTTTCATGTAGTCATTGATAATCTTTGTGTGTGTGTGTGAATTGTCTCTTTTTTTAATCACTGATAAGAGATTTTCATGCAGCGTGTGTGTTGACTTGTCATATGTTACAAATGCATGTATGCATGCTAAGTTGCTTCTGCCGCGTCCGACTCTTTGCAACCCCATGGACTGTAGCCTACCAGGCTCCTTTGTCCATGGGATTTCCAAGGTAAGAATACTAGAGTGGGTTGCCATTTCCTCCTCTGGGGATCTTCCCAACCCAGCGATCAAACTTGAGTCTCCTGCTTGGCAGGCAGATTCTTTACTGCTGAGCCACCTGAGAAGCCCATGTTACAAATATTTTTTATCTAACTTCTCCTTGCCTTGATTTTCCTTTGTCACCTAAATTTTTTAGATTAAACTCTACAGTTGAAACCCTGATGTGTGATACCACACCTGCTGAATCTTCCCAGATAGCAGTACTCCTGAGGTTAAAACCATTTTAAAAAGCAAAGCAGATTCTTTTTTTACTGATCCATCATATGGTTTGAATGCTTTTAATGTGAACTTTAGTTATCTGGGAGTGAGGGGGTTTCATCAAGAAAATGGACTTCCCCAGAAGGATTTGGGGTGTTGGTCTAAGTCACCCATGGATATGGTAAGACCTCCTTCTTTATCTTCCCGGCATACTTAGGAGAGGCAGGAAGACAGGTGATATTTGACGACCCCATGGTTTTAGCTGAGTGAGTAGCAGCAGAGGCCCTCTGGCTATTTTTCATGTTAGATCTTATTAAAAACACATGTAGTAGCATGGCGGGGACCAAACCAGGGCTCAGCGAGCTGAGTTGTAGTCCCAGCTACGCCACTCACTCACTATGACCCCGTGCAAGTTTCTTGTCTGACCAGTGCCTCGGTTTACTCCTCTGCATAGTGCTCGGGGTTGTTTCTTTAAGTATTCAATCATTCATTCGGCTGCATCGAGTGGTAGTTGCGGCACACAGCATCTTCATTGTGTTGTACTGTATCTTCATTGTGGAGCACGGACTCTCTGGTTGCAGCTCTTGGGCTTAGTTGCTCTGTGGCATGTGGGATCCTAGCTCCCCCATCAGGGAATGAACCTCTGTCCCCTGCATTGCGAGGCAGCTTCTTAACCACTAGACCACCAGGGAAGTCCCCAAGGGATTGTCTTTAAGTGGTGTTTTGGGCACACAAATTCCAGGGCTACACTGCAGAGCTCCCCACGAGTCCTGTTCCACATTCACTCCCTACTCTGACCTGTGTTAGGTGAGTGGGTGGGAAGCAGGGGAAAGATTACTATCTTTTGGTCCCCTGAGTGATTTATGAAAGAAATCAATCCAGCATATATCTGTCCTAGATATAATGTGATCTAAATGTGATATTCACCTAATAAGATTAGATGAATCTAATGTGGTTTTCCTCTAAAACACAAATACCGTGCCACTTTTAATTGTACTAGCCAAATTAAATTACTCATCCCAAATTAGATTTCCAGCAAACTTAATTTGAACATGAGCTCAATACTGCAGGCCCTACGTAATCTTTTAAGATATAACATAAATCAGAGGGATACCTGTATTGTTCCTCTGGGCTCTTCGGTGGTTACCATAAAAGAGAATAAGAAAATGTCTGGAGGAAACCTGCGAATATAGAACTGAGACAAAAACTCTGATTCTCCAGCTTTATCATGGAGGCTTTTGCCCCCTGCCATCTCTTCTGTCACTAGGACCCTCCCTGGTCTTGAAGGACAGGAAGCAGATAAAGGCAGGCACAAGCAATCACTGCAGACTTACTGCTTACGATTGCCTTTGTTTGTTTGTTTGTTTCCTTGAGGTCCACTCCTCAGGAGGACCATAGGTAGGAAGTGAATCCCTGGGTAGTTTGTGGATTTGCTCAAGGACTAGAGAGGTTTATAGCATCAATGAGCCATCTTTTCCTTCCTTTTATGTCAGTTAGGTGACAGATGAACTAAAAACCAACCCAAATTGGCTTAAGGAAAAATAGGAAATGCGTTGGTGTATGTGATGGAGAAGTCCAGGAGTAGATCCTGGCATCAGGTGAGGCTTTCCCGAGAGTCCTGTGAGGTACCTGAGACCCAGTTTCTCTACTTCATTGTGGGCTCCTTTCTCAGGCACAACCTCCCCTTCTGCTCCCAAGGTGGCTGCCCAGGCTTCTCTTTCTCTGTTCTCAGTCAGTGGGAGAAGAAGATGATGGCTTTCCTGTTGGGCCGGCCAAAGGCTTGTAATTGAGTCTGGTTGCCCGTGGTTGGCTCAACTTGTATCCTCTGCTTTTCTGAACCAGAACTGTGTGGATGGGATGGGATGAACTGACCACCTGGGGGACTCATGGGACTGCTGAGAAAGTGGGGTAAGTCTTCAGTGATTGCTGAGCCTGCCTCCATCTGCTTCCTGTCCTTCAAGAGCAGGGAGGGTCCTAGTGACGGAAGAGATGGCAGGAGGGAAAGCCCTCCATGATAAGCTGGAGAGTCAGAGTTTTTGTCTCAGTTCTATTTTAGCAGGTTTCCTCCAGACGTTTTCTTATTCTCTTTTATGGTAACCACTGAAGAAAGGGAAGCAGGGGGGCACCTCTAAGCCCCATGACACCTCAACAGAGCCTTCTGCTTGCCCAGCACTCAGGCTCAGATTTTCTCACTTCAGGAAATGAGCCTGAGAAGTAGGTAGGACATGTGCGTAGAGGGGGAAGGGAAGTTCACCGGGGATCAACTCGCCCAAGGCCTGATCAGGCTCAGTGTCTTGTGTCTTCCACTTATTTTAACTATATCCGGCCTTCTTCCTACCAGACCTGCCCAGGGGCTCCTTCTGCCCACTCCCCCAATACCAGCCAAGGGTTCTTCATTAAACAGACAGTCAGTCAATAGTTGTTAACTTCTCTTGACTGACCAATATACCGTCAGACCACACGTGGCCTTTTCTGCTCATACTCTGAATATCATTATAGCAAACTACCAATGTGGTCAATTCCCAGTTATTAATTTGTAGATTGTCCCTAGTCATTCACTTTCCCTTTCCCTAACCTACAGAGTTCTCCTAACAGAGAGGTGGGGTTTGGATCACTTGAGGATAGACACTCAGAGAAGGGCTAAGGGATGTGGGTGTGTGTGTGTGGGAGCGTGCATACGGATCTGTGTTAGGAAACTATGTTTTGATTCCCTGCCGCCTTAGTCTGGACGACTGAATTATAGTTGATGCCTGCCTTTCCACTGAAATGTAACTTACATTTATGAAAGTCACCATTGGCAAGATGCTCAAACCAAGGACCTGTGATAAGTGTGCCATTTTGAAACCTTTTGAGCAACGACTATACCCTTGCTTCTTCATTTTGGGAAAAATCGCACGTCCCTATTGTCTTCTCCCTGCCTGGAAGACCCTCCTCCAGCAGGATTTCGTCTCAGGTTTGGCTTGTACTTCCTCTGGGAAGCGGTGGACTTTCTCCAGCTCTGCAGCTCTGTGTGCTGCAGGCCCGTATTCCAGGTTGGCACTTCACCCTCTATCAGGCAGTGCACTAATTGTTTCCTGTGTGTAGGGTTGCTAGCTCTTCCAGGTCAGTGCTTGGTCTTCCTTCTCCCTTCCTGTTCCCCTTCTGTCCTTCCTTTTTTTCTTTCTTTCCTTTCTTTTCCTTCTGCTTCCCTCCTTCCCTTCCTCCCTCCTCCATGGCACTTACCTCCAGGCTAAAGTGAGGTGCACTGGTATTTGGTTCAGTAAGTGAAGGAGGTGCCCCCGCATCACCATCATGGTTTTGTAGTTGTCTGGTAAGGTCTCTCTCTTCCTCCATTGCAATTCTTGGCATCTGTTATATGAAGGGCTGTGTGATTAAGTGTTGGCTAACTGAATCATTCTCACCTTCTCTAAACCAGCCCCACCTTGCCACCCCTCTCCACCCCCCACCACTGAACCGTAACTTCTTTGTGTTCTCCACGGTCCCTTACAGTCTCTGCCACACAGTAAGTGCCCAGTAAGACCTTGCTGAGTGAGTGGATTTTACCCTCTTGGGACCTGCTTTGGGGCGAGGCAGATGGGAAGTGAAGCTCTGAAAGGGCAGAGGAGGTAGAGACTGGATGGGGCTGGGCTGAGGAGCTGGGTATGTCAACTCCACTGCTGCTTTTTTTTTTTTTTTCTTTTTAAAAAATTATTTATAAGCTTATTTNAGTGATTGCTGAGCCTGCCTCCATCTGCTTCCTGTCCTTCAAGAGCAGGGAGGGTCCTAGTGACGGAAGAGATGGCAGGAGGGAAAGCCCTCCATGATAAGCTGGAGAGTCAGAGTTTTTGTCTCAGTTCTATTTTAGCAGGTTTCCTCCAGACGTTTTCTTATTCTCTTTTATGGTAACCACTGAAGAAAGGGAAGCAGGGGGGCACCTCTAAGCCCCATGACACCTCAACAGAGCCTTCTGCTTGCCCAGCACTCAGGCTCAGATTTTCTCACTTCAGGAAATGAGCCTGAGAAGTAGGTAGGACATGTGCGTAGAGGGGGAAGGGAAGTTCACCGGGGATCAACTCGCCCAAGGCCTGATCAGGCTCAGTGTCTTGTGTCTTCCACTTATTTTAACTATATCCGGCCTTCTTCCTACCAGACCTGCCCAGGGGCTCCTTCTGCCCACTCCCCCAATACCAGCCAAGGGTTCTTCATTAAACAGACAGTCAGTCAATAGTTGTTAACTTCTCTTGACTGACCAATATACCGTCAGACCACACGTGGCCTTTTCTGCTCATACTCTGAATATCATTATAGCAAACTACCAATGTGGTCAATTCCCAGTTATTAATTTGTAGATTGTCCCTAGTCATTCACTTTCCCTTTCCCTAACCTACAGAGTTCTCCTAACAGAGAGGTGGGGTTTGGATCACTTGAGGATAGACACTCAGAGAAGGGCTAAGGGATGTGGGTGTGTGTGTGTGGGAGCGTGCATACGGATCTGTGTTAGGAAACTATGTTTTGATTCCCTGCCGCCTTAGTCTGGACGACTGAATTATAGTTGATGCCTGCCTTTCCACTGAAATGTAACTTACATTTATGAAAGTCACCATTGGCAAGATGCTCAAACCAAGGACCTGTGATAAGTGTGCCATTTTGAAACCTTTTGAGCAACGACTATACCCTTGCTTCTTCATTTTGGGAAAAATCGCACGTCCCTATTGTCTTCTCCCTGCCTGGAAGACCCTCCTCCAGCAGGATTTCGTCTCAGGTTTGGCTTGTACTTCCTCTGGGAAGCGGTGGACTTTCTCCAGCTCTGCAGCTCTGTGTGCTGCAGGCCCGTATTCCAGGTTGGCACTTCACCCTCTATCAGGCAGTGCACTAATTGTTTCCTGTGTGTAGGGTTGCTAGCTCTTCCAGGTCAGTGCTTGGTCTTCCTTCTCCCTTCCTGTTCCCCTTCTGTCCTTCCTTTTTTTCTTTCTTTCCTTTCTTTTCCTTCTGCTTCCCTCCTTCCCTTCCTCCCTCCTCCATGGCACTTACCTCCAGGCTAAAGTGAGGTGCACTGGTATTTGGTTCAGTAAGTGAAGGAGGTGCCCCCGCATCACCATCATGGTTTTGTAGTTGTCTGGTAAGGTCTCTCTCTTCCTCCATTGCAATTCTTGGCATCTGTTATATGAAGGGCTGTGTGATTAAGTGTTGGCTAACTGAATCATTCTCACCTTCTCTAAACCAGCCCCACCTTGCCACCCCTCTCCACCCCCCACCACTGAACCGTAACTTCTTTGTGTTCTCCACGGTCCCTTACAGTCTCTGCCACACAGTAAGTGCCCAGTAAGACCTTGCTGAGTGAGTGGATTTTACCCTCTTGGGACCTGCTTTGGGGCGAGGCAGATGGGAAGTGAAGCTCTGAAAGGGCAGAGGAGGTAGAGACTGGATGGGGCTGGGCTGAGGAGCTGGGTATGTCAACTCCACTGCTGCTTTTTTTTTTTTTTTCTTTTTAAAAAATTATTTATAAGCTTATTTATTTGGCTGCACCGGGTCTTAGTTGAGGCACGCAGGATCTTCAATCTTCATTGCAGCCGGTGGACTCTTAGTTGAAGTGTGTGAGATCTAGTTCCCCAGCCAGGGATCGATCCCTGGCCCCTTGCCTGGGGAGCGCAGAGTCTTAACCACTGGAGCAGATGGGAAATCGCATCTACTGCTTCTGATGTCCAAGTATAGACGCAGCACTTCCCTGAGGGTGGGGTGCTGTGTCCACTCCTGGCTGGGCAGCTGGTGAGCCCAGTGCCTGAGGAACCATTGAAGAAAGGAGAGTGGCTGCAATTCTAGGTTGTATTTTAACAATAATTTTCTCTGCTTCCTGAGCCTCTTCAGACATCTGAATGGTTGAGATGAGAGGACTTAGGCCAGAAGGAGGGGCACGTGGTTGCCCCTGTATGTTGACCTCGTCCTTCCCATCACCCTGCAGATACAGGTGGGCAGTGACAGGTCCTTGAGAAGGGAGGGAGAGCGCCCAGGGATGAGCAAACCCCTTAGCATCCCTGAGTGGTATGCTACCCCTGGCCTGACGCACTCATCCCGGTTTGCCGGGGGCGGTCCTGGTGTTAGTCCTGAAGTCCTGAGTCCTGGGCCACCTGTCCGTCCCTAGAAAACCAGGACACATGGTCTCTCTGGATGCCCCTGGCTCCCATCCCTGCCCTGGCTGGCTCTCTTGATTTCTTTTCCCTCTCCCAAGTCCTTCATCTGGCCTCTCCCCCTCCTCTCTTTATATCTGTCCCCTCTGCCACTTCTCACCTAGCTCTTTCAAGCCAAGCCGCGAGCCTTCCTGCATCTCCATGCTTAGAGGCCTTTCGGACCGTTTCCTGAATCACTGTGGGTTGAGCAGCATTACGGATCTGGATGGAATTGCAAGTGCTACCTTGTCCCCCTCTCTGGCTCCATTTGGCTCCAGAAATCAACTGAGCTATGGGAATTTCTGTCACTTAGAGGTAAAATTCCCCTGGTTTGGGAAGCGAGTGTTTTCTCTTGGGGGGCGGGGGGTGCGGCTCTCCAAGCACACAGAGTGCTCAGAGTGGCAGGCCATGCCTAGGAGGTAGGGCAGGAAGGTGGCAGGGCCTGTGGTGGGCATCAAGGCCCACCTGCCTGGGCTGGGCCTCAGCCATCAGCCCCTCTCTCGTGGGCACCTCGGGGCTGGCTCTCAGCAAGGCCTGGGCCTAGCTTACCCTCTTCCCTGAAGCCTCCTTGTCCACACTCACCTGTTTGTTCTCAGAACTCTTACTGAAAGTGAAAGTCGCTCAGTTGTGTCCGACTCTTTGCAACCCCATGGACTGTAGTCCCTGGAATTCTCCAGGCCAGAATACTAGAGTGGGTAGCCTTTCCCTTCTCCAGGGGGTCTTCCCAACCCAGGGATCGAACCCAGGTCTCCCGCATCGCAGGTGGATTCTTTACCGGCTGAGCCACCAGGGAGAACTCTTACTACATGGCTAGTGAGTGCTGCCCCAGCAAGTATGACCGTTTTCTTCCATCTTTCTTGTGTGGCGGCCCTCCCTTGAAGGCACACGTCTCATCTTAGTTCTCCTTTCCTTTCCCCTCACAGCACCCGACCTTGTGCTGGCCCACACCTGGCCCTCACTTGGCACGTCCTTACTGTTCGTGCGATTTAGGGATGTGTGAGTCAGTGGATGGGTTCCTTGTGAGCACCTGTGTGCAGAGCATATCAGCGGCGGCACGGAGGAGGAGAGCTTGACGGAGGCTGGCGCCCGAGCCAGGCCCAAGCCAAGGATGTTGGTGGAATTCCCTCTTTCTGACTTCCTTTTTAACACAGGCATGAGCGAAAGAGGCTTTTTTTTTTTTAATCGCCAAGTGAGTTTTTAGTTCCAAAATGCCTCACTTGATGTCTCGGATTCACTTTACATTTTCTGGAATATTCCAATGTAATTTACAGATAATCATAGGATTAAACAATACTTGAGAGGGCTCTAGAGAGGTAGGGGAATGGGGTTGGATCTTAGAGAGTTTTCCTTTTTTGATTCATTTCCTTCTGGGGGGAGTTCCGAAGGAGACACTGATGAGTCCCAGACCTTGTAGAAGTCATCCTGTGATTTCTCTTGGTGTTGCTGATGGATGGGTGGGAATGTGCTGTGGCCCCCCATGCGGGAGGTGGGCGCTCTGGGCTGTCACCTTCCTGACTTCCTGCTCTGGTCACTGATAACCCAGCTGCATGCTTCTGCCCATGAGCATACACAAGTGTGTTTGTTTTCAACTATAAATAGCTTTAGGAATGTATAGGAATAATGCATGGTCTTTGTAAAACATTTGGAAGGAAGTTAATTTACTCCTACTCCTTAGAAACAACCACAGTGAACGTTTTCCTGGGTATCTTTCTAGATTTTCTTTCTGTGTTCAGACTCACATAATGTATTTACATAGGTGGGATCATTTTATATAAAACTTAAAGGCCTTTCTTTTGCTGAACACTATGTTATGGACATTTTCCCTATGTCAATAAAAATGGGTTTGTCCTTCATTCAGCAGATACTTACCAAATGCCTGCCACATGTCTAGCACTGTCCTGGGCACTGGAGGTAAAGTACTGAACAAAAGAGATCAAATTCCTTGCCCTCCTGGAACGTGTGGTCTCCTGGGGAGACGGGCAATAAATAAAAATGATATGTAGTAGGTTCAGTTTAGTTCAGTTCAGTCGCTCAGTCGTGTCCAACTCTTTGCGACCCCATGAATCGCAGCACGCCAGGCCTCCCTGTCCATCACCAACTCCCGGAGTTCACTCAGACTCACGTCCATCGAGTCAGTGATGTCATCCAGCCATCTCATCCTCTGTCGTCCCCTTTTCCTCTTGCCCCCAATCCCTCCCAGCATCAGAGTCTTTTCCAATGAGTCAACTCTTCGCATGAGGTGGCCAAAGTACTGGAGTTTCAGCTTTAGCAACATTCCTTCCAAAGAAATCCCAGGGCTGATCTCCTTCAGAATGGACTGGTTGCATCTCCTTGCAGTCCAAGGGACTCTCAAGAGTCTTCTCCAACACCATAGTTCAAAAGCATCAATTCTTCGGCGCTCAACCTTCTTTACAGTCCAACTCTCACATCCATACATGACGACACGACTGGAAAAACCATAGCCTTGACTAGACGGACCTTTGTTGGCAAAGTAATGTCTCTGCTTTTCAATATGTAGTAGGTTAGAAAGTGGCTGAGTGCTATAGGGGAAAAAAATGAGATAAGGAAGGTGAGAGGGAGGGAGGGAGGTAACGTGCGTTTCACAGTTTTGAGCAGGGTGGTCCTGTGAGAGGGAAGCCCCAGTGGCAGTGATGTTTAACAAACAACGTGCGCTGCTGAGAGACTGCACAGGGCCCAGGGCTGGGGCTGGAGGAGACACACCAGCCTCGGGAGCTTGGGACAGGACCCACTTAGGTCCCCCTATGGTAGAAAACCCAGGGGCCTTCCCTGGTGGTCCAGTGGTTAAGACTTCGCCTTCTGATGCAGGGAGATGGGGAAGGGGTTCCATCCCTGACTGGGAGCTAAGATCTCACATGCCTTGCAGCCAAAACACAAAAGTATAAAACAGAAACAATAAAGTAACAAATTCAATAAAGATACTAAAAATGGTCCACATCAAAACCCAAAAATCGTAAAAGGGAAAAACAGAAAATCCAGACTAGAGCATTCAGGCAGGGCCCTATGCTGGTCAGTAACCGTAAGAGAGACCACCATTGCAGTAACATGGTAGTTTGCAAAGCAGCTTTTAATCTGTTACTCCTGGCCCTGCTGCTTATTAGCTGCACAGTTTTGAGCAAATAACCCACCCTCTGTGGGCCTTGGTTTCCTTCCTTGTGAAATAATAGGGCTCTCATACAGTTTAAGTGAGTTCATGCCAATGCATAGAGAACAGTGCTGGTAAGACCCGTTACCAGAACGTTCAGCTGTCGTCATCATCATCATCATTATTTTTATTGCCTTTCATTTATTAATCACAACCGCCCAGCGAGGACATGGTGGTCAGGTTAGAGATGTGGAAGTTGAGGCTGAAGGAGGTTGGCCTCTCTAGTTAACAAGTTCAGAGCACAAGTGGGTTCTGGGGTCTTAGCTCAGTCCATGCAGGCACTGCCCTCCTCCAGGTGGGGGCAGGTGCTCCTGTTTCAGGCAAATGCCCAAGAGACATGGGCTACGACCTTCCTGATTGCTCCACGGTCTCCTCAGAAGAGAAATGGATCTCAGAGGTGACTGAGGACAGTAGGGAGGGGGGCATGGTTGGTCAAGGCGGAAAGAAGCAAAGGTATGGACTTCTACAGGGAAGAATGGAGACTCAGCAGCTCTGCTCAGCATCCCCACTGAGGTCCACTTGACATCAGTGCATCTTCTCCCTCCCCTCCCATCGCCACAGACACCAGCTTGACACCATCCCTCTTAAGGGCTTAGAGAGGGACACTATAATCAGTGGCTTTTGTAGGCTTACATTTCTGACTTTGAGAACCATCCCTGTTCTTGTGTCTGCAGGAACTTGCTGACAAGCAATACCATCACAAACACAACCGCACCTCATAGCCATGATGACTGGCCTCTGTCCCAAGGGTCTCCTGGCTCCCCTGGTCCTGAGAGGCCCTCATGTGTGTAGGCCATTGTACATTTAGGACAGTACACTTGCAATGACCTGTGGGTCTGAATGGAGGTGGATTGGCGGGGGCTAGTGTCTAGGGTCACTTCTCCTCTGGGGTCAACACCCCTACCCTCGAGGACACCTAGAGTAATTACAGCACCGGGTTTACCTCGTGTCTGGTTACCATGGAAACCATAATATACATGTTGTGTGTTACCATGGAAACCATAATATACATGGTGGCTGCTTGTAGTTAAAATAGCACTGTTAGTTTTATGCTGCAAGTACATTGTGAGTTCAGAAGGCCTTCGTGGGCTACCCTGGGAGTCTAACCATCATTTAAAATATGGTTTCTGTGGCTACATTCTGTCAAGATTCTGAACAATTACTTTTAAGCAAGCCTTTAGAGCAAGTTGTTTGTAACAAGGAAATTGGCAGCCAGTAATTTATATGATATTTCTTAACCGTCTCACGGGGCTTCTTGATCCCGGGACTCCAGATGAAACATAAGCTCCGGGGAAGTCCTGTGGCAGATGAGTGGAGCTGTGGCTTAACAGTGGCATGTTTAGAAATGACACTGGGATGTTGGTATGAGTCAGTGCCTGATGGAGTTGCCAGATGCTGGTGGAGAATCCACCAGGAGCAGGGTAACTGGTGTGGGGGACAAACCCGGGTACCACACCTCAAGAGAAGCTTAGATGGCATGTTGTGAGACTGGGACAACACTCCAACTTTACACCAAGTCATATGAGTAACATATGCAGAAATTGGGCCTAGAAAAGAGACAACTTGGGAGGAATTTAATAACTGCGTGTCATTATTTGAAGCACCATGATATAGTCCCTCAAAAGAGACGGATAAGAGAGACGTTTCAATAATCTAAGGAAGGAGTTTGACAGCCAAAACTGTTGGTGATAGGACGAGTGGCTTTAAGAGATAGTTCGCCATCTTTAGATGTATGTAAGGAGAGCCTGGCTGGTCACTTGTGGAGAGTACTATAGAGGGATTTAAGCCCTGAATGAGTGATTAGACTAGACTTTAAAAGTCTTTACTAGCCTAGAGCTTCTATGATTCTAGGACACAGATAGAAAATTAATTTTCTGACCCTCCTATTCAGTGTGTTTAATAGTGGCTGCCTAGAGCAAAGATGAGAATGCTTTGGACCTGGCTTAGTCTGAGCTAAGCAAGTAGGAGCTCCTCAATCGATTAGTAATGTTTGCTATGGCAGGATACCCAGCCTAGCCATCACTTTTCCAATGGTGGTGGTAATCTTGGACTCAGGTCAAGCATAAGCAGGATGACCAACCATCCTGGTTTGCTTGGGATCGAGGCGGCCCTCTCTAATGAGACTTTGACTCCGAGACAGTCCCAGGAAAACCAGGATGAACTGGTCACCCCAAGTAGGACAGATGGTCACCAGTGACTGTGTGTATTGGGTTCCGTTTCTGCTGATGGAGAAGATACAGGAACATCTTCATCTTCTCAGAGTGTGAGTGTGGGGCTCTGCCCTCTGCAGGAGCCCCGTAGATACATGCAGCATAAATGAGTTGGATACAGTCCCTGGGAAATGGTTGCACTATCCTTGCAATTAATTAATTTGTTCAATTAATTAAAATAGCTTCACTAATTATATGTACAGGAGATTGCACATTTCATTAGGATGAGCAGATGGCTTCACTAATAATTACCAAAGCCTGGGGTTGCAGCAAGGAGGGGTGTTGGCATATGAATTGATATTGAACACTTCAGTGGCCTTCTTCCTACAACTAAAGTTGAAGTTCCTGTCCCCAAGATAGATTGAGGAACAGATTTTTAATTTTCTTCTGGGGGTGCCAGCAGGTTGTGCTAACTTGCTGTTTGTGGCTGATAATCATTTTCTTCACCAAACACCTGGTCAAGATGTGGAAGGGGTGTGGGCTCCATGGCTTTGGAAGAAGGAGCCAAGTCAGGGTTAGACCTGGGACCTCTGCACAGTTCAGAGAGTTGGTTAACCTGCTGAATTGTGATGGTAAGCCACACAGCCCGGAAAAATAACAGGTGTCTCATCTCCAAAGGGAACATGCTTTCTTCTGCTATGTTGTCCAGACCTTGCCCCGTCCTCACCCCTGTTCAATCCCTAGGGCCTTAGAATCTAAACAGACCTACAGACATGCCAGAGAATGAAAACCCTGACTGTCTGCACACACAGACCAGACAGGTTCTGTACTAACGTGATTCTGCATCACATAGGTGAGTTTCCGGAGTGTTCTCACTTTGGTGATGAGGATGACAATTATCGGTAATTGACAAGTATTGCCCATCCCCTCTGGGCCAGAAGCTTCCCGCACTCGCTGTAATTCTCCAAACAGCCCTGCATGGCAAGTGTTAACTTACAGATGAGAAAATCAGGCTTAGAGAAATAAGGTGCCTGGGGTTGCCCAAAGCTGTGTTAATACCCAGAGCTCTGTATCTATAAAGCATCTTGTTCTTTTCACCCTCTTGCTCTGCTGGTAAATGATTTGGGGTCATAAAAGTCCCATACCCAAATCCGGAAGGATGTGAGGGGAAGCCACTGGGCTGGGTTCACTCCTGCCCACAAGCGGGGCACTGCTTAGGAGCGGGTCACTGCTGATGGGCCCTCAGCACCTCAGAACCCACAGGGGCCTCAGGGCAACTGGTTCTGAACGATTTCCCAGCACCCACACCCAAGTGCTCAGTGCATAAAAGCAGTCAGCTGACCGTGTTATGAAGGAATGAGGTACTGGTCAGAGAATGTTCCAGAAAGAAATCTATCATTTCAGACGATTCTTCAGAATGTTCATTTAATGTGATCTGATAAGAGAGTTTTCTTTTTTGCTCATTTTCGTGGTTGGGGAAAGGTGACCCATCTGAAGTTTATATGCAATATGTGAAGAAGAAACAAAGCTGAGGGTGGGGGGAATACCACTTATAAAAGAACAAATAGATCGGTCTGGCCGCTGATGAATAGAGGTTGAACACGACGGCAAGTTTCCTGCTTGGGCAAATGGAGAACTGTCATTGGGGAACACGCTCCATCTTGTATGATGGTCCCGGTAAACCCCCATCCCTCTCCAGTCTGCCTGCCTGCCCCCTAAGGTCCTCTTGAAGTACGTGTCCATCCCTTGACGTTTTCACTCCACACTCCTTCTGAGGTGGAGCAGGAATGGGGTGGTGTGTCTGAGTCACAAAAAATTGTGACTCATTCTTGAGATGAAGGAGCCCTGAAAATGTGACTCATTTCTGTAGCATGTACAGGTAAGAAATGGCTGTTTGGTTGTGACTGGCAACTGCCATATAATTTCTAATTTTGACTTGGTTGCTGTTGTTTTTGGGGATGGGATCAGACTTGGCCCCGGAGTGGGTGCCGTGTGGAAGGACACAGTGCCATTTGGACTCGGTTCCTGCCTTTCAGCACTTCATCACCTAAAGGAGGCCAAGGCATGTCCATAGTTGCAGGAAACATGTCGGTTTGAACATATATTAAGTGGTAAACTGAAAGATGGAAATCTTAAGCTTAATCAAGATTAAAATATATTTTTCCTAATCATAGATCCAGTTAAGTGCCAGAGGGAAGCTGCAGGGCCCAGCCAGGTAGCTTACATCAGTCTGCGCTAGAAAGAGCCCTGAGCTAGTTCATAAACTGTGTTTCTATGTACATATCTGCTCGCAAGAGTAGTTCCTTATTCAAGCCTTCTCTCTTGGTTGTTGTGTCAGCCTGGATGGGCTGGCCGAGTCTGCATACCTGCTATGAAATTCGAGATTTGCTCAATTTAAATGCATTTGAAAAATATCCTTACATACTTTTATTAGCTCATAACAGTAATCCAAGAAGTAAAGAAACATAATAATGGGATTTGCTCATTGTTCTTAGAGCTTTGGGTAAAATTTGTGGCTAGACTTTTTTCCAGGGATCAGAAAGGTTGCTACATAAGGACCAAAGATAGGGTATTCGGACTTGATCTTTCAAAAATAGGGGTTCAGAACTTGCCTGGTGGTCCAGTGGTTAAGGATCCACCTTCCAGTGCAGGGGACACAGGTTCGATCCCTGGTCTGGGAACTTAGATCCGCACGCCTTGGGGCAACTAAACCTGTGTGCCACAACTAGTGAACCCTCAAGCCACGAGAAAGATCTTGCATGTGGCAACAAAAACCTGATGCAGCCAAAAATAAATATTCAAAAAAAATGAAAATGGGAGTTGGGCATCTGAGCCTATTGTTATATTGTGAGCTGTGAGATGAGGATGTGAATAGGAAAAGAAGAAGGGAAACTGGAGCAGTCTGGGGGCTGGTGCAGGAGCTAGATGGAAATAGTGAGCAAAGAGGCGAAGCAAGTCAGGTGAGAGGAGTTGGGGATAGGAAACGATCACAGGCATGCTTTTGGGTGTAAGCAGGAAAAAAGCAAGGAGAAGGCAATGGCACCCCACTCTAGTACTCTTGCCTGGAAAATCCCATGGATGGAGGAGCCTGGTGGGCTTCAGTCCATGGGTTCGCTGAGAGTTGGACACGACTCAGTGACTTCACTTTCACTTTTCACTTTCATGCATTGGAGAAGGAAATGGCACCCCACTCCAGTGTTCTTGCCTGGAGAATCCCAGGGACGGGGGAGCCTGGTGAGCTGCTGTCTATGGGGCTGCACAGAGTCGGACACAACTGAAGTGACTTAGCAGCAGCAGGAAAATAGCAAATGGATAGTGGCCTGAGTAACATCTCAGAAAACAAGAATCTGGGGTGAATACAGTGGTTTCTGGTGTTGATCTGGCAGTTCAATAGTGACGGCAAGGATAGGAGTTTTTTCAGTTTCTCTGCTTTGCCCTCTGTAGTGTTTTGGCTTCTTAGTCTTGTCACTTCCAGGAGTGTGATGTGGTCACCCTGAGCTGCAAGGGAGGCTGGTGAGGGGATGAGTAAGCTTTTCCAGCCTTGATAGCGGAAGGGGACAAGAAGGGTGAGGAATGGTTGGAGGGTTATCCATCCAGCTGTGGGGCATAGACTAGCGGCGAAAAAAGAAAAAAAGAAAA
Source organism: Neotragus moschatus (assembly GCA_006410615.1). Classification (NCBI taxonomy): domain Eukaryota; kingdom Metazoa; phylum Chordata; class Mammalia; order Artiodactyla; family Bovidae; genus Neotragus; species Neotragus moschatus. The sequence continues at coordinate 1,347,940 of SJYA01002804.1, forward strand.
ACAAATATTCGCTGAATCATCACTACAAAAAACCCAGATGCTCCTACGTAGTTTCCTGTGTGTGAATGGAGTTTGAGTACCTGCGTGTTATCGTATGGAAGGACATCTTTGAGGTCCCATTCCAGCCCGTGGCTGATCAGCACCAAAGTCCGTGTGCAGGAGGGATTCAGGGAAAGCCAGCTGAGAGCTGGCTAGGCAGGAAGGGTGTATAGGAAGAGGGGAGGCAAAGTAGCATCATTGTGGATCCACCCTTGCTCTCATTTCCAGCCCGTGATTCTCAGAAGCAAGACAGCTGGTTTTCAGAACTTAATAGTAGAGCTTGTTAATTTCTTTGTAAGCTCCATTTTGATGAACAGATGCATTTAATTTAGAACACTGAGCTTCTGATAGTAGCTCAGAGGTTGATACCTCTTTAGCGCCGTTTTGAATTCCATGCTTCTGTGTTTGCGTGTGGACACACCCTCTATTCACACCCTTGTGGCCCAGAACAGTTTTTCTTCTCATGGCCTCACAGAATCCCAGCCTTGTCAGAACACTGGTTCCCCTGACCCCTAGCTTCTCGCCTTTCCTGTATCTGTGCTTTATAAAGGTGACTCTCCTTTCCCCACGAGGCTCAGTAGAGGCGGCTCTCTAGAAGGTGCTCAGTAGATCCGCGGCTCTAGCTGCTTTGAGTCATTTGGATATCATTTAGGGCCCTGCCACTCACTCACAGCAGTGAGTCAGATGCCTTTGATCCAAAAAATGGAAACCAGCAGATTTAAATGCAGTTCCTTGTTCTCCTTCCATTCTGTAAGAGCAGGGTCTCTCAAACGTTCACATGCGTGTTAATCACGTGAGAATCTTATTAAAAGGCAGCTTCTGAATCAGGAGTTTTGGGGTGAAACCTGAGACTGTACTTTTTAGCTGTGAGGTGATGGTGATGCCTCTGGTTCAGGAAGTAGGATCTCAGCCCTTAACCAGATTTCAGGTGCTCGGCAGCCACGCGTGGCTAGAGCTACCACATTGGACAGCACAAACATAAGATGTTTCCACTATAGCAGAGAATTCTACTGAACAATGCTGGGCCTAGAGTCGAGCCAAGGACAGAAACCTTTATTAAGTGAAAGTCTTAGTCACTCCATTGTGTCTGACTCCTCTCTGTCCATGGAATTTTCCAGGCAAGAATACTGGAGTGGGTAGCCATTCCCTTCTCCAGGGGATCTTCCCAACTCAGGGATCGAATGAGGGCCTCCTGCATTGAGGCGGATTCTTTACTGTCCAACCAAATAATGTAGAGCCATGGACAGTGAAAAGAGATTGAGTAGAGGGAGCCTTGTCAGTGAATAACCTAGTGGAGAGGGACCAGAGTTTCCTTGAGGAAGTGATGGTTGAGTTGGAGTTGGATCAGGGAAGTTGGGGATGAGTGGAGAAGACAGAATTACAAAGTTAAAGCATGTGAAAGTGCCTGGAGATCTTGCTCGCTGGCATTCGATAGATGGTGTTCCCCATGCATGCTCTTGTTTACTTGTGTAATCCAGAACTGTGTGGAAGCATGGACTCCACTATCCCTAGTGTGCACTGGCTCTGAGTCCACGTTTCCTGTGTTCACATCTGCTCGTTTAAACTCCTAGTGCCTCGGTTTCCTCATCTGTAAAATGGGCAAAATAATACGTACGCAATAGACCTGTGGTTGAAAATTGAGTCAGTACGTGTAAAGCACCTAGGAGTGCTTGTCCACTGTAAGTGCTGTTGCGTTGTTAGCTGTTATTACCATTCTTACCCGTGTCAGTGACTTGTTAGCAGGGGGCTGCCCTGCCTCCAGCTCCTGCTGTGATCAAAGAGTCCCTACCTGGTGCTGGCTCCCAAGTACTTGGGGGCAGAGCTTCTGGGTTCTGAGTTCTCACTGCCAGGTGAACCAAGAGTTCTGGATCCTGGTACCCCTCTCCCCACCCTGCCCAACCCTGTCCCCTCTGCTTTCTTTTTTTAAAAAATAATTCTGTATATTTATTTATTTTTGGCTCTGCTGGTCATTGTTGCTACACAGACTTTTTCTCTAGTTATGGCGAGCAGGGACTACTTTCTAGTTGTGCTCAGGCTTTTCACTACGATGACTTCTGTTGTTTCAGAGCAGGGACTCTAGGGTACTTGGCTTCAATGGCTGNGTATGGAAGGACATCTTTGAGGTCCCATTCCAGCCCGTGGCTGATCAGCACCAAAGTCCGTGTGCAGGAGGGATTCAGGGAAAGCCAGCTGAGAGCTGGCTAGGCAGGAAGGGTGTATAGGAAGAGGGGAGGCAAAGTAGCATCATTGTGGATCCACCCTTGCTCTCATTTCCAGCCCGTGATTCTCAGAAGCAAGACAGCTGGTTTTCAGAACTTAATAGTAGAGCTTGTTAATTTCTTTGTAAGCTCCATTTTGATGAACAGATGCATTTAATTTAGAACACTGAGCTTCTGATAGTAGCTCAGAGGTTGATACCTCTTTAGCGCCGTTTTGAATTCCATGCTTCTGTGTTTGCGTGTGGACACACCCTCTATTCACACCCTTGTGGCCCAGAACAGTTTTTCTTCTCATGGCCTCACAGAATCCCAGCCTTGTCAGAACACTGGTTCCCCTGACCCCTAGCTTCTCGCCTTTCCTGTATCTGTGCTTTATAAAGGTGACTCTCCTTTCCCCACGAGGCTCAGTAGAGGCGGCTCTCTAGAAGGTGCTCAGTAGATCCGCGGCTCTAGCTGCTTTGAGTCATTTGGATATCATTTAGGGCCCTGCCACTCACTCACAGCAGTGAGTCAGATGCCTTTGATCCAAAAAATGGAAACCAGCAGATTTAAATGCAGTTCCTTGTTCTCCTTCCATTCTGTAAGAGCAGGGTCTCTCAAACGTTCACATGCGTGTTAATCACGTGAGAATCTTATTAAAAGGCAGCTTCTGAATCAGGAGTTTTGGGGTGAAACCTGAGACTGTACTTTTTAGCTGTGAGGTGATGGTGATGCCTCTGGTTCAGGAAGTAGGATCTCAGCCCTTAACCAGATTTCAGGTGCTCGGCAGCCACGCGTGGCTAGAGCTACCACATTGGACAGCACAAACATAAGATGTTTCCACTATAGCAGAGAATTCTACTGAACAATGCTGGGCCTAGAGTCGAGCCAAGGACAGAAACCTTTATTAAGTGAAAGTCTTAGTCACTCCATTGTGTCTGACTCCTCTCTGTCCATGGAATTTTCCAGGCAAGAATACTGGAGTGGGTAGCCATTCCCTTCTCCAGGGGATCTTCCCAACTCAGGGATCGAATGAGGGCCTCCTGCATTGAGGCGGATTCTTTACTGTCCAACCAAATAATGTAGAGCCATGGACAGTGAAAAGAGATTGAGTAGAGGGAGCCTTGTCAGTGAATAACCTAGTGGAGAGGGACCAGAGTTTCCTTGAGGAAGTGATGGTTGAGTTGGAGTTGGATCAGGGAAGTTGGGGATGAGTGGAGAAGACAGAATTACAAAGTTAAAGCATGTGAAAGTGCCTGGAGATCTTGCTCGCTGGCATTCGATAGATGGTGTTCCCCATGCATGCTCTTGTTTACTTGTGTAATCCAGAACTGTGTGGAAGCATGGACTCCACTATCCCTAGTGTGCACTGGCTCTGAGTCCACGTTTCCTGTGTTCACATCTGCTCGTTTAAACTCCTAGTGCCTCGGTTTCCTCATCTGTAAAATGGGCAAAATAATACGTACGCAATAGACCTGTGGTTGAAAATTGAGTCAGTACGTGTAAAGCACCTAGGAGTGCTTGTCCACTGTAAGTGCTGTTGCGTTGTTAGCTGTTATTACCATTCTTACCCGTGTCAGTGACTTGTTAGCAGGGGGCTGCCCTGCCTCCAGCTCCTGCTGTGATCAAAGAGTCCCTACCTGGTGCTGGCTCCCAAGTACTTGGGGGCAGAGCTTCTGGGTTCTGAGTTCTCACTGCCAGGTGAACCAAGAGTTCTGGATCCTGGTACCCCTCTCCCCACCCTGCCCAACCCTGTCCCCTCTGCTTTCTTTTTTTAAAAAATAATTCTGTATATTTATTTATTTTTGGCTCTGCTGGTCATTGTTGCTACACAGACTTTTTCTCTAGTTATGGCGAGCAGGGACTACTTTCTAGTTGTGCTCAGGCTTTTCACTACGATGACTTCTGTTGTTTCAGAGCAGGGACTCTAGGGTACTTGGCTTCAATGGCTGTGGTGCATGGGTTTAAACTGCTCCGAGACATATGGGATCCTCTCGGATTAGGGATCAAATCTGTGTCTCCTGCATTGGCAGGCGGATTCTTTACGACTGAGCCACCAGGGAAGTCCCTGTCCTCTCTGCTTTTAATCCTCCCAGCTGACCCATCGGTGCTTAATGTGGCTGTACAGAAGTCACGGCAGTTACATTCATTTCCATGGCTTGTGAGCCATGGAGCCTAAAAATAATCCAGCAAGTCCTACACTAAAGTGTCAGATTCTCATCATTTTGAATGTTAAGACTCCAGAGGTGGAAGCATCTCTCCAGCTTTCATCAGACTGGAACCCCAGTGCCCCGTCCTGCCCCCGACGATGTGTCCCACAGGTTCCCACATGGCCTCTTGATGTCATGCAGCTCTCGTGGCCAGGTGGATCCCTCACAGCTTGGAAATACCAGAGGGAGCTCCCCTTTACCTTTCCACTTCCGGTGCCCCTGGGCCTGTGGTGTGTGGTGGCCTTACCTGGGTGGGGTCTCAAGCTTTCATTCCTTTCCCCATGAGGGAGTTGAGGCCATCAGCAGAGTCATGAGCTTCTCCACTGGCCCATCTCAGGTCTGTCCTGCTGCCAGTGCAGAGCCAGCATTTCTCAGCACAGAGAGGGACCACTCTACACGATCAGACCTAGATAAAGGACTTGCTGCCCAGGATTCATTCACAGAGAGATTTTTTTTTTCTAGCCAGAACTAGACATCACCATGACTTGGCCCATCCAAGCAATTCTTGTAATGAGATTTGATGCATGAGATGGGCCTGTATAATACCATTAGATAATACAATTGTTGAGAATATTAGAGTCGGGACTTGAGTAGCTTTAAAATTTGAAAGGGGGTAGTAATGGTGGAAGTTGCTGAGATCACTGTTCTGGAAGGAATGAGTGGGTCCAGTGGTTGCTCCCGGCAGGTCTCCTGGGCTCTCTGAGGCTTGCCGTAACCCTCCACGACTCAACCTCCTTGAAATCGTTGGGTTCCACTCGCCTTTCCGAAGTTTTCTTTGTTTTACTCTTAGATTTCCATATTTATGCCCTTGGGGCTCCTTGACTTGTGTATCACACACCTGTTCATACGTATGCATGTATATGTGCCCCTCTGAGTATGCACACACACACACACACACACACACACACACACACACTTACACACCCCTGTGAGCTACATGTGTCTGTATAGTTGTTTTGTTTGTCTTTTTAGTGGCCCCAACTGAAAGCCCATCTAGGACTGCCAGCCTAAAAGAATTTGCTGTATCCCTGAAATTTTCCATTTCCTGGTGGCCGGGAGGTGGTCGGATCTGGCCGTTGGGATTCGTCACTGCCCTTGGTCTCTGTTCTCTGCATCCGTTGGTGGATGTCTGTGGGGCAATTTCCTCTTCACATTAAGTAAGCGCTGGAGGGGCCCGTGTGGCCCTTGGAGACTCCTGTATTTTCCTCGCATGGAGGCTGAAGTCAGTAGCGGGGGGCTGCCTTTGGATCTTGTGGGTTTTTCTGCCCTTTGTGCCAGTTGGATTGAGGTGTCCTTTTACATAACGGTGGTAAGAACCCTGCATCTTTGCTCAGGGATGCAGGCCTGCTCTCTGGTGGGAAGAATTTTTTCACAAGGTGGAGGGCTGCTGCTGGCTGTCACATGGCTGCTACAGGTCCCCGTCCAGCCAGGTGAGCAGCAGTAGAGGAGACCGGTACCTGATAGAACCACGTTCCAAGAACTTGAAAACATCCCCTCCAGCGCCCCATTCACATCTCATAAGGAGGATGGTAAATTATGTATGTCCTTAAACACTGACAGCAGTCATGAGCACCCCCAAAATATTGCTTGAACCTAGCTCTGCAGTTTATGGGGACCCCAAGGATGATAAAAGCAGAACATGAAATAAGCTTGTGAAAATTAAGATACATTTTCCTTCACTGATGGTTTGAATCAGGACCTGTCTGAGTTAACACCAGCCAATGGTAGGACTAGTCATTATAAAGGAACAAGCCCCGAGGTGATGAGTGAACGCTTCTGTGCTGGGCTGTGAGAGATCAGTTCATTCTGGTGCTTCCTCACCTGACTTTTATATGAACCTCCAACCCCATTTCTTACTAGGATCTCCTTGGGGGCACGGACCGATTTGTTTGCTTTCCAGTAGTCCCTGGAACATCAGGGGTGCTTTCTTTCTATCTATGTATATATATTTGTAAGGTCTATTTTTTTGATTTTAGAATTGCATACTCTTTTAACTGGGGCTTCCCTTGGAGAAGGCGATGGCACCCCAGTCCAGTACTCTTGCCTGGAAAATCCCATGGATGGAAGAGCCTAGTAGGCTGCAGTCCATGGGGTTGCTAAGAGTCGGATACGACTGAGCAACTTCACTTTCACTTGGTGGCTCAGATGGTAAAGAATCTGCCTGCAATGCAGGAGACCTGGGTTCAATCCCTGGGTCGGGAAGATCCCCTGGAGGAGGAAATGGCAACCCACTCCAGTATTCTTACCTAGAGAATTCCATGGACAGAGGAGCCTGGCGGGCTACAGTTCATGGGGTTGCAAAGAGTTGGACACAACTGAGTGACTAACACACACACACACACACACACACTTTTAATTAATTAATTTGTCATTGGCTGTACCGCATGTTATGTAGGATATTTGAACCCATGCCCCCTGCATTGGGAGCACAGAGTCTTAGCCACTGACCACCAGAGACGTCACTGTATGTATATATATATATTTTTAACTGAAGGATAATTGCTTTACAATATTGTGTTGGTTATCTATCTCTTTTTAACTGGAAACACAACAGATCCATAAAAGCAGACCCGTTTCCTGTCCTTTGCTCTCAGTGTGGCACAAAGATGTAGGGTCACTGAGCCAGGGGCTCCGTGGAAGACCCTCTTCTTATCCCACTGTGACCATTTTCCCTTCCTGACCTGGATCTTAAAGGCCAGAACGCAGCCTTCTGGAATTCTTAGAAAGTAGACACTGCAACGAGAAAATAAACATTGTCTGTCTTAGAAAAGCCAGTGGAAGAGCCTTCCTCAGACAGGCCCCAAGTACAGTGAGAGCTGTTGGAGCACGTTTACAGGAGTCACATTCATGGCGATGGACAGGGAGATCTAGAAAAGGAACAAGAGCTGTCCGCTTGCCTTTAGCCAGGACCATCCCGCCCGTCGGGGAGTTGGGACTGTCCCCTGCCTGCAAGGCCCAGGAGGGATGCTCCTGCTCGACACCCCCTCCCCCATGCGGTCTTGCTCACTTCCAGTATCATCTGTAGCCCGAGGAGCTAAGGGGGCCTTGACCGGGCCGAGAGAATCCAGTCCTGGATCGTCTGTTTTCTGAGCTGTTGTTCTCTCTGTGTGGAGATCTGAGGAAAATGCGGAGTAGACTGAGCTTCCGTGGGCTCAGCCCCGACACCGCATCCCACCCACGCTTCACTGGACCTCTTCTTCATGAAGAGGACACACCTGGTTTGGACCATCTCTTGACTGTGCAGGAAGACAGTGGTCAGTGACACATGTTCCTTCTTTGGGAACAAATTCGCCATTCCTAACTCTGTGGCAGTGCTCAGGGGAAGGGGGAGACAGAGGTCAGAAGGGACTGTCCGTGTGGTTGCCTCTTTCCCCTTCTTTTCCATGTTTCAGGTTTACACAATTAAAGCAATTCCTTTACTATGATTTTAGTGGAGTCTTAGAAGGAAAAGGAGATCAACACATGTGTTTCATCTGCAATTTTTTAAAAACCAGAAGACCGGTGGCATAATTCGGAATCACTTCCTAGAATTCCACTGTGTCTATATCATCTATTTATCCAGTCTTAGCATTTTATACATTTTATATTTTTCCCCCTTTCGCTTGTCCATTAAAAATAACATATAAGCATCTTTATAGCTAAACCTTTAGCATATTATGATGACCTCCTAAGAGTGAATTGCTGTTAAGTAGACTTTCTGGGTCAAAGGATATGTAAAATGTAAAGGTGTTTTTGCTGCATATTGCTCAATTTCTCTTCATAAATATGACGCTGACTTGCATCCCCACTAGCCATACAAGAATGTGCTCCACCCTCTTGTTGTTGCTGGGTGTCTTTCAGCATGTTTATTTGGGTATATAATGTGAACATCCTGTGGGACAGATAGATCCCTGACTCAAAAGCTTGCACATCAAAGTTTGAGTGGATATTACTCAACTTACCATCAGCGTATGAACATGCTTGTTTCCTCTGCATTCTTGCCAACACTGCAGCAGGATATGAAAACCTTTTCCAGTTTAGTAGGCTGATTTTATTGATTTCTCCAGAGTTTTGACAGTTTTTCATATATTATGCCATTTGTATTTTTCTTTCATGGATTGCCTGTAACCCATTTTTTTTCCCTTGAGTGTTTATCATTTTCTTGATTTTTAAGCTCTCTTTATATATTAAGGAAACTAGTATGCATATAACAAATTGTTATTTTAAATTTTGTTGGCACTTCATTTTGTTTGCCCTTTGTGTGTGTTTATATGGTGGGGTACTGTGTTGGGTCTTTGCTGCTGCACCCTAGCTTTCTCTGGTTGTGGGGAGCAGGGGTTACTCTCGAGTTGCGGTGCACAGGCTTCTCATTGCAGTGCTTCTCTTGTTGCAGAGCAGGGGCTCTAGAGCATGGGCTTGGTAGTTGCAGCACTCAGGCTTAGTTGCCCCATGGCATGTGGAATCTTTAACCCGTGTCCCCTGCATTGGCAGTCAGATTCTTAACCACTGGGCCACCAGGGAAGTCCCAGCTAATGTTTTAAACAGTAACGTTTACCAGCCTTTTGTCTTTGTGGTGTGCTTCCAGAATTACCTGAACTTTGGGTATCCTTCTAGGGTGTCCTTTATGTCTTTATTTGCCTGGGTGATGGGCTGCTGCCTCAGTTCCAGGCATGGTCCCCAGGTCCTTCAGAAGTAGGGCAAGGTGACCATGGACAGTTCTCCAGGGGCTGCTCACCCACAGTAGGGGGTTCAAAGTTGGTGCTGGTGAAGAGGCAGCCCCACCGGAGACCCAGAATTACCAACGTGGAATGCTGTTGGGGTGATCCGGAGCCAGAGGGTGGATATCATGAGGGGTATGAACGTGACATGGACAGGCATGGCTGCTGATCTCTGCCACTAACAACTGGCCTCAGGACAGCAGTATTGCCCACTAGGGCCAGTGAATGAGAGGAGGGGCTCTTCCTGTCCAAATCCTTTACCATTGAGCCTCAGAAGTCAGAACAAGACAAGTGGGACCAGGACTTTAAACGACCCATATGACTTGGTTCAACTCAGGCTTCTTGTGATAATAGCATAAGTGTTAGTTGCTAATCATGTCCAATCCTTAGTGACCCCATGGACTGTAGCCCACCAGGCTCCTCTGTCCATGGAATTCTCCAGGCAAGAATACTGGAGTTGCTAGCCATTCCATTCACTTCTCCAGGGGATCTTCCCAACCCAGGGATTGAACCTGGGTCTCCTGCATTGCAGGCAGATTCGTTACCATTGGAGCCACCAGGGAATAATAGCACAGAGCAGCCTCAAATGACGCAGGACAGGGTCACCTCCGTGGCTTTGCTTGCAGTTTGTGTTTCTCCGCGGTGCTTACTGTACTGACTTGCCTGTTTCCTCTGCAAGTTCCCAGATTTGCTCTTGGTGAGACTTGCATGGGGAGCGGGGCCACGGGGGTAGATGCTGGGAAGCTGCATTCAGAGCTTCAGCTGGGGACTTCCAGGATGGGGAGGAGGGGGGGACTTGGAGCCTCCATTCCCCCTCAGCCATTGGTTCAACAGCTAGAAATTAGATATGTTTCAGAAATGTGTGAAGAGAGTTTTCTTAAACTTTCAGCAAAGTGAGATCTTCAGACCTATTTGAGATACTGTGATCAAACCTTCTGAGCGGCCTTTAGGAGTGTCTACCGTGGGCTGTCTGTTCAGATGGTAATTCGACATTTTCTCCTGAAAGTTAAGGATGTTCATTAGAATGTAAAAACCAAACTGGATTGTGATCAGCACAGAAATGCCACTTCCTTCTGCTCCTCCGACATAATCTACTAATCTACTTGCATCTCCTCGCCTTTGTCCTGCCCTCCCCCAAGATCCCCTACGCCTGACTCTTCATTTAGGTCTTTCTCTAGTGTCGCCCCCCCATCACCCTAGTTAAGGTAGCATGTCCTTCGTTGTGCTGTTCTCTCTCATATCGCCTCATTCTCTTTTCTTCATAGCAGACACAATATCAACAATAACAATGATAGCTATTATTAAAGAGCACCAACCATGTGCCAGGAAGTGTTATAAAAACTTTTACTTGTGTGAATACATTTGATCCTCCCATTAACCGTATGAGAAGAATACTATTATTCTTGCTTTACAGATAAAGAAATCGAGCCCAGACAGAGGTTCATGTAATAGTTTGGCATTGGGTGTCTTCTATTCAGTAAACATTTATTAAACAGTTACTGTGGACCAGGTCTAGGCTCTGTGCTAGGATCAGGGGATCCAAAAATGAGAAGGTCACTGTCCTTGCATTCAAGCCATCAGGAGACCAGGGTTCTACACCAGTCTGGGCTGGTGACGCCTCTCTGAGAGCCTGGAGCAAGCTGCTTACACAGATATATGTGCTTTAATTTTCCCATCTGTAAAATAGAAGTAAAGGGGACTTCCTTGGTAGTCCAGTGGATAAAAATCCACCTGCCAGTGCAGGGGACTTGGGTTTGATCTCTGATCTGGAAAGATTCCACATGCCTCGGGGCCCCTGAGTCGCAACTGCGCTCTAGAGCCCACGCGCCGTAACAACTGAAGCCCACACACCTAGAGCCTGTGCCCCGCAGCAAGAGAAGCCACCACAGTGAGCCCGCACACCACAGCAAAGAGTAGTCCCCACTCGCCACAGCTGGAGAAAGCCCAAGAGCAGCAATGAAAACCCAATGCCACCAAAAATAAAACTAATGATTTTTTAAAATAGAGATAAAGGCACCTGCCCCAGCTGCTCCTCTCAGTTCTTGGAGGATTTGTTGGTGAAATCACTTTGGGGTGATACATCACTCCAGTATTACTTTGGGGTGTGCACAGGTACGGATGCAGGGAGTCGTTTGCCACCCCTCACTCTGAGACTAGGAGACGGCGGACATACTCTGCTTTCCTACCTGCTGGAGGGAAAGGCAGAGGACACTCATCTCTGTCCTGGGCTTCCCAGGTGGCGCCAGTGGTAAAGAACCCGCCTGCCAATGCAGGAGATGTAAGACATGCGGATTCAGTCCCTGCATTGGGAGCATCACCTGGAGGAGGGCATGGGTAGAGGAGCCTGGCAAGCTGCAGGTCCATGCACAGGGTTAAAAAGAGTCAGACAGCAGTGAAGCACCTTGGGGTGCATGTGCACACACACATGCACACACGCACAAACACGCACACATGCACCCACGCACACATGTCTATCCTGCTGGTCCTAAATCCTTATTAGGTTTCACTCCCTTCCCTTTCTTGCAGTCATTTTATGGTATCAAGCAATTCTTAAATGTCTTAAAATAGTTGGATAGTTGGATAGCTAGAATCTCAAAATCAATTTTTGATCCACTGATATGAGATGCTATACTTTTATAACTGGTCAGTTAGGGCAGCCATCCCATCTAACTGGAAGTGGTGTTTTATTGTCCAAGGACCCCAAAATCCCTTACCTACTGATGGTACTTTTGGAAGGAAGTTCTTCTTAGTCGTCATTAGGCTACTAGGCTGGCTGTTTAATTCCAACAGCTGGTGTTATTCTGGAACCTAAGGCAAGAGCAGTGTTTTGTTTTCTGTGGTTTTTGCCAAGGCCATGAGTTAGAAATAAGCTTGTGGTAATAGATGGGATGTTGGTGTGTGATTGGGAAACAGCCCTGTGAAGACGAATTCTTGCTCCCTGTCATCCTCTTGAGATGGACTTTGAAGAATGGAGTGACCAAACCTTTCAAGTAAAGCAGGCCAACATGTCTGACCCTTTCCTCCCAAACAATGAGAGGGTGCTTTGGTCGCTGGTTCTTGCCCTGGGCCCCACCCGCCTTTCTGTCATCCTGGTTTGTTTCCTGTGTCTAATTTGTTGCATGATCTGTTATTAACCAAACATGCCCTTGCAAGCTGGGGAATATTTGCAGAGTGATAAAGCAATAATGTTATAATATTCTACTTTCCTAAAGAGGCATCAGGCCCAGCACATTCTGGGAAGCATCCAGGCACCAGAGCCCATTGATTCTGTTCTTTCATTCCTTTGTACTGTTGGCATCCTACTGTAGACGCCTGTCACCCCATCCATCCCCCATCCGTCCATCCATCCGTCCGTCCATCCATCCATCCATCCATCCATCCATCTATCCATACATTCATACATATTGTGCTGTGCTTAGTCGCTCAGTTGTGTCTGACTCTTTGTGACCCTGTGGACTGTAGCCTGCCACGCTCCTCTGTCCGTGGGGATTCTCCAGGCAAGAATACTGGAGTAGGTTGCCATGACCTCCTCCAGGGGATCTTCCTAACCCAGGGATGGAACTCAGGCCTCTCGTGTTGCAGGAGGATTCTTTACAGTCTGAACCACCAGGTAACCCCATACATACATACATACAGTCACCTATCTGTCCAGTAGAGTACTTATTTTTGAGTACTTACTGTGAACCCAGAGTAAAGACCTGAAGACACAGGGATGAGTAGGTCACCATCTTTGCATTCAAGGGATTCATACAGTAATAATTGGAAACCTGAGTTCAATGAAGTGTTCCATGCTTAGCTGGGGGCTTAATATTCCCACTACCAAGAAAAAGCAGAGTTTGGTAAAGAAAATTTTTACAAAAGAAATGACTATCGAGTCTTAAAAGACAAGCTATGTGCTTCCTTATATCACTCAGTCCCTCCTGACATCTCATCCTTCCACAGATACTAACACCTACTAGAAGCAAGTCCCTTCCTTGTGTGTATCCCCACCTCTTGCTTTGACATTGGTTCATTTCCCACCCATATCATTCCTGTACTGCTTCAGGCACGTCACCTGTTCTGAAATTTTGGACCACGTCTTGTTGCAAAGGTAAAGTTCCAGCTCCTGAGGGTGGCCTTTGGGTCCCTCCACTGTGCTGTCTGGGCTTCCCTGGTGGCTCAGATGATAAAGGATCTGCCTGCATTGTGGGAGACCTGGGTTTGATACCTGGAAGGGGAAGATCCCCTGGAAAAGGGAATGGCAACCCACTCCAGTATTCTTGCCTGAAAAATTCCCTGGAGCCTGGTGGTCTATAGTCCATGGGGTCACAGTTAGACAGGACTAACACAGTGACTAACACTTTCACTTTCATTTTTCATTGTATTACTGAGAGTCAGCCTTGTAGGCTTAGTTGTCTGGTCCGGTTATCAACTTGTGAATTAATCTGTTTCATTTTCTTACAGAGGGTTTTGGGGGTTTGGGGCAGTGGGGAGCACATTGAAAAGATTCTATAATAAAAATGAAAAGTCTCCTGGCCTCTTTCCTTCTTAACCTGTACCTCTCCCTTGGGCAACTTCTTTTAACTCTTTCATTTATTTTTTTTCTGACATTTACCTCCATGTTTAAAAATAATGTGCTTTTGTTTTACTCCTATTTTAGAAATTATCTGCTTACTTCCTGTTATGATGACGACTCCACTCACTTATACCACGCTTCTACCTCCCCTCCCCACATCCTCACAGCATAGCTGCATCGTTATTTATAGTTCCTCTATTTGGTTAGCTTTATAAGTAATATTTTCACTATCATATTTCTTGCTTATTAGCAGCAGTGTCTCTTGATTCCCTTGAGCAGTAAGATGAAGATATTAGCGTCCTTACCCCAACTGCCTTCCAACTTCCTAATTTCTGTCATCTCTATTTTTACTTTTACATTGTTAAGGGTGATAACATTTACATCTTTATTTTCTAACTGCCAGTAAAAAAATGTGCTCTGTCTGTAGGTTGACTCTAAAGACTGAACAATCAATGGATAGAGCTTATGTTATTGTGAACGTGGAGACAAGTTGTGGCAGTCTACTCTCCGACATACATGTTTAGTTTGCCTAGTGATTTTAAACAAAAAACATTCAGTGAACATTCTAAAAGTGGGGAGCGTTTCCATAAAAGATATAGAGTTTGGGATACTGTTTTAAAGGTTGTAATATCTTGCCTGACTTTCCGTACGGCAGCACTGTTTCCTTTAGAATAAGCTTGCCTCCTTCCAGCTTGCTGCAGTCCCTGCTACTCAGACGGGGTAAGCAAGTGCTCGGACTGCTAGCCTGCGGTGTTCATTTACTTATTTGCCTGACCCTGACGGCATTTAAGTGTGTGATCCTATGCCTGATCTAGTACTCTCTTTGGAGTCAATATTAGAAATTTCCTTTATCTACATAGCTTTATGTTTTCCCGAGTATGTCATTGCCTTCCTTTTTTCCTCCCCACCATTCACTATTATCATATCCTTTTTTTTCCCCCTCTCAGACTCTCTAGCCATTTGGGTATTTTATCTATTCTCCCTTCCTCCCAGAGTCCTCCATCTTCCTCAAGTTTGACCTGGTTGTTGTCTAGGCCTGCTACACAATTGACGTTTGGGACTTTCCTGTACTATTACACTAGGTTAGTTCTACTGCTTCCTGGATCTCATCTCTTCTTTGTGTCCATTTAGTTTCTTTAGAGAAGGAAATTCCTTTCTTTTTTTTGGTTTAAAATTTTTGTGCTTGGGGGAGTAGATATCTGTCTGCCCCATGGGTACCAGTGGCTCAACTGTTCTGACTTCAGGTTTTATATAATGCCCCCACTTTTTAGCCTCACACTTGATTCCTGCCCTCCATTGCCCTGGCATCTTTGAGTCATGAGCCTTTTGGCCGTTCTGCCAGGCTGATGGACTCTCAGCATCGGAGCCTACTCCAGGGTCAGGCTCCCTGTGGCTATAGTATCAGTTTCTAATCTTGCATACTGTACCTTTTTTCCCAGTCTCTTTTCCAGTAGCCCTTATGTGTTTCCTTTGTTGTTTAAAATTATTTCACTCTCATCTTGGTGATGATGTGTATAGATGATGAGACTACAAATGAATACAGTTAATTTGTTGTCCACCATCTAAATTAGGCATTTTCAAACCTAAATTTACCTCTTTTAGGATTTATGAGTTCCTTGTATTATAAACACGTCTATCCAATTCTTACTTTGTTTTAACTATCAAGTTTCGATCTCGTACAGACATTGTTAAGGCGATGTTAGTTGCCATAATCATCTCCTAATTTTCAGGGGCCTACCATGATTAACGTTGTTTCTCGCAGCTCCAACAGTCAAATGGAGTGTTCTGACATGACTGGCCTTCCACAAGGTAATGCAGGGACCCAAGCATCTTCCATCTTATGTCTCTGCTATACTTCAGAGCAGGGATCCCTAACCTCCAGGATCTGATGTCTGATGATCTGAGATGGAAGTGAGGTAATCATATAGAAATAAAGTGCACAGTAAGTGGAGTAATATAGTTGGATCATCCCCAAAATCACCCCCCACCCTGATCCATGGAAAAATTGACTTCCACAAAACCTGTTCCTGGTGCCAAAAAGGTTGTGGACTGCTGCCTTAAGAGAATATGTTCTCAACTGGGGCAAAATTAGTTCTTGGGGCTAAAAATAAAATCCTACATTTTGATACACAAATCACAGACATACATATGGTCCATAAACAGATACACAGTGCATTAAAATTCCACAGAGGAAGAAACTATGAAAAAGGTGCCTAAAAAGACCGCTTATAGGGGCAACCGTGATGAAAAAGGCCGAGAGACACTGCTACAGGGCCAAGGAGCATCCTGTGCTCAGGTAAAAGGGAGAAAAGAAGGTGGTGATGCACTCACTTCTTAACCATCTTGGCCCCAGAATGACCAAGATCTCTTAGCCCACATCCATCGGTGAGAACTAGTCATGGGTCCCATCCTGACACAGGAGGAGCCGGGAGGTGTAGTTCTGGGCTGAGCAGCTGCCTCTCAGTGACAACTCCTAGCTAAATAAGGGGGAAACACACATTTTGGAGAATTTCTGGCCTCTAAACACAGGGGCCGGCAGGCTTTGTCTTAAAGAGCCAAGTGGTAAATGTTTCAGGCTTGTGGGCCGTGCAGTCTCCATCACAACTGCCCAACTCTGCCTCTGGTGGCCAGAAGCAGCCACGGACACTTGGAATGAATGGGTGTGGCTGTGTTTCAATAAAGCTTTATTTACATAAACAGGTGGTTGACTGGCCTGCAGGCTGTGGTTGACCAACCCTTGCTGATCCCTCCACCTGGTGACCATTCCAGAGCTTTTCCATTGTCCACTTTTCCTTGTGTCTCAGGACCTAACCCCCGTTTTCTCCATTCCCTGTGCCTAGATGGGACCTGCAACTGCCCTCAACTGAGTAAGGAGGGTGAGTCCGTGGTTTTTCTGTGAGAAGCAGTATGACTCACCCCAGCCCAGTGAAGCGCAGAGGTCCCAAGTCTGGAGAAAGGGAATGCATTTTGCTTGCGACGATATATTAAGCCACCCCGACACCTAAGCTCCACAGCCATCAGCCATGGCACACGTCGTAAGTGGTCAGAATATGGGGACAGTTCCTGTATTCAGTGCTCAACCCTTTAAAGTACCCGCAGGAGGTGAATTAAGCCCTCAGAGAATCTGGGCCTCTGCTTCTTATAACATGAGAGAATACACCATATTTTCAATGGGTTATTTCAGTGATGAAGGCGAATAATAACATGGCCATATATTTATGTTAGAAACAGGATGTAAAATTATATATACAATATGATCTCAACCATCATGTCTTAAAAATTTAGTCAAAAAAAGGAGGGGGTAAATATTCTCACAAGGATAATGAGTGGCTTTTTTTCCCTCTTTTGTATATGTTTAAAACTTTTACAGTGAGCATGCCTTCTAGGCGGAGAAGAATAAATGCTGTTTTGAAACTAGAGAGGCAGAGAGTCAGGCCGAGTGGTGACGGGGCATCTGCCCGCTCGTGTGCATGTGCGTGGGCCCAAGGACGCTGTTGGCAACTCTGTCCGAACAAGTCCCTCCGAGGCAGCCCATGCCACTCACCCTCCCTCAGAGGAGAAAGGCGTCTTTACATAGCGACTGTGGAAGGGTTCCAGCCTGCTTCTCTGCTGAGAAATTCTTCTCATTTCTAAGTGATGAGAACCTCATCTCAATTCTTTTTCCGCTGAGGCGGGACCAGCCTCTCTGGATGAATCATCGAGATTTATCAATAGGGTGAGGAGGAGGGGTGTGCCTGGGGTTAACTGCGTGTCACAGGCATTGGTCATCTCGGCCACTCCCCTGTGGGCTTGCTTGACTTTGAGGAGAAATGAAATCACTTGCACCCCAAAGTGCTGTCTGTGTTGACCACCAGCCACGGTGGCCTCTTCCAAGTGCCCCCGCCCCCAACAGAGCAGAGAGAGTAACCCATGCCGCCATCCTAACCAAGTTCAAGGTCGTACTGAAACGCCCCAATTGTCTGGATCCCTCTTGGTTCCTCATCTGCCTCTTCCAGATATCAAGTGGTTGTGTCTGGGGGCCCTCCCTCCTCTTGTTTCACACCCACCTGAGTTCCTTCTCTTCAGCCCTTGGCTGTTTTCTTCTGGGGATGTCATTCTTGAGTCCTGGGTTGTCCACACACTGGCTCAGCCTGTGCTCTCTGCAGTCTGAATCAGACGCGTCACATTCTGCAGCCCTTAGCCCCTTCACTAGGACAGGGTGGCTCTCTCCCCTCACCCAGGGGCCTTTCTCGAGTCTCCAGGGACATCAGCTGCTTGACACAGCTCCCATGGCTTGCGTTTGTTTGCCCACAGCCCCCATGCCTCTCTGTGATCAACCTCCTCCGTCTTTGATTCTTGTGTTTTCCCTCCAGTTGAGGTTGGAGGAAACTTATCCCAGCTCTTTGCCTCCACCCTGGCTCCTGTGTTCTGAGAACTGAACTTGGCTTCCTCTTTTTTTTTTTTTTTTTTTATCTCCACACACATACTCTGGACACGCCTGTGATGGACAGGCATGTGTTAGGACCACACTTGGTCAGTCATAGGCACCCTTGTGTGTCTGTGCGCACAAGAAATCCTTACGGTGACTTGCGAGACCCTATACTGGGCTTCTCAGCCCCAGCACTGCTGACATTTGAGCCTAGTAATTCTGTGTTGAGAGGGGCGGTCCTGTGTGTTCAAAAACACTTAGCAGCCTCCTTGGCCTCTACTCACCAGATGCCAATAGCACTCCCCTAGTTGTGACAACCAAATCTGTCTCTGGATGTTGTCAGATCTCCTCTGGAGGACGAAGGCGCTGTGGGTTGAGGACCCATACCCTACATGGTGGGGACCTCCCCTCCCACACCGCTTCTCTGCTCTGTCCTGCTGTGTACACTGATCCCTGCCAAGGAACCTCGCTTCAGTTGTCCCCGTTGGATGCTCAGCGTCCTCCACTCAGATCTGCTTGACCATCCGGGCCTCACCTCAACGGACACCTCCCCAGGGCCTTTCTTGAGTGCAGCCCAGCTGCTCTGTTATATTTCCATGAGGACTCTCCGGGGCACACGGCCTCAGACTTGGAGGGGAGAGCTGCAGAGGGGTGGGTGGCAGAGTCAGAAGGTTGCAAAGAAGCCCCTGTCTCTGGCTTATGTAATCACTCTGCGGGGAGAGAGTGCGGTGGGGCTCAGCAAGTGAGTCCCTGGCTGCTTGTCATGTGAAGAAAACTGATGTGAACGACACTTTTCCTCCTCTGCTTCCTGCTCAGCTTTTTTGTTCTTTGTACGGTGAATAATGTGACTGCAGGAGGAGCCTCATCCTTGGAGTTATTTTTACAAGGTCTCCTCTCTGCTGCAGATGACTCAGAGCTGGGGCCTTCTCTTGAACACGTTCCTTGGGAAACGCCAGGAAGATGCTGTGCCCTAGGCAAGCAGGGGGCCAGAGAGGGTGTCCTGGCCCCCCTGACCCCACTGGAGCCATGTCCACGGGGGGCCGAAAGTGGGGGCTGGAAGGAAGGCCTTGCTGAACCACTGCTTCTCCCAGGTTCCCTCTGCCAAGGCCAGCCCTGCCTTTCTCTCACCATCTTTTTCTGCTCCAGCGGAAATGACCAGGACAGCCTGCCAGTCTGGAGAGGAGAGAGGGCACTGGCCCTCCTCCCCCGAAGGCTGGCACTGCAGGCTGCAGGTAGACCAGGTCCCAGAAGGCTGGTGGCTCTAGTCTGCTACTGCTAAGTCAATTCAGTCATGTCCAACTCTGTGTGACCCCATAGACAGCAGCCCACCAGGCTCCACCATCCCTGGGATTCTCCAGGCAAGACCACTGGAGTGGGTTGCCATTTCCTTCTCCAATGCATAAAAGTGAAAAGTGAAAGTGAAGTCGCTCAGTCGTGTCCGACTCTTCACGACCCCATGGACTGCAGCCTACCAGGCTCCTCTGTCCATGGGATTTTCCAGGCAAGAGGACTGGAGTGGGGTGCCACTGCCTTCTCCAGCTCTAGTCTAAAGGCATGCAAACCACCTGGAAAGCAGTCACAAGGCCCCGAGGGAAAAGGAGAATAACCTGTTCTCACGTCGCCAACCACTCCTGGCACCAAGACCCAGGGAATGTGTGCTGAATAAAGAAACTAATGAAAGGGAAGCACCTTTTCACATGTAAAGCTGAACAACCTGAGCGTGTGTCCACCCCATAGCCACGTGCTGTGGAGGATGGCGCCCCTGCTGCAGAGGATGCACGTGCCCAGACCTTGGCACATGGACCCGAAGCCATCGTCACTCTTGGCTTGGGCATCATCTGACTTGACCCCTCGTAACCACTCCGAGGGGCAGGGGTGTCATTTCCTTTTTCAGAGGATCACGGAGGTGGATGGCACGCCCAGCGCTGTGCGGTTAGTGACCAACACAGCTACGTTCCTCTGCCTTAAGTCTGCCCACTCTGTGGCTTTTTTCCCTGACCCTGTGATGCTGTGGAACTTCAGAAACCCCTGAAGTAGAGGCTCCCCTGCTTTCAGGAAACACTCCATACCCTCCTTCCATCACAGCTGCAATGCCCTCCTTCAGGAGAACCGGTCCTCTCCCGTCTGTTCTGCCTATAGTGGCATGGCGGGTTCTCAACCACCTGCTACCCAACAACCCTCGGAAGAATTAGGATGTGAAGGCCCCTCTCAGTCACCTCTGCTCTGACGGTTCTGGAGAAAGGGACTGAGTGGGGAATACACCCTCTTTTCCTCCTGCTAATATGCCCTAGCCCCCAAGTCCCTTTCTTATTGTCTTCTCCCAGGTCACACAATCCCCAACTGAAAACCCAGGTGAACGGAAAGGGTTTCTAGTTGATCATTTGGAACTCGGAATGCATCTCCTCACAGATGTAGCTTGAAAATGATGCTGTCATATCTGAGATAGAATATTAATAGCATCGGCCAAGTAGAGAGCTAGCGTTAATATTAATGATTTCATTAATTGTATGTGCTCAGTTGCTCCATTGTGTCTGACTCTGCAACCCCGTGGACTGCAGCCCGCCAGGCTCCTCTGTCCATGAAATTTTCCAGGCAAGAATACTGAAATGGGTTATCATTTCCTACTCCAGGGTATCTTCTCGACCCAGGGATAAAACCCGAGTCTCTTGTGTCTCCTGCATTGGCAGGCAGGTTCTTTACCACTAATGCCACCTTTCATTAATCAATTAACTAATAATAAGTCATCCCCACCTCTTGCCTGGAAGCCTGTAGCAGGCAAATAGACCACAGCTCTGGTCTCTTCCTCTCTTATCCTCCTATAGTGTATTCTCTATGTGAAAAACTAATCAAGCCCCACCTCGCCTGTGCTCAGAGAGGTCCAGTGGGCTCCTAGCCTCATGTCCTGGCTCCCGCCTGCCTCGCTGACTTCACTGGCCAAACTTTTCCAACTCCAACAAGTTCATTTCACCAAGGGACTCAGGAGCAGCTGTTCCCTGTGCCTAGAACTCTCATCCCGTCTCGAATTACTGGGTATAGTCTCAGTTCATTCAGATCTCTGTCAGATGTCACCTTTCCAGGTGCCCCAGGCATTTCAGATAGATGACCTCAGGTACCCATCCCCGTCACTCCTCTGCGCGCTTCTCCTTCGAAGCACTGATCACACCCATTTCACTGCTGGTGTGTTTGTTTACTTGGGTCCTGTTAGGCTCCTCCACTAGAATGCCAGCTCTGCAAGGGCAAGGGCCTGGTTCATTTTATTGGCTGCCCTGCTTCTAGCACTAGAAAAGTACCTGACACTGGATGGGTGATCAGAAAATACCTTTATGTGAATAAGCGGATAAACAAATGAACGGATGCTGTGTCTACACCTGGCAAACAGACAGATTGCGCTTTCTTGTGGAATTTATCAGGCATTCCAAACATCAAAGATGAGTGTCTTCCTTTCCCAGCTCTTGGGATTTGAAGTATAGGGATTTCGTTTTAGTAACGAGTTCGTTGATTATTCTGGAAAGTAGGACTCTTTACTCTGCATTCTTGGAGAAAATAGATACTCTTCTCGGATTCTGAATTTGGCAAAGGAGGGGGGCAAACACTTTGGTGTCGTGAGTCTCCTGCCTCCAGTTTTACTGAGAATGGCCATGCTTTTTTTTTTTTTTTTTAAATTATTTATTTATTTTTGGTGGCACTGGTGCTTCGTTGCCGTGCCCAGGCTCTAGAGCCCAGGCACCATAGTTGTTGTGTGCAGGCTTGGTTGCCCCAAGGCATGTGGGATCTTCCTGGACTGGGGACCAAACCTGAGTCCCCTGCATTGGCAGGTAGATTCTTAACCAATGGACCAACAGGCAATGCTGAGCACATATTTTTGATTACTCTAGAGTGAGGTTTTTCACCTTGACACTGCTGACACTCTGGGCCAGATGATTCTTTGGTGTGCTGTCCTGTAGGATGTTTAAGAGCATCCCTGGCCTCTGCCCATATGTTGCCAGTAGAACGGCCAGCTTTGAAAACCAATTAATGTCTGCAGACATTGCCATTCCCTTGAGGGGCAAAATCTTCCCGGGTTGCAAACTACTACTCTACCATGTGCTGGAAGCCCCGCCCCCAAGAAGGAATTATCCAGCCCAGAGGATACTCTGCTCAGTGCAGCACTGAGGGAGACGTTCTATTTTGGGGCTGCCCAGAGGTAACCACCAGCCACCTGCAGCCATGGAGCACTTCAAATGTGGCTGGCGCAACCAAAGTTCTGAGTTTTTAAAGTTTATTTCATTTTAGTTAATTTTCATTTCAGTAACCACTTCAGTAGGCTAGTGGCTACCATCCTGGATAGCACAGCTCTAGAGAAACCTGTGTGGCTCACACTTCAGTGTCACCCGAGTCATCTGGGGAGAGCAGAATCTGATTCAGCAAAGCTGGGGTGAGGACTGAGAGTCTGCATTTCTAGTAAATTCCCAGGAGATGCCAACCACAGTTTTAGTAAGATGAACTAAGTCCCTAGCCTGAAGAGTATAAAAACACAGAAATGCATGTCTGCCACCTGGAAGGGGTTGTTAAAAGACACAGTGGTATAGTTTAAGTGATGGGGAAAATATAGTCTGTCAGACAGATATTGGTGTGAATCTGCTGTTACTCAGCTCTACGCCCTGGACAACTTACTTAACTTCTCTGAGCCTCTGTTTCCTCATCTATAAAACGAAGCAGTGACCATTCCCACCTTGCAGTGTGATTCTGAGATACTCTGCTTGAAAGCACCAAGCCCAGTGTCTGCCTGGTCCATACTGGGCCCTTGGGAAATAACAGCAGATATTACTGATCCGTCTAAAGAAAAGGCATCAGTCCGACCTAGAGAGTGTTATACCCAGTGAAGGTAGTCAGACAGAGTAGGAGAAATATCCAGTGACATCCCTTATGTGTGGAATCTAAAAAGAAAAGATACAAATGAACTTGTTTATAGAGTAGAAACAGACTCATGACCTCAGAGAAGAACTTATGCTTGCCAGGTGGGAAGGATGGGGGAAGGGATGGTTAGGGAGTTTGGGATCGACATATACACGCTGCTATATTTTAAATGGGTAACTTACAAGGACTTACTATATAGCACAGAGAACTCTGCTCAATGTTATGTGGCAGCCTAGATGGGAGGGGAGTTTGGGGAAGAATGGATACATGTATATGTATGGCTGACTCTCTTGTCTGCCTGAAACTATCACAACATTGTTAATTGGCTCTACTCTAGTATAAAATTTAAAACATTTTTTTAAAAAAAGGCACAATTTATACACATCAGCCCTGACGTTTGGGCCATGCCTGAGACAACCCCCACCCCCACCCCCACCCCCATCAGAAGCACTCAGATGTTCTTTGGAAAAGCAGGTCCCTGGGCCCAGCCCACAGCTGCTGAGTCAGAGCCTCTTGTGGTGGGGCCCTGGAAGCTTAGTTTATTGTTGTTTTTAATCGAGGTGAAATTCACATAGCATAAAATTAACCATTGACCCTTTTAAAGGATGGAGGTCAGTGGTGNCTAGAGCCCAGGCACCATAGTTGTTGTGTGCAGGCTTGGTTGCCCCAAGGCATGTGGGATCTTCCTGGACTGGGGACCAAACCTGAGTCCCCTGCATTGGCAGGTAGATTCTTAACCAATGGACCAACAGGCAATGCTGAGCACATATTTTTGATTACTCTAGAGTGAGGTTTTTCACCTTGACACTGCTGACACTCTGGGCCAGATGATTCTTTGGTGTGCTGTCCTGTAGGATGTTTAAGAGCATCCCTGGCCTCTGCCCATATGTTGCCAGTAGAACGGCCAGCTTTGAAAACCAATTAATGTCTGCAGACATTGCCATTCCCTTGAGGGGCAAAATCTTCCCGGGTTGCAAACTACTACTCTACCATGTGCTGGAAGCCCCGCCCCCAAGAAGGAATTATCCAGCCCAGAGGATACTCTGCTCAGTGCAGCACTGAGGGAGACGTTCTATTTTGGGGCTGCCCAGAGGTAACCACCAGCCACCTGCAGCCATGGAGCACTTCAAATGTGGCTGGCGCAACCAAAGTTCTGAGTTTTTAAAGTTTATTTCATTTTAGTTAATTTTCATTTCAGTAACCACTTCAGTAGGCTAGTGGCTACCATCCTGGATAGCACAGCTCTAGAGAAACCTGTGTGGCTCACACTTCAGTGTCACCCGAGTCATCTGGGGAGAGCAGAATCTGATTCAGCAAAGCTGGGGTGAGGACTGAGAGTCTGCATTTCTAGTAAATTCCCAGGAGATGCCAACCACAGTTTTAGTAAGATGAACTAAGTCCCTAGCCTGAAGAGTATAAAAACACAGAAATGCATGTCTGCCACCTGGAAGGGGTTGTTAAAAGACACAGTGGTATAGTTTAAGTGATGGGGAAAATATAGTCTGTCAGACAGATATTGGTGTGAATCTGCTGTTACTCAGCTCTACGCCCTGGACAACTTACTTAACTTCTCTGAGCCTCTGTTTCCTCATCTATAAAACGAAGCAGTGACCATTCCCACCTTGCAGTGTGATTCTGAGATACTCTGCTTGAAAGCACCAAGCCCAGTGTCTGCCTGGTCCATACTGGGCCCTTGGGAAATAACAGCAGATATTACTGATCCGTCTAAAGAAAAGGCATCAGTCCGACCTAGAGAGTGTTATACCCAGTGAAGGTAGTCAGACAGAGTAGGAGAAATATCCAGTGACATCCCTTATGTGTGGAATCTAAAAAGAAAAGATACAAATGAACTTGTTTATAGAGTAGAAACAGACTCATGACCTCAGAGAAGAACTTATGCTTGCCAGGTGGGAAGGATGGGGGAAGGGATGGTTAGGGAGTTTGGGATCGACATATACACGCTGCTATATTTTAAATGGGTAACTTACAAGGACTTACTATATAGCACAGAGAACTCTGCTCAATGTTATGTGGCAGCCTAGATGGGAGGGGAGTTTGGGGAAGAATGGATACATGTATATGTATGGCTGACTCTCTTGTCTGCCTGAAACTATCACAACATTGTTAATTGGCTCTACTCTAGTATAAAATTTAAAACATTTTTTTAAAAAAAGGCACAATTTATACACATCAGCCCTGACGTTTGGGCCATGCCTGAGACAACCCCCACCCCCACCCCCACCCCCATCAGAAGCACTCAGATGTTCTTTGGAAAAGCAGGTCCCTGGGCCCAGCCCACAGCTGCTGAGTCAGAGCCTCTTGTGGTGGGGCCCTGGAAGCTTAGTTTATTGTTGTTTTTAATCGAGGTGAAATTCACATAGCATAAAATTAACCATTGACCCTTTTAAAGGATGGAGGTCAGTGGTGTTTCGTGCATTCTCAGTGATGTGCAGCCATCACCTCTGTCTGGTTCCAGAGCATTTTCATCACCCCACAAGGTAACCCCATACCCCTTAAGCAGCCACCCCTCATTCATCCCCCAGCCCTAGCCCCTGGTAAACACTGGTCTGCTTTCTGTCTCCATGGACTCACCGGTGGGTATTTCAGATAAAAGGAACCATTCAATATGTGATCTTTTGTGTCTCTTTTCACTTAATGTTTTCAGGTCATTCATGTTGGAGCATGTATCAGAACTTCATTCTTTTGATGGCTGGATAGTATTCCATTGTATGTAGGTACCAGATTTATCTGTTAGTCAGTTGATGGAGCATTTAGGTCATTTCCGTTTTTATGGTGAACAGAACAGAGCTGCTTTGAACATTCGTGAATAAGTTTTTGTTTGAGTACTTGTTTTCAGCTCTTTGGGGTTTATACCTGGGAGCAGAATTGGTTTTAAGGTTTTAAGCTGCACTATTTTCTAGGGCAGCTTGCATCATTCCTGCCAGAAATGCAGAAGGGTTCCAGTTTCTCCACATCTTCACTGACACTTGTTGTTATTGCCAACCTAGTGAGTATAAAGTGAAGCTTTGTTCTTAACTTCTCCAGGTGGTCCCTCTGGGTGCTCGAGCCATATTCAGGAGAGCTCGTGCTACAGTGGGTTAAGTGATGGTTCAGTTCTCAAGGGCCATGGGATGTGGGACTTGGTCAAACAGTGCTTTTGTTGGGCTGGTGAAACCTAGCAGAGAGTTGACATTGCTCCTGGGTGTATGATTAAGAGGTTGGATTTTTTTCACTCATCTCACTGTCTGAGTCCATTTGGGCTGCCACAAAATACCAGAAAGAGTGGATTATAAACAGCAGAGGTTTATGTCACACGATTCTGGAGGCTGGAAGCCCAAGATCAAGGAGCCGGCATGGCCGCCTTCTATGAGGGCCCACCGCCTTGTGCGATGCCCGTGCCTTCTCACCACATCCTCATGTGGCAGGAGGAATGAGGGAGCTTGTGGGCACTAATAAGGGCACTAATCCCATTCGTGAGACCCCCACCCACCTTCGTGACCTAAACACCTCCCAGAGCCTCCACCTGCCAATCTTAACCAATTTGGGGGTTAAGATTTCAATGTAAGTATTTGGGAATGGGGGAAGCATAGAACATTTAGCACGTAGCACTTACTCTTTCCTCTTTAGTAAGGGGAACTGAGTGAACAGGGGTGACTTGCTCTCAGCTTGCCCTGGAAAGGCCAGATCAGTGCAGATGGCCCGCCCACACCCCGAGTGAGGTCCCCCCACCCCTGTGCCCCATGGGCGAGTTTCAGCAAAGCACCTCAACCTGCAGCTTGGGGCTTTGGCCTGGAGGGCCTGTCCTGGCACGAACTGGCTTTGAATTCTTCTGTTTTAATAAAAATGTCCTGTGACGGTTTGCATTCTACTGCCACGTATAGCTGGACCTGACTTGATTTTTTAAATTAGGGGGTATTACCCCAGAGAGTTAAGTGTATTTTAGGAACATGTCAGGTTAATCCCGCAGCTCTGAGGATGAAGGTGATAAACTGGGGTTAGTGGGCAGAGGCGTGTCGGGGCGGGGGCTGCAGCAGGAGTGCTTTGTGAAAGGAATAGTATTCCTTTCTAACAATGAGGATTTTGTTTCCCTCTTCCGGAATTTCCTCAAATTTAATCTCTGCGGTGGAAAACAACCTTTAAACGATACATTTATCCACAAGAAAAGGGAGCAAGGTCCTACTGTTACTCCCTGGGCCACTTCGAGACGGCTCTAGGGCAGAGGTCCAGCACCCACGGCCTCCTTAGATCAGCGGTTCTCAGCCTCGGCCACGTGGTACCACCTTCTGGCAAACTTGAAGCACTGTTGTCTAATAGGTTTTGGTGAAACCCAAGTATTTGGGTTTTTTAAAGCTCCCTCAGGTGGTTTTGATGTACAGACAGGACTGAGAACTGCTGTGCTCACCGATGGGACATGACGGTGCAAAAAGCAGACGCTTGCCCATGCCCTCGGAGAGATTACTGTCTTGATTGGCGAGGCCTATTCCTTAATCACATAATTAATTAATTGCAACTGTGATAAGTGCTGTTACAACACTTGCTTTTCTGGAGAGGCTTTTCAGGATTTGGGCATATCTGGGAAGGCCCAGCACCAGGCCTGCCCTGTGTCCAGACCTTCAGGATGTGGTAGTCGTTCCATCTCCTCTACCTTCTGGAACTCGGCTGTTTGTCAGAGGGAACCCCAGCCATGAGTGGTGGAGCTGGAACTGGAATCCGTGTCCTCTGGCTGCCAGCCCTCAGTGCCTTGGGTGGAGCCCTCTGTAAGTCCCATCCAGAGAGGGTGGACCTGGGACCGATGAGCTGTGACTCAGTGACGGTCAGCCCTGGTGTGGTGGGACTGCCCTCTGGGAACTCTGAGCATAGCGGTAGGGAACCCAGAGGGCACAAGAAACTGAGTCATTGGGAATCTTGCACTCTTGCAAAGCTGCCCTGAAGCCCCATTGTTGTTGTTGCTGTTGAATTGCTAAGTCGTGTGTCTGAATATCTGCGATGCCATGGACTGCAGCCTACCAGCTTTCCCTGTCCTTCAGTATCTTCCAGAGTTTGCTCAGATTCACTTCCACTGAGTCAGTGATGCTATCTAACCACCTCGTCCTCTGCCACCCTCTTTTCCTTTGCCTTCAGTCTTTCCCAGCATCAGGATCTTTTCTAGTGAGTCAGCTCTTCACATCAGGTGGCCAAAGTACTGGAGCTTCAACTTCAGCAACAATCCTTCTATGAATAGTCAAAGTTGATTTGCTTTAGAATTAACTGGTTTGATCTTTTTGCAGTCCAAGGGACTCCCAAATGTCTTCTCCAGTACCACAATTTGAAAGCATCAATTCTCTGGTGCTCAGTCTTCTTTATGGCCCAACTCCAAAATCACTGCAGATCGTGACTGCAGCCATGAAGTTAAAAGATGCTTGCTTTTTGGAAGAAAAGCTATGGCCAACCTAGCCAGCATATTAAAAAGCAGAGACATTACTTTGTTGACAAAGGTCCGTATAGTCAAAGCTATGGATTTTCCTGTAGTCATGTATGGATGTGAGAGTTGGACCATAAAGAAAGCTGAGCACCAAAGAATTGATGCTTTTGAACTGTGGTGTTGAAAAAAACTTGAGTGCCCCTTCAACTGCAAGGAGATCAAACCAGTCAATTCTAAAGGAAATCAGTCCTGAATATTCATTGGAAGGACTGATGCTGAAGCTGAAGCTCCAGTACTTTGGCCACCTGATATGAGGAAGTAATTCACTGGGAAAGACCCCAATGCTGGGAAAGACTGAAGGCAGGAGGAGGAGCGGATGACAGAGGGTGAGATGGTTGGATGGCATCACCGGCTCAATGGACATGAGCTGGAGCAAGCTCTGGGAGTTGGTGCTGGACAGGGGAGCCTGGTGTGCTGCAGTCCATGGGGTCACAAAGAGTCAGACACAACTGGGACTGATCTACTACTACTCACATCCATGCGTGACTACTGGAAAAACCATAGCTTTGACTATACGGTCCTTTGCTGGCAAAATAATGTCTGCTGTTTAGCCCCCATACCGCCTGGGAAATGGCGTCATGGCTTCCCTCCTCATGCTGAGAGGGGAGCTGAACTGTCTTCACTCACTGGTGTGTGATAGTAACGCCACCACTTATCCAGGGCCGGTTGGGAACCAGGAAATGCTCAGTGAGAGACCTGGGCTCTTGCTGGTCTCCCAGCAGAGAAGGCACTGCTAACTCAAGCCAGTGAGGGGCAGGGCCAGATTTGAACACAGGTCTGGTTGGCCCTGGGCGTTCCTGATAGTTCAGCTGGTAAAGAATCTGCCTGCAATGCAGAAGACCCTGGTTTGATTCTTGGGTCAGGAAGATCCGCTGGAGAAGGGATAGGCTACCATGCCAGTATTTATGGGCTTCCCTGGTGGCTCAGCTGGTAAAGAATCTGCCTGCAATGCAGGAGACCTGGGTTCGATCCCTGGGCTAGAAAGATCCCCTGGAGAAGGGAAAGGCTACCCGCTCCCGTATTCTGACCTGGAGAATTCCATGGACTACAGTCCATGGGGTCGCAAAGAGTCAGACATGACTGAGCAACTGAACTGAGCTGAACTGCTTGGCCCCAAAGCTCATGCTCTCTGCATAAAAGTGACCTTCCGTAAAGTAGCATTCACCACACGGCTTAGAATGCTCATTCACAACTCAAAACCCACACCCACTATCTGCCTATGTCAGCACTGACCAACTAATTTTCACCAGTGGTCAAATTGGATTTGGCCCAGTTACCACTGTTGAAGAAAAAAAATAGGTGAATCCCAAAACTTGCTGTAAGTTGAAAGGGTGGGCATGGTGGCCCCTGTGTTGGATGTCTTGTGCCAGCTTAGGAAGAAGGAAAATTAGCAGACACACATCTATTTTCCTTTCCTGGCTTGCCCTAGGTAACTTCTTGGGCACTTTTGGAAAAACCTGCACATCCATAATGCATGCCCTGAAAACCACAGCAGTGGAAGCGTGGAGTGAGGTCAAGAACCGATTTCATCCCTATTAAAAGCCTCTTTTCGTAGCTCTTTCTGTCACAGGGTCTTGGCACAGGCTGTTCATCCTGCCTACAGCACCTTTCCTTTCCATCTTTTCCCTCCTGCTTTCCCTATTTTGCTTCACTAATTTATTCTTAGGGCTCAGATTAAAGATTAATTCTTTGCAAATGCACCGCTGACCCTTTCCCATGCTAGATCTGCCTCTGGTATATACTGTTATGACAGTCATCATGCTTTCTTCAGAGCACACTGCTGTTACAGTTATTTCTGATGTCCTAATGTTGGTTCCTCCACTAGAGGATAAGTTCCACGAAGCCAGGGACAACGTCAGTCTCAGCTGTTGTATGCCTAGTGCTTTGTACTTGCCTGCTCTGTACCAGCCACTCAGTCAGCAATGGATGGACCACTGGATGGTTGGATAGATGGACGGAGCTTGTTAACTTCATTTCCTTCCCCTTAATTCCAGCCAATATACTCTTCTTACAGGCAAGGGAGATTAGGATCGCCTGTTCATGTCTCCCTTGTGTCTCTTTGAAGAAGAATGCATTTTGAGACCATTAGAATGTAACCCAGCACCTGATATATAAAAGTGGGTGGTGTGGTTGTTTAAGCTAATCTTGCCTTTGAGACTGGATCCAAGGGCTTCTGCTCCTGTGGGGGAGCTTGGAGAGTTATTTTCCCATGTTGAGAGTAAGGATAAAACACTTCTTCATGTAACCTGAGCGGGGTCCATCCCTGCTTCCCAGCTCATGCTCTGGTTTGGCTTCTTGGTAAGGTCTGCTGTGGAAGTTGCCAGTTACTCTGTTGACTTATTTATACATAAATAGTTACTCCCATAACCTTCTCTTCGCCAACATTCAGAGATAATGATAGATGATCTTTATAGCATCACAGACGTCACTTCAAAAGCATTCTCTTGCTATAGGAATGTTTATGATGTGCTTATCGCTAGAATTTCATGAGCAACAAACTCCCAAATTGCAGATGATTTAGCATTTGAAGCAGGGAGTGAGAGGGTATATGTATATGCGTTTAAAAAAAAAAGACTTTGAAAAGGGAAGTTTTTCTTCTGCAGAGATATCTTCTTCTAAGGTTTAAAATAAGAACTACTTAAAAGCTGCAAGTTTAGAGGAATGAGCACTTTCTCTTAAGCATTCAAATGGGGGAAAATGACTTGTAATCTCTCCCTCAAGTATTAAGGCAATAGGCATTTAAAGGCTTTTTTGGGAGCTGGCTGTCACAGACAAAAGATTTCTCAATTTTAAAAAAAATCATTTTTATAGCGTTAAATAGTAGGAATGAGCAGCAGCAGCCCTCTTGACATTTTGGAAATGATTTATTTTTCTGAAACATCTCAGTCCATTTT
This sequence comes from Neotragus moschatus, assembly GCA_006410615.1. Taxonomy (NCBI): domain Eukaryota; kingdom Metazoa; phylum Chordata; class Mammalia; order Artiodactyla; family Bovidae; genus Neotragus; species Neotragus moschatus. Next base: position 1,379,298 of record SJYA01002804.1, read on the forward strand.
AATAGATGACACTTTGTTCTTTGCATCCTGGGCGGTCGCTTCGGCTGGGGTTGCCATAGTTACGCTTAAAAGTTCAAGGTAGAGCAGGACGGGGCTCCAGGCACAACTTTTGACTAGGTTCCCATGAACCCAGTGAATTGGTGCCACCACCTCTGAACAAACACCTCAATGCCACACTTTCCCAACATCTATGCCATATCTCTTGCTTCTTGGAGAGAGACTGAGCAATCGGAACTGTAGTCTAGAGGGTGAGTTTGACATCATTTTGTTTCTAGCCACCCTCAACCAAGAACTCAGCCAGCCATCTTAGGAAAGTCGCAGTTTGTGTAAACGTTTCCTATAGTGGTGTTTCTCAGCCGTGGTGTGTGGAATGGTGCTGGTCTGCAAACTGCTGACCAGATCAGTACAGAAATTGAGAGTAAGTCCTGAGATGCTTCCATGCCGATTTGACCAAGTAAGCTGTTGACTCATTAGAAGAAGGCTTGTACTTTGTATGCGTATCTTTGTCACTTCATTTTTCTACCCCTTCCTTTATCCTATATTTTATAAAAGTATTCATCTGTGATGGATTGGAAATTAAAACAAAGAACTGGTCTTTCATCACAAATAGCTTTGAGAAGCCCTGTACTGTAGCGCTTGTAAGTTGTCTCTGCTCCCTGTGGGACAGGTAGGCTGTTGAATGAATTTGGGGAAATCGCAGCACTTACCAAATTATCTTGTAATGAAACGCGTGTTTGTCTCTCTCTGTCTTGCTAAGCTGTTGTTGCTTAAGAGCAGGGACTGCGTCTAATTCATCTTTGTAGCCTCATTCCTTAGATCCCTGCCTGGCACACTGGAGGGCGTGGGAAACATCCATCCCGTGCATGTCTGCTCCCTAGTGACATGGAAGTGGGTGAGCTCCCTCGGCTTCTGGATAGTGTCCTCGGCACACTGGTGATGGAGAGCTGGGAGCAAGCGATGGAGTGACTTGCTCTTCTCTTTTTCCCGCAGAACCAGGCCTCCTCTCCCTACCTGCCCAGCAGCATGAGAGCAGCATGACTGGCCGGCCGCAGGAGAAGCCCCCAGAGCCAGGCCCCCATCTCGACCAGCTGCTGCAGAAGTCAAGGTAAGCTTGTTCCCCTTCTCCTGGAAGATGTGGGCATTTCTCATTTGAACTAATTTGCTATGATTTTATAATCATTTGCCATGTACTGGGAAAACAGTGTTTACTAAAAAGGTGCATGTCAGCCTAATGGGGCAAAATGTCTTTGTTTCGGTTATTGGAGAAGCCAGTGATGAAGCAGAAAGGACATGGAATTGAGTTTCTGGGGACTGAAGCTGTCATGATTCCTCCACCACCTTCTGAATCTGGGACCTTGGACAGGTCTTTTAGGGATCAGGTATACTGGGCTTCCCTGGTGGCTCTGTGGTAAAGAATCTGCCTGCTAACTGAGGAGACTCAAGTTCGATTACTGGGTCAGGAAGAGCCCCTGGAGGGGAGCATGGCAACCCACTCTAGGACTCTTGCCTGGGAAATCCCACAGACAGAGGTGCCCGGCAGCTACAGCCTATGGGATCATAGGAGTGGGATATGACTGAGTGACTCAACAACAGCATCTGGGACTCTGGGGTGAAGAAATCTCTGGAATAGGATAGAATTGGGTGGATGGCCTGGGACTCACAGAATGCCCTAGACAGAGTCTCCTTTCCCATGCAGGGTTGTAAGGGGCCTTAGAAGGATCAACCAGGCCAATTCTTGGCCAGTGTTGAACAGTGAATTGTTAGAAAATTCCTACTAATGTTGGTACAAATACTTCCTCTCTGCAGTTTCTGTCTTTTCTCCTCTGCTCTGCCACGTGGAGCCACAAAGACTGGGCTTTCAAAGGCTCTTCCACATGACCCTCTTTGAATTTGATGACTGTCATGACTCTGCTTTTCTTGAAGAGAAGATTCTCTGTGGAGACTGGTGCCACTCACCTTGTTCTCTTGTTCCTTCCATGTTGGAAGGGTCTTAATCTTCTCAAGTTTGGTCCTGCCAGTTGCCCACCTGACCTGTATCTTCCTCAACACAGACTCCATTCACCATTCATTCTTCAGGACATACTAAGTTCCCCCTTTGTGACAGTCATTGTACTAGACCCTGGAGATACATCAGTTCAGTTCAGTTCAGTCGCTCAGTCGTGTCCGACTCTTTGTGACCCCATGAATAGCAGCACACCAGGCCTCCCTGTCCATCACCAACTCCCGGAGTTTACTCAAACTCACATCTTCGAGTCTGTGATGCCATCCAGCCATCTCAACCTCTGTCGTCCCCTTCTCCTCCTGCCCCAATCCCTCCCAGCATTAGAGTCTTTTCCGGTGAGTCAACTCTTCGCATGAGGTGGCCAAAGTACTAGAGTTTCAGCTTTGGCATCATTCCTGCCAAAGAAATCTCAGGACTGATCTCCTTTAGAATGGACTGATTGGATCTCCTTGCAGTCCAAGGGACTCTCAAGAGTCTTTTCCAACACCACAGTTCAAAAGCACCAATTCTTCGGTGCTCAGCCTTCTTCACAGTCCAACTCTCACATCCATACACGACCACAGGAAAAACCATAGCTTTGACTAGATGGACCATTGTTGGCAAAGTAATGTCTCTGCTTTTTAGTATGCTATCTAGGTTACATCAGTGAACAAAAAAGACAGGGTCTTTGTCTTTTTAAGACAAAACAGGTATAGATCCTTGGAAAGATTTTGAAATAAGCACTGAACCATTTCTATATGCTCTTTTTAAATATTTTATGTTTCCAAATTTTTTCTTANATTGTTGGCAAAGTAATGTCTCTGCTTTTTAGTATGCTATCTAGGTTACATCAGTGAACAAAAAAGACAGGGTCTTTGTCTTTTTAAGACAAAACAGGTATAGATCCTTGGAAAGATTTTGAAATAAGCACTGAACCATTTCTATATGCTCTTTTTAAATATTTTATGTTTCCAAATTTTTTCTTAAGTGTTTTGTGAGTGCTTAAAAAGGTGTGTACTCTCCAATTATTACATATTTAGTAGTTTTCCATACATGACCATTAAAATAATATAGTTCACTGTGCTATTCAAATTATGTATATTATGTCCTTTTCTGTTTTTATCTGTCTTTCAATTATTGAGAGACCTGTTAAAAATCTGTTGGATTTGTCCATTTCTCCTGGTACTGCCAAAAAATTTGCTTTGTATATTTTAGGGTAGTGCTGTTTGACACATAGATACTTAGAACGGGTATATCTAACTGATGAATAGAGACTCATTTCTACCATCTTTATATACTTTCAGTTTTTTCTACTGTTTCTTTTTGAGTGAGATTTTTTCCTTCCTCATTCCATTTTCTGTCTTCTTATTTGGAAGTTATGTTCTCTGTGTCTGTTCTTTCAGTGTTTATCCCATCTATTTTAATAGGCATACTTAACAAAGTATAAAATGAAACAATGTCTTTACCTTCCTGCCCCAAAAATTCAAGAATCATAAACTGGTTTAATTCTAACCACTGCTTCTTCCTACTTAGGTACAATTGTTAGCCTGTGTTTTGTTTCTATTCTGTTTTCCCCCCTACAAGTTAGACATCATTATTTTATACGATACATGTTTGTATAGATTTATTCATATTCTTTTCTCACAATTCTTTCATGAGATCATTTTCCTTCTGCATAAAATAAGTCCATTCGAATTATCTTTTAGTAAAAATCTGTGGTAGGAAACTTTCAAGTTGTTTTTGTTTTATTTTGGCTTGGTTTTTGTTGACTTGAAACTGCCTATATTTTGTTCTCAGTTTTGAGAGGTAACTTTATTGGAATATATTCTCTTCTGTCACTGAAACCATTATTCCACTGCCTCTGGCTCTCAGTGTTACTGAGAAGTTGGCTGTCAGTCTAATTACTGTTCCGTTATAAGTGGCCTGGCGTTTCTCTCTAAAGATGTTAAAGATGTTGCTGTTGTCTTTGGTGTTCTGCTACCTCTTTCTTATGTAATTAGGTGTCAGTTTCTCTGTCTTTATTCTGGGTTTAAGATGGGTGACTTTCAACAGTTCTGGAAAATTCTCACTCTTCAGTCTTTGAATACTGCCTCTTTCCCATTCTCTCTGATACTTCTGTTTGGAATGCCAGTTAAGCATATGGTGGACTTTCTCATTCTGTTCTCTGTCTCTCTCAGCCTCTATTCCATGCTTTTTACCTCTTTGTCCCTCTGTGCTGAACTCTGAATAATGTCTTCAAACGTGTCTTCCATTTAATTTATTCTGTATCTCAAATGCTCTTTAATCCGTACACTGAAATGTTTCCATTCAGCTTCTTTGTTTATCATTGCTGTTCGTTCTGCTCCGTTATTTTTCACGCGTTTCTTTGGCTGTAACAGGTCTCGTTGTGGCACATGGGCCTCCGTCTAGTTGTGGTGCACAGGTTCAGTAGTTGTGGCTCAGGGGCTTAGTGGTCCTAAAGCATGTGGCATCTTCATTCCCTGACCAGGGATCAAACTCATGTCCCCTGCATTGGAAGGCAGGTTCTTAGCCAGTGGACCAACCACCGGGGAAGTCACCAGGTCCATTCCTTTTTAAATCTGCTTGGTGAGTTTGTGACCTCTCACTCCTTGCTTATATTTACAAACTTCATTCTTTCTTTACTACACTGGAGTTCCTATTTAGGCATTGTAGAATTTCATGTCTGGTCATTGCAGAATCGGAACTCTTTGCAGCTCTGGTTCTGCTGTCTGTTGCTTCTGCTGGCCAGTACTCATAGTGCCATGTTGCCTTGTTGTTAGTTTCTCTGAGCTCTTCATTTTCCTTAGATATTTATCTTTGAGAAGTATTTGAGGGATGGGTTCAAGTTGACTTTTCCAGAGAGGTTTTGCATTAACTTCTGCTGGTTGTCTCGGGGCACTCCCAAATAAAAAATCACTTTAAATTCATTTTCTACCCAGAACTTGAATTCAAACTGCAAACCTGTGTGAGATCCAGCTTATGAGTTCAGATTTCTACCCAGCCCAAGATCAGGTTTCCTTGTGGTCTCCTTTTGGGTTGTGGATCTATTTCTTATTCACTGGAAGTGGGAGCCTTTTGGAGTCCCAATTTTATGTAGGAACTGAGATATTTCTCCTGTTTCCTGAGCCATGTGCTGTCCTCATGGGAAACTCAGAATCCGTAGGCTATGGCAGGATCCCATAGGGCAAAAGCCAGCTTTGCTATTCTCTTACATCCCAAGGTACCTGCTTTTGGTTTTGGTCTTTGAAGAATCCTTCCATTTTTACCAGTTCAGTACTGTGTTTGCAATTTTTATCTTTTAAATTTTAAATAATACATTAATTGTTTCAGTTGGGAAGGTCAAGTAGGGTATCTGGTGGGCCATATTGCCGGGAGATCTGTCTTCTTTCTTCTCCACTATAGCCTGTGGGGCAAGAATTGCTATTCCTTGTTCACAGAAGGCTCAGAAAGGACGTGTAACTGGCTGCAGGCACACAGGGCTAGCTGGTGAGGGACTCAGAAAGAGTATATCCCTCCCCACCCCGCTATCCCTCCCCACCCCACTTTCCTACCTTTTCTCTCCCCAAAATAACTGTTGACCGTTTGTCAGGATTAGCTTTATGCTCTCAAAGGATACAAGTTCCTACCAGAATGCTTTAAATAGCTGAGCAGCTTTGTAAAATTTGTTTATGAATCTATTGTTTATCTTCCTCGAGAGAGGAAATGGCTTATGCATTTTTGGTGGCATGTGTCTCCTGTGGCCACCAGCAGCCTTCCTGCCTCGTTCCCACTTGGCAAAGGCCTCCTAGACCCACAGCCAGATCCCATGTGCACCTCGCCTAGACCCCGGCTTCCTCTCCTCCATGTGCTCTCTCTCTTTCTGGGGTCTTCCCTCCCCTGGGCCTCTCTTTCACACACCCAGCCCCATCCTTCCTGCTCTCAGTTTTCCTGTCTTTTTGTGTGCCTTTCAGCAGAGGGGAGACCACAGAGCAGGGTGCTTAGACTTTATGGGCTTGAACCCAGCTCTGCCATGCCCTAGCTTCACCTCTCAGTCCTTCAGTGTCTTCATCTGCAACGTGGGGACCACAGACAGAGCGGTTCAAGGACTAAATGAGATGACGTGTGTATGCAGAGCTCGTAACAAGAGCTTACAGTGTATCACAGGCACTCAGTGCATGGTAGTCAGTATCATTGTGACTGAGAAGAGTCCCCTTCAGGGCTCACGCGTTTGTTCAGTGATGCTCTCATGTTGGCAGAGTTGGTTTATGAAATGGGATGGAAATGGAGGCAGAAATCTAGGGTCAGTGTAGGATTCCCAGCCTCACTGGGGTATTTAAAAAAAATAATAATAATCNGTCAGTATCATTGTGACTGAGAAGAGTCCCCTTCAGGGCTCACGCGTTTGTTCAGTGATGCTCTCATGTTGGCAGAGTTGGTTTATGAAATGGGATGGAAATGGAGGCAGAAATCTAGGGTCAGTGTAGGATTCCCAGCCTCACTGGGGTATTTAAAAAAAATAATAATAATCTGAGGGAAAACAAAACACATTGGTCTGGCCAGTGTTTGCATCAGCTGTAAACCATGGGTTCTAGAAATGGTCATTTCTAGAGACGGAACACCCCAGCATCTTGGCCTTCTGTCCAAGTTGTTTTCTCTGTCATGGAACCATGAGGGGGCTGGAGTCTCGTGACACCACTTGCTGGGGAATTTTCCCTTGTGGAGCCCCAGCCGCTCAGGCAGTGGATGGCACACCTACTCGGCTAGGCATCTGTCTAGAAGGGGCAGGATGAGCAGTCTTCACTGTTCATTTTACGTCCATCCTTACAGCTTACATGACTGCTTTTTATTTCACCCTCCCTTTTCTTAAGTCAGTGACTTTATATTATGCTTAGATTTGTGTCACTTCCTGATTCGGTATCTATCAAGCAACAGTGTTTTAACACCTGCTATTTGTAGTAACTCTGGGGTTTGTACAGTGGGCTAATGTTATGAAAAATGCCCAGAGTTGCTTGAGACCCAAAAACTACTCTGAGAAATAGTCTATTCATTGAAAAGGTTTTGTGACCAAAAAAATGCATAAAGGAAAAAACGCCTTCCAAAGATGAAGTGCCAGGTATTCAGAGTGAGTTTTCAAGGGCGATAGCCATGTGTCCTTGACTGGGCAGGGAAGGCTTTCTGGGGAAGGCTAGGGAAAAGATTGGAGCTGGCCCCTGGGGAAAGGAAGGGTGAGGTGCCTGGAAAAGGAACCTTGTACATGGTGGATGTAGAAGTAGTGTGAACTGAGGTTTCGAGATGGACATTCTCTGGAACCAGTGAGACCCACTGCAGTGCTTCTAGCCTCACAGATGGCCTCTGTGGCCCCTCTTAGAAAGCCACACCCATGAGCGTATCAAGCTCCCTGACAAGCCCTGGAATTAATGTTTGACTGTGTTTCTCCGGGTTTCCTCTGTTTAATCACTCATGGCCAGTGACCATGATGGTCTTGAATGGATATGCATTTGCCTTTTGGCCTCTCTATGAAGGCTACCAACTAACTTTTGTAAAACAGGGATTGGTGACTTTNCTGACAAGCCCTGGAATTAATGTTTGACTGTGTTTCTCCGGGTTTCCTCTGTTTAATCACTCATGGCCAGTGACCATGATGGTCTTGAATGGATATGCATTTGCCTTTTGGCCTCTCTATGAAGGCTACCAACTAACTTTTGTAAAACAGGGATTGGTGACTTTAAAAATTCAGTCTCTGAGGATCAAAACATTATTTGGAGTCAACTACTTGTCTTCTTTCTTGGAGTATGGCTCAGATATCTAGGACGGTGGGGGTTTCTAGGTGCCTGAGCATTGATGTTGCTGTACTCGGGAGGGGGGCTGGCTCCCAGGAAGATGTCCACCGACATTCTCGACCTAGCTGAGGGGCCAGACCAACCCCATCCCATCCCCACCCAGCCTACAAACCTCAAAGTTTATTAACAGCCTCTCTCCAGATAGTGATTCATGCTTCCTGTCCCTCCTCCGTTTTAGTTATTCAGGGCTGTGAGCCAAGATTGATTACTTACACCATCCAACTGGCCTTGCCCATGGGGAGCTCAACTGGTAGATTAAATACTCTTCATTGGTTGACTTCTCCTTGTCAGCAGAGTCTGTACAGTCAGACCAGGGTTTTTGCTAGACGCAGATGTGGAAACCCTTTCCAGACCAGGAAGTCGGGACACATCATGTACAGGAGTATGTGAGGAGTTTGGGGGCTGAGGTTTTTATGGTAGAGAGGCAGGAGGCACCCCAGGCACAGGACGCATGTGCTGCCATGGCCTCATAAAAGCCAATGGAAATGGGTTCCTGGTTGAGTCTGTAAGTGCCTCTGTGGAGGCTGAACATCCTCTCCTCTCTGTTGGGTGGTCTTGGTTCTAAAACTATTGTAATAATCTTTATTATACTAGTCATATAGATTATTCTATTTTTTAATACTTATGTTATTGTATCTTTCCTCTTTTGGCTGTGCCTCATGGCATGTGAGATCTTAGTTCCCCAACCAGGGATTAAACCCATGCCCCCTACAGTGGAAACACAGAGTCTTAACCACTGGACCACCAGGGAAGTCCCAGGTTATTCTATTTAAAAAAAATTAAAACACTCCAGCTGGAGCTTCAGTCTGCTCTGATAACCTCCCCCACTCACTCACTTTCCTTTTCCAAAATATAGCAGAACCGAGACGGGCATCCGGGTGTCCTGACTCCTAGTGCTCCCCGCCCACCCAGGGAGCCAGAGGTTTTAAGGATCAGGTGTCAGTGGTAGAAAACTCCACTGCTTCCATATTTTGCCTCACGGTTGCTGGGTGTCCCCGAGACAGGCAGGGTCTGAAAGGTTCCCCCAGCTGAGCCCTTGCTGGTCGCAGGCAGTGGGAGCTTCTTGCAGCCCGTCAGGTCCAGCCTCTTCATTCTGCAGAAGCTGAGTCTGAGATGCAGGGAGGGGAAGTCATTTGCCCAACAAGGTCACAGGGCCAGTCTCTTTTTCTGTTTGGCCCGGGTTATCTTTATATTGGGTTTGCATTTCCTGAATACGCAGCAACTGGGTGGGGGGTGGGGCGGAGGGCAGGGGAAGTGGGCTTAGAAGAACCCCTTCTGAGAATGTTTAAATTTCCTGTGAGTGTCCCATGAAGAGGCAGATAATCTGTGTGCACATGGTCCGGAGGAGGGCGGAGGCTTGGTTCCGGTCCAGAAGACGGAGAGTGGAGGGAGAAGGAGGAGGACTAGCAGGAGAGACAGAGAGGCCGTGCTGCCCTCATCAGCGGAACAGAAATAAACAGGGGTTTGTTCCTCTGAGCTTCCATGATGCCTTCTTGTTTGTCTTGAGGAACACTCAAGTCACGCGGAGGCTCCTGTTAGTTGTGTGCGGTTCCGAGGGCTTCTTTGGCCGACGACCAGAGCCCTCCGCTCTTTCTCCCTCAGCTTGGCTTCTTCCTAGCATGTGCGATCTTTGGAACTCTTTTCCTCTTTTGGAGTTTCCATAGTTTAGCTCAAAACTCACAGAAAAACAACAGGTCTAGAAGTGTTCCCCAAATGTTGGCCTCCTTTCCCCCCTAACTTCTGGGAGGCTGGCATGGACTCTGAGGGGCTCGGAGCTTCCACTAGAAAGGGTCTTGTTCACCTATCACGGTAGGTGGCAGATGTGGGCACCAAGGCCTGCTTGCCTGGGCTGGCCCCGCCAGACAGCGTGTCCCACGTCCCTTAAAGGGGGCTGTTGTTTGAGAGGCCAGGAGGCTGTAACTGCAAGTAAGGAAACATCAGATATGGACACAGTTAGTGCCAATTTCCTGGAATCTGAGAGCTGGAGCCCCCCTCAAAACAGGAAAAGAAGTAGATTATCTCCTTATTAGGCATGGTGAAGGGAATGAAGTGTCTCTTTCCAGGTAACTGGGGCAGTACCCCTTTCAGCTTCTTGCTTTAATGATAACCACTAATATCCCTAAGTTTGAGGTGGACACTCAAGAATTACCTCTCTTTCCTTCTCCTGGAGTCTGAGCAGCCTGTGAGCCAGACCCCAGAGAGCAGAATACCCTCTTAGTTACTGGTAGCCCCTCTGGAGAGCTCGGCCTGATCCACGGTCACAGTGAGTCCCTCTCGGGCACCACCGAGTCACGCTGACCTGTGGAGATCTGCAGGCCTCTCTTGCAGGGACCAGCCTGCCCCAGAAGCATCTTTCATCAATGAGAAGTCATGTTGGCCTGTGAGCCCCCTGCTTCTTCCTCTGCCTGGCAAACAGTATACTAAATGGACGTTAGCCTTTCCACGGCGACTCTGGATCTTCCCTGGGAATAAAGGTGCATGTTCTCCAATGCGGTGGTGCTTTGAGAGGGGTGTCAGGGGAAGAGAGGTTACCTGTCACTACACCAGAGGGGCCCACACAGCTGTGGTTTTTCCCTCTTCGTTGCTGCGTCCACGTCTAGCCATTTCTGCCCCTGAGTGCTGTGCTGCTCACTGAAACACAAAGGAAGGCTGAAGGTTGCCCAGGAAACAAATAACTAAACATATTCAATCATCCCTGAGTCACTGAGCCTGATCTAAACTGTACCCAAGTCAAAACAAAACAGCAGAAACCCCACCCAGGCGGTGAGACTTTGTGAGTCCTCCCTGGCCACCATGCACGTCCCAAACCCTCTCCTGTTTAACCTTCACCCAAAACCTGGAGCAATGAGGTGTTGTTACACCCCTTTGACAGATGTCAAAACTGAGGCCTCAGAAAAACTCAAAAAAGAAATTAGATAGGCCTGCCCAGTTTTCACTTTGCCATGGAATGTTAACAATTTGAACTCTGGTCTTCTGACTCCAGAGTCTGGTGCTTTGGGTGCCTCTGTAAGGGAAACGCCTGCCACATAATCCATTTTGTTTCTCTCCAGTGAGAAAAGTTCCCGATGAGTAAAAAAAAAAAAAAAGGTTTCAGGGAACTGAAGCTAGCCCTTTAAACCTAGAAAGAGAAAGAACTTGGGGTATAAGTTGCATCAGATTCTTTCTCATATTTCCATAGCTGTATTCTGGACGGTTGAAGGCTGCCTGGAGCTGATGGCCAGGGCGTGTCTACACCAGGGTATCAGCCAGCTCTCCTTGACCTGTCAGAACTGGGGAGTGCCCCACTCCAGTACTCTTGCCTGGAAAATCCCGTGGATGGAGGAGCCTGGTGGGCTGCAGTTCATGGGGTCGCACAGAGTTGGACACGACTGAGTGACTTCACTTTCACTTTTCACTCTCATGCATTGGAGAAGGAAATGGCAGCCCACTCCAGTGTTCTTGCCTGGAGAATCCCAGGGACAGGGGAGCCTGGTGGGCTGCCGTCTATGGGGTCGCACAGAGTCGGACACGACTGAAGCAGCAGCAGCAGCAGCGGTCCAGCTAGGGCAAGTAACTTCATGCTACTCTGATCTGTGACAGATGAACGAGGGGCACTGCACAGAGGACACCTCCTCCTGGCATCAGAGGGATGGAGGTTTAGCCCCCAGCTGCGTGTGTGTAGCCATGGGTACATCATCCCCTGCATGTGAGTTTCCTCATCTCTGAAATGGAGAAAGCAATTCTGAACTCACAGCCCCGTGGTGGGGACAAAACAAAATAGTGGATGTCGGTGCTATGTCCAGTGCTTTCCAGAAGGCTACTGTTGGCTGTGAGGACAAGCACGCCCTCCCATGAACTTCTCACTGTCCTTAGCAGAGGTTCCATGTGGGCCAAAGGGTTCATGGCCATTGCCTCAGGGGACGGGTCTGCTCTGAGCTCCACTGACCGCAGACACACCCGCGGCCGCCAGGGCGGGTCAGCCCTAACGTCCTCGTCCCAGGGCTGTTGGAGAGGAGGAGCCACAAGCTTGTTACTCTTATGTTCAGAAAAAGGCAGGAGAAAGAAAAGAAAAGAATGAAGAAAGAATTGATTTTCCCCTTTCTCCCCTCCTTGCTATGACTGAGACTGCCACTTTTTTTTAATTTAAAAAAAAAATGTTCTGGGTGATGGAACATAATATTTAGACATGTTGAACTGACAGCTGATGGGCATGTTGTCAATACATCACCGCAAATCATGTGGCCAGGGTTGGTGGGTGGGAGATTTGTGTGTGCGTGTGTTTGCACGCACATGCTTGAATGATTTTAAGTGATCAGGGAAGGTCCCATGACCCTTATAGAAAGCAGCTCCCATGGAAGTTTAGCCAGGGAGGTGATGGGCTCTGAGGGTGGAAGTGGGAAGTGGGCTTCCATTGTGAATGGAGGGGGCTCTTCTCTGTATGAGCCTGCAGAAGTGAAATGTCCCCCCTTCTCTTTCTTTCCCTGTCTTGTGTCCTTAGCTGCCAGTGGGTGCCCAGTAGGTACTCCTTAGAAGAGCCCCCAGTCTGATAACTGAGGCAGATAAAACAGCTGGAACCGGGGCACTAAGTGGCTTAATCGAGACGCACAGCCCGAGTCTTGCCATTCTCACTTGCCCTCCAGGCCTTCTTCCTCCTGTCTCTGTCTTCACTTACCCGCTGTTGTCAGGGGATTCACCAGCCTCTCTGAGCCTCGGAGCCCTCGGTCCAGCTGCCTCTGTGACAGCTCCTGTCATAGGTCTCAGAATGAAAGCGCTTTCGTGGTGCTCCGTCTTCACAGATGCGGATCTAGGCGTCATCTNCCTCCTGTCTCTGTCTTCACTTACCCGCTGTTGTCAGGGGATTCACCAGCCTCTCTGAGCCTCGGAGCCCTCGGTCCAGCTGCCTCTGTGACAGCTCCTGTCATAGGTCTCAGAATGAAAGCGCTTTCGTGGTGCTCCGTCTTCACAGATGCGGATCTAGGCGTCATCTTGACACTCACTTCTCCCACACCCCTGTGGCCATCTCATCACTACGTCCTGTCAGGTTCACCCCCAGATACCCTTTCCATCACCACCCACATCCGAACTGCCTGGCTTGGACCGTCACTAAGCTGAGTACCCCTCACATCCATCCAGTATCATCACTCACCCTCCTGCAGCCCGTTGTTCTGACCAGGGGTCCACAGATTATGGCCCATGGGCCAATCCAGCCGCTGCCTGATTGTGTGTACAGCCCACGAGCTAGAAATGTTTTGTCCATGTGGTGATTTGATGATATGGGATGCTGACTTTGAACCCAATTAAACAAAATGTTATCCCTCCAAAAGATAATTCCATTCTTCTCATTAGATCTGCATTATGGAAAATTGTACTCAATTACTCTTATATTTTGAGTTTCCTCAAGAAGTTTGTATTTTTCCTCTTATTATATAAATGTCTACATCATAACCTCAATTTTGCCTCCTAGCTGTGAAGCCTAAAATATATACCGCCCAACCCTTTACAGAAAAGGTTTGCTGATCTCTCTTCCATCCTGTGGCCTTTGCTTAATGGAAATCTGATCAGTGACACATGCTTGTACACACACACACACACAGAAACACACTGCTCAGAACACTTTGCTTGTTCCTCAGTTGCCCTTGATGTAAAGATAGAACTCCTAACCTTTGAAAACCTGGGGTGGTCCAGCCCCTGCCCCCTCTCCAGTTTCATTGCTATGCTCCTGTTCTGGACACTCTGGCCTTCTTTCTGCTCTTGGGTCCACCGCATTCCCACTTGCCACAGGGCCTTTGCCCGTGCTGTCCTTGACTTTGTCTGGGAGGCTCTGTTTTTCCTGTTACACCCTTCTCATCCTGCAGGTGGCTATATCACTGAGTTACACAGAAGATTCTCCCCTGACCTTCTGCTGAGGTCACAGCCCCTGCTGGAACCCCGCATCACAGTCATAGACTTGGATCTGTCATCGTCTGACACGCCCCCATCCCTCGATGGCAAGCCCCTGACACCACATCTTGCACCCCCCTCACCGTGTCCACTGTGCCTGGACATAGTGGGCCCTCAGTAAAAACTTCATTGAATGTCTGAGGATCAAGGAAGGCATCATAAAAGATAGGTTTCAACAGGAACTTATAGGTTGAGAAGAAGGGGGAAGGGGAAAAGGGGATTTCAGGCAGAGGGACCAATATTCTGGAGACTCTGTGTGGCTCCATGTAGGGGGTTCAAGATGTGTATGGGTGAGTGGTGGGGCAAACCATTGAAAGAGGAGGTGAGGCTAAATCATGGGGCGCCCTCTGCTAGGCTAAGCTCTATGGATGCTTCTCCTGTGGACAGAGGGTGCATTGGTGGTTTGAAGCAGAGAGGTGTTGTGGACAGTGGGCTAGAGGGGGTAGGGCTCGAGCAGGTGAGACCAGCCATAAAGAACTGTTCTGTGGATTGGGACAGTGGGGATAAGAGAAGAAGGTGGTCAGGGAATGTTATGGAGGAGAGGCCAACTGGAATTGATAGCCAGTTGGAAGTAGGGGAGGTGAGCTCTTGGGATCCCATGTTTCTGATCCAGGCCCTTCCAGTATTTAAGATGAGTGGAGAGAGAGTTGTTGGGGTGCAGGTGGAGGGTGGACGTTTGTGTGAGAGTCAGGAAGTGGAGGTGGTGATTACCTAAACCCTCTGCTCTCTATGAAGTGGAGTTAGGGTCATCTGCCGAGACAAAAAGCTTTTGAGGTTCAGGTCATAGGCTTTGGCCTCTTCTCCCTTTTGCAAGCAGAGGGTGCCATGTCCCCTCTAGAGTGTTGAGGGGTTCAACTCAGCCAGGAGCAGCCGGGGGTTCAGGCTGGGGATTTCTATCCCAAACAGCTCCTTAGGGGGTTAAACAGGCACTCAAGGAGATCTTAAGAGACCTGTCTTTCCTCACCCATTTCCTGAAACGTGATGTCTAGATGTCAGCTTTGTCAGAAATCCTACCGTGAAAGGCTTTGGAAAAAAGAGTTGCACTCATCTGTGAAAATGTTCACCAGGGCCCTGCCCTACCCACCTCTGCTCTGAGCACCATGGGGAACCCAGCTCTTGGCCCCTAGAGGGTCTACACCCGACCTGAAGACATGTAACTAACACATGAAATGCACAGAGATGGAACTCCCCGACGGTCCAGTGGTTTGGACTCGGCATTTTTCAGTGCTCTGGGCCCAGGTTCAATCTCTGATTGGGGAACTAAGATCTCACAAGATCTCAGTTAGTTCAATGTGACGTAAGTCGACTACCTGTGGATGCAAAAGAGAAGGAAAGTTTGACAAGCTTGTTGACTGCTTTCCCTAAACATTGAGTGGGTTGGCTTTGGGTCAGCACTGCTCATGCCATCATGGAGAAGCAAGGGAGAGATGTGGAAGCAGTGCTATTAAGACAGCTCTGCTTCTATAGAACTTAGAGTCTGGCAACGGTGGAGAAATAGAACACCCAAGATTCTGGTCTGGTTCTTGTCCAAGAACTGACCTGGAGGAGTGACATGTGTCTGGGCCTACAGATCTTTGCCCAGGGCTTGGTCCTCACTTTCCCCGGGGCCCCCAGGCTCTGGGAACCCCATGCCTGCCTTCTTGCTTCAGCTGCTGGGGCCCCTGGTGGATGCATCACTTTGGCCCTCTGATCTTAGAGCAGCCAAAGGAAGTTATTTTTTTACTATTTATTTATGTATTCAGCTGTGTCAGTTCTTTGTTGCATCATGCGAGCTCTCTTGTTGTGGTACTTGGGCTTAGTTTCCCTGCAGCATCCACGATCATAGTTCCCTGACCGGGGATCAAACCTGTATCTCCTACATTGCAAGGCGGGTTCTTAACCCATGAACCAACAGGGTAGTTCCAAGGAAAGTTATTTTGGCAAGAAACGGAGGCAGTGAGGTAATGAGAGCCAGTGACCAAGGGGACATCGGTCTTGAGTGAGTCCAGACAGGCTTGGGAGCTTCCCAGGAGGGATGGAAGGGTTACCAGAGGATGGGGTAAACCTCACAAAGGGCAGGACAGCTTCTTGATTTCCTGAGGCCTCTCAGAACCTGTTGGGTAGACAGAAGCCAGGCTCTGTAATCCTCCCACCATTGCACACAGAACGTCAACAGCAGGACTCTCAGGTGAATATTCACTTCCAACTTTTTTCTGTAATACTGGAATTCCTAGAACCATCTGTAACTTAAAGCATGCAGTTTTTCCTCAGTCTTGGCATGTGCTGTCATTTGGGACAAGACCCTCCCAGAAGTGATTTCAAAAGTGGTTGCAACAGCTCGCGTCGGCTCGTCTCCTGCAGGGTGTCTTCCCTATTCCATCCCTGGGGCTGTCTACCCTTTGCTTCCCCTCCCTCAACAGCTTCCCATGGGCTGTAGGATCCTGGTCAGGGTGCCCTCTCCTCTGATGAGGAAGGCTGGCCTCCCTCGCCTCAGCATAAGCATTAAAGAGACATCTCCAGGGGCAGGCAAGCCACTGAGTCAGACTTCAGTCCAGGAGCTCTGGGGTGGTGGGAAATGAGCAGGGGGCTGAGGCCCTGTGTTTGGCTTCACTGAGCGAATGCCTGCTTAGCACAGTGCCAGGTGTGGGGCCCAGGCTGGGTCCTGGAGACGAGCAAGAAGGGGCCTCCAGCTGCCCTCAACAAGTTCACCCCCGCTGGGAAGGTGGGGGTGGACTGAGGATGATCCGCCAGAACCCGGTTCACAGGGGCCCGGAGGAGGGACCGACTCAGGAAGTGCCGCTGGGAAGGCCTCCAGCCCCAGACACCAGAGGTCCTTCTGGCTTGTTTCCTGATTCCCAGAATTCCCCCCAAAGTCTTAGAATTCTGGGCCAGAAGGGCCATGGCATTGCCCCAGGTTGGGGCCCTGTGTTGACAGAATGGCCCAGCGTGGCATTGATGTCATAACCTGGGGGACCTCCCGTCCAAACCGCAGACAGAAGGGCCAAGTGTGCATGTCAATCACTCAGTCGTGTCCTACTCTTTGCAACCCCATGGACTGTAGCCCGCCAGGCTCCTCTGTCTATGGGATTCTCCAGGCAAGAATACTGGAGTGGGTTGCCATTCCCGTCTCGAGAGGGTTTTCCTAACCCAAGGATTGAACCCAGGTCTCCTGTACTCTAGGCGGATTCTTTACCGTCTGAGCCAAGCCTGAAACAGCAGAAAGACCAAGAGAGCACGAGAACCTTCATGGATTTATTTCCACACAAGGGAGCATCCCAGGCTTCATTACCCAATGACCTGTGGGCTGCTTGCCAGAAAGAAGGGAGGTGGCTTCCCCTGATACACCGGCTCCTTCTCCAGGCCTTGCGTGTCAAGGGGCATTTGTTTTTTGGACAATCTAACATCTTTAACATCACAGATCAAAGCCAAGCCAGCTGCTCCATTTGTGAATTGAGCCCCTAACCATGCAGCCTACCTGGAATCCTGGGGGACATTGGGGATGGGGGCTGGTGCAGTCTTGTGGCCGGTGCTGGCTGCCCGCCTCTCTTCCACTGCAGAGGAAGCCAGTCTGTGCTGCTTGAATGGCTGGTGTCCCTCCCAGCAGCTCGGCCCAGGGTGCTGGGTGTGGGGCTTGAGTGACAGGAGCAGAGTCCTCAGGTGCTTGACTTGTGTTTTCTTAGGTTTCTTGTTGCTGGGAATGGGGCCAGTGAGTCTACATCTACCTGCCAGCCACCCCTCCTTCCCTCCATCTTCACTCCGTGCTCCCTGTGGCTGCATCAGAGGGAAGCCTCCCAGTCTCCCAGCCCTGCCCTGCCCTGCCCTGCCCGGAAAAGCTGGCAGAACAGGGCTCCTTCCCTGGCTGCACCCCTCAGTGCTGATTCACAAGGCCCGAGCCTCAGGTGCTCAGAGGCTGGAGTGGAGGCTCCTCCCTGCAACCCTGGCCCAGACTCCTCCATCTAGTCACCCTGCCGAGACCCTCCCTGAGTCCCCAGAAGCAGGGGATTGGCCCACAGCACCTCCTGAGTGCTGGCTGGAGTGACCCTAGCCCTCTGCCAGGCTTTCCTCTGCCCCCTCCACCTCCTCCTTGTGAAATTTTTTGGCTCTTTAGGAAGCCTGGCACCTGCCCCTGCCCCAAGGCTGTGGGCCTCGAGACAGAGGTTTGCAGGGTTTTATCTCCCCTAGCAGGGCGCTGGCACAGTAGGTCCTCCCGTGTGAGTTTGCAGGAAGGAATACAGAGGATAAGGCCAGGCGTAGATGCCAGTCTCTGGGCTGGGAACCCAGTGGTCATGACCTAGTCATATCTCCTGGCGCAAAGTAGGTCTTCAAAATATGGTCATGTGACTCCTAAAATTCTCCCAGCAGCAGCTCCTTAGGAGACACGTGTGACAAGGAAGTAGTCGGTGTTCAGGTCGCCCAGGGACTCACGTGTGGATGGTTCCGGTGTCTCCCCATCCTGCCTTCTCTCTGCACATCTCTTATTAACTTCCGGCTAGTCCTTATTCCTTTTTAAAAATATTGATTTCTTTACTTGGCCGTGCCAGGTCTTAGTTGTATCATGCGGGATCTAGTTCCCTGACTGGGAATAGAACCCCGGCCCCCTGCATTGAGAGCGCAGAGTCTTAGCCACTGAACCAGAAAGGGAAGCCTGACTAGTTTTTATTCCTAATCTCCACACCTAGTCCCAACCATTTGTCAAGGAGGGGTGATTTGAAAAACTGTATCCAGCAATGTATCAACAGGGCCCCCTCGGACCATGTCTGCCTCCTCCAGGAAGCCCCCTTAGACTTCTGAGCCCCCCCCCCCCTTTTCTCCCTGTGTCCTCAGCATCCACATTGCTTCTACCAGCCAGAGTGGGAAGGAAGCAGCATGTGGCAGTCACGAGGCCTGGGGATGACAATGGTAATTAATTCTCTGGTAGAACTCAGAGAATTCTACCAGTTCTCTGGTAGGCCCAGAGAGAGCACAGACAGTGAGAACTGCATCCCAGAAAGTGAAATAGCTCCCAGAAAGTGAATAGCATCCCAGAAAGTGAAATAGCTCCCAGAAAGTGAATAGCATCCCAGAAAGTGAAATAGCTATTTCATGGAGATGAAATAGCTCCATCTCCATGCCCTGGTGGAGAGCTGGTCCCAGGAAGTGAAGTCCAAACTCTCCAGGCTGCAAGCCAGGCTTCTTCCTGGTTCCTGGGGCTTGGGAGGAAGCAATTGATGTTACGGGGTGAGACTGAAAGATGGAGAAATAAATGTCTCTTGGTGTCCAAAGGAAGGCTTGTGAACTTGCCCAGGGCTGAAAGTCAGCGTGAGACCCGGGGCAGGGAGCACTGGGGACGGGAGGGAGTAAGGACAGGCCAGGCACTCTGCGTGGAGGAAGACTCAGCTCTAATCACCCGCATTGGCAGAACTGGTCCACGGTAATTGGGTTACTGGATTATAAAACACCCACTGGCTTTATTTAGAAGACTAATCAGAAAGCATTTAGAACAACAGTGTTGCTAGAAAGGAGACCACGAGCCACGAGTCCATGTCTTGGAGAACTGCCCTTGGCTTCTGCTTCCTTCAGGGAACAGAATTCCAGGAGGATCCAAGTTAAGCTCCTTTGACAGACCTGAGAGGAAGTTGTGCCTATGACCGAAGCCAAGTCTCTAGGGGAATTGTGTGTATAGTCCCTGAAGGATAGCCTGGTGTCAGAAAAAGGAAAATCTTTTTGGTTTTTCTTCCTCAAACAAGTGGTGGTGGTCTGGCGGGAGCAGGGTGTTGCCCTGAATTGTAAGCAAACAAGTCTTGCCGAACCGTTGGCCAAAGTCAACTTCCTCTCTCTCTCTGATTCAAAGGATAGTCCTTTCCATCCTTCTTTGCAGACTGCGACCTGTCTCCTCTACCCCCGGGGGGTTTAAGGGGAGGGGAGAGGGACTTTGATACACTAGAACGGAGGTCAGCATGCCGTGGCTGGGACCAAATCCAGCCTCAGCCTGTTCTTGAACGGCCTGTGGGCCCAGAAGGGTTTTTCACGTTGAAGAAAAATCCAAAAAAGAACACTATTTCTTGACATGTGAAAATTATATAAAATTCAGTGTCCATAAATAAAATTGTGTTAGAACACAACCACACATTTATATATGGTTTATGGCTGCTTTGGCACCGCAACCGCAGAGCTGTGACAGACACTGTATGGCCCACAAAGCTGAAAATATTTACTCTCTGGCCCTGTACAGAAAAGCCCTATGCTAAAACATCTCTGCAGAGCCTTCTTACTATGTATAGCATTCCATGACGCTGGCACTCTAGCACCCTGGGAAAATAGTAAATTCTGGCCCTCGGTCCATGTCAGAGGCATAGGAATCTGGGGATGAAGTGCTTTAGGCCTCATATGTCTGACTTGGCATTGCAGCTCAATGAGTGTCTATTGAGCATCAGCTGTGTTCCAGTCGCTGGGGACCCAAATGGAGAGGATGCTGTCCCTGCCTTAGAAGGACTGGGCAGCCAGTGAGGGCATAACACTAAAGCAGGTCATTTGACTCTAATGCTTCAGAGGAATCAGAGTGAGCATCTCAAATTTTCAGCAGGCAGAGTTTTTGTTGAGCTGAATCCAAAATCCTGGAGTCTTGTTCTAAGGAAGGACTTGACCAAAGAAATGTGAAAGCAGTTGTTCTGTTAATTCATTCATAAATGAAAAAATTCCTGGTGCCAGTTACCCAACAGGAAGTATTATGCATAATGAGAAAAGCGGTTACCTTATTAGCAAAATAATAAAGACTTGAATCTTGAGTTAGTATTCTAACAGTCCTGTGGGATTGACTAATCCACCAAGAAGAACAGTTTCCAGGTTTTAAATGTTTTATTTAAAAACATTTGACCAGATGCCGAACTGTGGGCCTGGTGTGCTGCTGCCTGTGTAAATGGAGGTGGGGGTGGGGGTGTGTACAAGCATTCTTGTATGAGCATAAAGTGTCTCTAGAATATACAAACCTGAGTGATTGGCGGGAGGGGTGCTGGCTGTCTGAAGTACCCTTTATAAAAAATTTGCTCTAACTTTTCATTTCATTTTCAAGCATTTATTTGAGATTATTTTCACTCTTTTGTATGCTCTTTTATACCTTTTGTATGTTTTTTATACCTTTGAATTTTGAACCATGTGAATTTAGTATCTATTCAAAAATATATAAACAATGAAATAAGTAGCATATGGTTTAGCTGTTACCTCAATACATCTCCCTAGGGAAGTCATTTTTTCTCTCTTCCATTCAGTATATGATTTTTTTTCCATTTTATGATATCTGTATTCACTTTTTTGAATTAATTTTTTAACTGGAGGATAAGGAAATGGTAACCCAATCCAGTATGCTTGCCTGGAAAACCCCGTGGACAGAGGAGCCTGGCGTTCTACAGTCCATGGGGTTGCAGAAGAGTAGGACATGACTGAGTAACTAAACAATTGCTTTACAATGTTGTGTTGGTTTCTGGTGTACAAAAATGTGAATCAGTCATAACTGTATCAGTTCAGTTCAGTCGCTCAGTCCTGTCCGACTCTTTGCAACCCCATGAATCGCAGCATGCCAGGCCTCCCTGTCCATCACCAACTCCCGGAGTTTACTCAGACTCACGCCCATCGGGTCAGTGATGCCATCCAGCCATCTCATCCTCCGTCGTCCCCTTCTCCTCCTGCCCCCAGTCCCTCCCAGCATCAGAGTCTTTACCAATGAGTCAACTCTTCGCATGAGGTGGCCAAAGTACTGGAGTTTCAGCTTCAGCATCATTCCTTCCAAAGAAATCCCAGGGCTAATCTCCTTCAGAATGGACTGGTTGGATCTCCTTGCAGTCCAAGGGACTCTCAAGAGTCTTCTCCAACACCACAGTTCAAAAGCATCGATTCTTTGGCGCTCAGCCTTCTTCACAGTCCAACTCTCACATCCATTCATGACTACTGGAAAAACCATAGCCTTGACTAGACAGACCTTAGTTGGCAAAATAATGTCTCTGCTTTTGAATATGCTGTCTAGTTTGGTCATAACTTTCCTTCCAAGGTGTAAGCGGCTTTTAATTTCAAGGCTGCAGTCACCATCTGCAGTGATTTTGGAGCCCCAAAAAAACAGTCTGTCACTGTTTCCACTGTTTCCCCATCTTTTTGCCATGAAGTGATGGGACCGGATGCCATGATCTTCGTTTTCTGAATGTTGAGCTTTAAGCCAACTTTTTCACTCTCCTCTTTCACTTTGATCAAGAGGCTTTTTAGTTCCTCTTCACTTTCTGCCATAAGGCTGGTGTCATCTGCATATCTGAGGTTATTGATATTTCTCCCGGCAGTCTTGAACCAGCTGTGCTTCCTCCAGCCCAGCGTTTCTCATGATGTACTCTGCATATAAGCTGAATAAGCAGGCTGACAATATACAGCCTTGACATACTCCTTTTCCTATTTGGAACCAGTCTGTTGTTCCATGTCCAGTTCTGTTTTTTCCTGACCTGCATATAGGTTTCTCAAGAGGGAGGTCAGGTGGTCTGGTATTCCTATCTCTTTCAAAATTTTGTACAGTTTATTGTGATCCGTACATTCAAAGGCTTTGGCGTAGTCAATAAAGCAGAAATAGATGTTTTTCTGGAACTCATTTCTTTTTTATTCATATTAAATTTCATCAATTATCAAACTCTTAGAAAGAGATATATTTCCTCAATATATTGATAATATTATTAAAAACCTACCACAAATCTCCTGTATATCATAAAACTCTAGAAATTTATTCATTAAGTCAAGATCAATTTTTAATTGGATTTTACAGAAGAGACAAAGAAAAATAACAATGAACTACTGTATTTTTTTGTTTGTTTTATTTTTGAAGTCAGTAGGTCAACAAAATTTGTTGCCAAAAAAAAACAAAAAAACAAGAGAAAGAGAAAGAGAAGAAATCAGCAGCCTAGGCAATGTTTTATAAGATTCAGAATGTGTGTAAAGACCGTCTAACACAGCCTGCCTAATGACTATATTCTTTTCAGTGCGTGTGTCTCTTTAACTAGCAAATGTTTTTCAGTCTTCTTTCTCAACTCCATAACACATTGTTGAATGCTAGTCTTCTATTTGATATTCTCAAGCAGTTTTGTCAGCAGCACAACACTTTTCCTCTGAAAGCTTTCGTAGTCTTTGGCCTATGATCTTAAATTAATTTTGATGAAGAATGAACTTAATTTATTTGGGACTGGAAATTACTTAACTTCTACCATATAAGCAGATGATCTGTAAAAGATGGAAACTGAATAATAGCGTATGTTAAAAGATACTCAGTTCTCCTAATGATCAGGGAAATGCTTATTAAAACTACAGTGAGATGCAATGCTATGCATATCAGGCTGGAATACTTAAAACTATCAATTACACTTTTAGAGTATTACTTACCATATCAAAAAATACCTATGGAAAAGATTTACATTTGATGAAGTTCTGTGACTTGCAGGTGCCCATATATTCTCTGCAACTTTCTATACGTGCATTAAGTATTGCAGTTAATTATAGTTTTTGTAGCTTACATGCATTCAATTTTAATGATTTATTTATAAATATTATTTTAAATATGTCCATGAAATACTGTTAAATTTAAAGATTCTAAAATATACATGGTATAACTATATTTAAATACTGCACATACACACAAATATACACATTTTAAAACAGAAGAGTGAGAGAAGGAATGAGAGAGGGAAGCATTGCTGTTGATAAGACATATGCAGAGATAGATAAACATCAGAGAGGAATACAAGAGAGTGTCACCTAGAAACAGTGATGAAAAGAGAGAACAGGGAGGTGAATAAAAACTTCAAGACAATGCGCTAATTTATATACAGAGACGTCCCTGGGGGATTCAGTTCTACTACTTTTACTTCTGCTGCCTTTTTTTTTTTTTTCCTGTTGAATAACCTCATACTAAATACACTTTAAGAAAAAAAAATTGGAGTTTAATTTTAAAAAATCAATAAAAACACAAAAACTAGTTCTATTCACACTAATCACACTCCTTAGGATATATCTGAAATACTTCAATATTTCCCACCCTATGATGAGGNTACACATTTTAAAACAGAAGAGTGAGAGAAGGAATGAGAGAGGGAAGCATTGCTGTTGATAAGACATATGCAGAGATAGATAAACATCAGAGAGGAATACAAGAGAGTGTCACCTAGAAACAGTGATGAAAAGAGAGAACAGGGAGGTGAATAAAAACTTCAAGACAATGCGCTAATTTATATACAGAGACGTCCCTGGGGGATTCAGTTCTACTACTTTTACTTCTGCTGCTTTTTTTTTTTTTTCCTGTTGAATAACCTCATACTAAATACACTTTAAGAAAAAAAAATTGGAGTTTAATTTTAAAAAATCAATAAAAACACAAAAACTAGTTCTATTCACACTAATCACACTCCTTAGGATATATCTGAAATACTTCAATATTTCCCACCCTATGATGAGGAAAACAATTTTCATTTTTTTTTTTTTAGTTTCTTTTCTATTGAAGGATAATTGCTTTACAGAATTTTGCTGTTCCTTGTCAAACCTCAAAATGAATTAGCCATAGGTATACATATATCCCATGGATGGAGGAGCCCGGTAGGCTGCAGTCCATGGGGCTGCTAAGAGTCAGACACAACTGAGCGACTTCACTTTCACTTTTCACTTCCATGCATTGGAGAAGGAAACGGCAACCCACTCCAATGTTTTTGCTTGGAGAATCTCAGGGACGGCAGAGCCTGGTGGGCTGCCGTCTATGGGGTCGCACAGAGTCGGACGTGACTGGAGCGATTTAGCAGCAGCATACATATATCCCCCTCCCTTTTGAACCTCCCTCCTATCTCCTTCCCCATCCCACCCCTCCAGGATGACACAGATCCCCTATTTCAATTTCCTGAGCCAAACAGCAAACTCCCCTTGGCTATCTATTTTACATATGGCAGCATAAGGTTCCTTGTTACTCTTTCCAAACATCTCACCCTCTCCTTCCCTCTCCCCATGCCCATAAGTCTATTCTCTATGTCTGTTTTTCTGTTGT